>JAEMWC010000581.1:325000-435000 GCA_016490735.1 Pachyseris speciosa | reverse complement strand
GTCTGTTTTTCATTCTCGTTAAGACGATTTATTTAACAGATGTCTTTGCATGAAAGCTGTTACATATTATCCTGCCGATCCCAATGGCAGCTTGTTAGTAGGACTTGTTTCAGGCTTAAAGCCTCTTGAGACTAAAACTGAATCCCAAACAACAACAGCTATACAATCGGAAAAATAAAGAGAAACTAATTCCTGACTACCAAGTGTAAGTTATAACTACTAGTTAACTATGAAACATTTTTAATAAATGACACAACGTTTGAATCTACAAGAAGACATGTTTCAGATACTCAGTATTCATCTTCAGTTGAAGGATGTTTACAAGTGAGTGACTTATATAAAGTAAATAACAAGTAGGTGTTGATTACAAATTGTAGAATAATAGTTAGAAATCAGTGAAAAGGTTACATAATACTTAAGGGATACAAGGGGAGAATAAAAAGTGTGAGTACAAAACTATGAAAAATGCTGAATACAAATAGTAATTAATGTAAGAGTGTTAAATTAACATGTTTGAGTTGTTTTATTATTCAATGCGGGTTGTTCCCATTCAATATGTAGGGCTTCTTTGATCTTAAGTTGGAAATTAGTAGGAGCCAAGTCTAAGATGGAAAAACAATTAAAAGAGCATAGATTCTTACACGACTCAGAACCCTGAAGATGTTTATAGATGTGGGAATTGCGATCCGAAAGTAAGTGCTCACGAACCCTGGTGCCAAAATGTCTAGTGGTTTCACCGACATAACAGGTATGACATCCTGCACATGTAAATTTGTAAACCACCTGGGAACGGAGCGCATTGGGGATCGAGTCCTTCACACTGAACATGTTACTTAATTTGAAGGAAGTGAAGGCTAACCTTATGTCTAAATCCTTACAGTATGTTTTAGCAATCATTTTTATTTTACGTTGCGCCAAAAGGGAAAAGGGACCAATATAAGGTAATTTGAAAAACCGTTTAGTTAACTAGTTAACAAGTTATGAGAAGCTGAGTGTCACTCCATTTTCGGCGAATACAAACCAACCCCTAATTCTAACTCTTTTCTGCCTCAGATTAGACGTGGTCTATTTTTCCTGAAGACAGCATAAATTTAAAACCTTACTGAATGTTTTGTGCTCGTGTTCGTGCTCGTGCTCGTGCTCGTGCTCGTGCTCGTGCTTACGTCGTTACTGTTCTCTAAGTTACCTCAAAAACACACTTACCTTCAACGCTATGTAACCTTGAAGCAAAAGCACGATCTACAGCAGCTTGGAGATCACTGGCCTCATCCAGAGAAAGCGTGGATGAGCTATGTTTCCATTCTCGCTAAAAGGAAAAAAGTCGCGATACACAACGGAAATAGTGCAATGATTTTTAAAATGAGCACTTATCATTAGTTGCCGCTGTGTGACCTGCGTGGGCACTACTTCTTGACAACATTTTTTTAATCTCAACATCGGATTACAAATTTAGTTAGTGGCAGATGCACATCACGCAGTCTTGATAAGTACAAACGGAATAACTTCGTCCATGTAAGCAAATAATCAAAATACTTTTCTGTACTTTAAACTTTATTCAGTAAGATGATGCTTCTTGCTTTTACATTTCACTACATGTGCATCTCAAGTTTAAAATCTCTAAAAGTCAGCTAATTCTATGAATACATTAAGTCCCTAGTGACTTTTGGAGCCTCTTGGGTATAGACAAATAGCATGCCTAAATGCTCAAGAAAACTTCAGATACCGAACTCCCATTTATTTTACCTTGGAGAGAATATCGGCCTGCTTTTCTTCTAGTGAGGCAGGTTGCTGTACTCCAACAGGCAGGTGGTCTACAAACTTGGAAGAGATGTTCGGATGAGAATTTCTTCATCATACGCATATTGATTATGCCGTTATGGAGGGTTGTTTAAATAATCTTTGTTAAAAGGGCCACGTTGAAAACCGCCGTCGAATCATCATCACCAGTAGGGAGCTTTAGACCCCGTCCACACGTATCCGGATATTTTCGAAAACGGAGATTTTTTTCTTCGTTTGCACCTCCCGTCCACACGTAAACGGCGTTTTCGGCCACAAATACGGAGGTTTTTGAAAACGCTCTCCAGACTGTAGATTTTTAAAAACGGAGATTTATCGTATTCGTGTGGACGGTCGAAAACGAAGGTTTTCAAATACGATGACGTCAAAGTTAGGGCCCAGTGCACACGAACAAAGATGGCGGCAAACTCTTTGGTTTTCGCGGGCTTATGCTTATCACAGGGCGCATGCGCTCGTAACCTGCGCATGCTCAATATGTGAAGTCTAGCGTATTAGAATCGTTTTTGTGTATACGTGTAGACGTGCAAATACGATTTTAATACGGTCCGTGTGGACGCGGATTTTTTCAAATACGGAGAAAAAAATCTCCGTTTTCGAAAATATCTGGACGTGTGGACGGGGTCTTAGCAACGAGGACGGCAACGGCAACGAGAACGCTACAAAACAAAGGGTTTAATTAGCAAACCAATCCCTCTGCACGTGCGTTTTACATTTTGGTACGTTTCTTTGCCGTCCTCGGCAAAAACGACAACGTGAAATGACCAAGATTTTAGGTTTTCTCGTGAGCGCGTGACGGTAAATTTTTCTTTCTTTTTTCGTATTTTAACGCCTTTCGTAGTAATATTGTCCCTGAATAGTTCTCCAGCATTTTCTAAGTTAAACAAATTGGAATAATCGCGAAAGAGTTACAAAAACGAAAAGTTAAATTTGAAACAACGTTGTCGTCGCCGTCGTAGCTGCTAAAGCTCCCTAATATCATCACCATCACCAAAGACAACACCATGGCAAACACCACCACTATCATCATCAGCATCACCAATAACAACACCATCATCACCATCATCATCACCACCACCACCATCGCTAACGCCACCATCATTACCATCACCATTACCATCATCATCACCATCACCATCATTAACGCCACCATCATCATCACCAACAACACCATCATCATCACCATCATCATCATCATCATCATCACCATCACCACCACCGTCGATAACGCCACCATCATCACCATCACCATTACCATCATCATCACCAACACCATCATTAACGCCACCATCATCATCATCATCACCATCAGCACCAAAATCGCCATCGTCGTCAACCTCAACGTCAACGTCATCACTAAATCATTACCCACACAGTGCCAACACAAATTCCGCACAGCTGGAAGCAAGAGAAAATTGGCGGAAAAAAGTCATACCTTCATCAGTGCCTGGAATTTTTCATCTGATAGTTTGAAGTGAAGGGATGGAAGTACAGATGACACTTTAAACCTTAAAGAAAACGCAAAAACACACTTGAATAAGGTGGCTTGAATTATTTAAGAAGTTAAATTAATGTCACTCAGTAATATTTTCGAGTAGACAGGGATGTGGAAAAAGTAGACATTCATAACATAACATAACATTCTTTATTTGATAAAGCAGGTCAGTATTGACAGCCAAAGGCTGATGTGGACCTGCTGTAGAAGTTGTTTAATTGATCATTGTGGTATTGGCCTTACACCGTCTTTCTATGAAAGTAGCTCGAAGGTGGGCCTCAAACACTTAATATTCGGGTAAAATTTCCAGTGCCCGTTCCCAGTCGCGAGCAATACGGAATTGAATTGAACAAACCAATACAACCGACCAATCTTCACTAATTTGCAAAGAAAGGCCATACTCAGGATCATAACGAAAAGAATAGAACCTAACAAGCTTGCATAGATTACTCACTCTGGCAGTTCTGCATTATCGAAGGTTATACTCTTCTGTAACTGGATTGACAGAGATGTTGACGGCAGTATGTGATGAGGGGAACTGGCCACACCCAGCTCTGACTTCCAGTTGAAATCTTTGAAAAGTTATTTGTAAGAATACAATCGTTAAGAAAAAAAACAACAACAACAAACATCACATGGACAAAACTGTCCTTTGATAATATAAAATCATCACATGGACAAACTTGTCTTTCATTGACTCGCACCGCTTAACGGAGTTTGTCGCCTCTCATACATTGATAAAGGTAACATACAGTCATCTCTCTCTAGAGACGGACACCCTCAGGATTAGGAACAACAACTGTTCTCTTTACACAGGTTTCCATTTTAAAAGGGATTCAATAACAGTAAAATGGCTGACTTCTCGCTGACAAAGACCAACTTCAGATGTTCGTTTTAGAGAAGTGTTCTTCTTAAAAAGGTGTTCGTAGATAGAGAGTTGGCTCCAATTTAACGTCAACGACGTTGTCGCGGTAAAAACACAGATAGACTTACCCTTTGCAACGATCATAACTTGAACATCGTCCAGAGTCACATCAAACTTGTCATAGAACATTTCCTCTAACTCGTGATCAGAAGCTTTCTAAAAACAATAGTAAGAGCACCATATTTCGTAATGAACGTTCTTTTCAAGCTGTTACCAGTTTTTACTAACCAAAAAAAAAACAAATCATTTGGCGGGCGATAGAGCCACGGATGAAGCCGCTGAAATCACTCTTCCAACTGCGTCATCTCTGCATGTCGACGGAGATAACGCTTCCGCCAACGTAGTGGCTCGTGAAAAATGAATTTGTCTGACTTTTCACTCATTGTGATGCAGAGTTTACAGTTTGCCTGACAAGATGAAAATATTTATCATACCCTGACACTTGTGTCCCGAGAGGCCAGATTGCTGACCACTTTAAGATGTCCCAAGTCCACTGCCAAAACACTCCCATCCCTTCAAATGCAAAACAAATAAGTATCGGTCATTACCAGTTATCTTAAAAACTTTTACACCACAAATTCTCCATGAACTCTTATCAGGCATTATAATAATACAGCATAATCCTTTTATTACATAAACACCAATGAAATACCAAGTGAACTTTCGCGCAAAAAAAAAAAGAAATCTTAACACGTGAACTTCACACGTGAAAAGATCACCGTTGCTATGGTTACATAATCAATCGTACCTTTCGTAAAAATGGAAATACTTTAATATTTCATTGGCGTTTAATATATAACAAATAGAACATTAGAGAAATTTCGTATCTCCGAGCGCCGGCCATGTCTATATAACTCTAAATGGTGCCTCTTGCCAATGTACAATTGGTATCGTTATTGTAAATTAGACGGAATGAAAAACATATATTGTAATAACAATGTCCAAAGACTAAAATGTAAATACAACGATTGACCGCGACACTCATGAATCAGCAATACAATTGCTGAAGAAAACATAGTCAGTACTTTGACTTTGAAAAAATTCTTATCTTGTCTCTATATCAATAAAAGGATATTAGTATTCACGTGTATGACTTGTTGGTTTCTAGCTTCAGTTTTGTAATAAGACCGTACTTCCTTATTATTCTGAAACTTGTGCAAACGCCCGGCTAAACGATCAAACAGTTTCATCCAACATCGTGTTTGTCAAGCATAACGTTGGGTGGCTAAACGGACAAACAATGTTTGACCAAACACAAGACAAAGCGAGTCCACATAATGATTTTTGCGTATTACTGCTGAAATTTCGACGTTATGTGGTTCATTTGGTTGCTTTTCACCGGCTGTGCACGATTTGTTGGTTGGGGTGGCTAAACGATCAAACATTTGCTCGTAAAGCGTAATGATGGATGAAAATGTTTGATCTGGATCAAATGTGGAAAGCCATTTAAATCCAATGTTGAGAGAAAAACGGTCAAACATGCTCGTCCAACACCATGTTGGATGAAAATGTTTGATCCCGGTTTAGCCTGGGCTTTAAAACTAAGTACCTTTGAAGAGTTCCATATTCAGGAACCACAACGAAAGGAGATCTCACATCGATATCGAGGTAAGTAACCTTCAAGACAAAAGTAAAGAGAACTAAAAGTCAAAATTTGACACCACACTACGTCTTGACCATATTGGGTCTTTCTCACTTTGTTTGAACACGGCAGAAAATAGAGACCTCGCACCAAAAACCCTATGCCTTCAGCTCCCCAGTCGAATTAATTAAATCATAAAATGTAAAAACCACTTTTCCTTTCAACCCAGATTAAAAGGACCCTTGAAACAATGTTTGAAACGCACAAATCTAAAACAACATAATATGATCATCGCTGAGGTATAACTGTCTGCTTAGCTCGGATATTAGCCCAAAACAACTGGTGTAACGGGCTCTCAACAATACTGAATAAAGTCCTCCTTAATTATAATTTAGAGTAATTAAGTTACAAGAGCAGCCCCGCTATCTTAACACATTTTAGTGGCATGTTATCTTGCTGGCAATTCTTCACGACATGTACTGAGGGGACCTGGGGACAAAAGCTATGGATGTGTACCTTATGATGATTTATCGCATATTCTATACCGGCTCGTGTCCACATTGTCAGTTGCTGAAGCTTGTTTGCTGCTGCCAACTCAAGCCTGCATTCAGCGACAAGGAGATAAGCAATGTGTGAGATTAAATGTGCTCGGCTAAATACATTTGAGACTTAAATAGAGCGGTTTTCAATTGAGTGTCGAAAGTAATTCTGGTTTTGCTTTGGTTTTGCATGATTTGCTCCGTGATTGGCCAGCAAAACTCGTGCCACTTTCTTAAACAATGAGAAGAAAAACCAAAACCAATCGTGACTTGCACGTGCGCATTTCCCCGCGCTTTGCGCCGGTTACATGTAATTACTTCGTATTCTGATTGGCTCATTGTATTGCTTACTTCTGTTGTGATTGGTCAGAGTAATTACTTTGGTTTTGGTTTACGACACTCATTTGAAAACCGCTCTAAAGCGATTATTATTATTATTATTATTATTATTATGGCAGTTGACAAACGTATGGATGCTAAAATGGTAAAATATAGGGCGCACAGCGTAACCTATGCAGTCTGAAGGAACTATTAAAAGAAAACTACTGATTTAAAAAATATACAATAAAAGATAAAAATCTAATAAACAATCTAAAGTTATCCGATACTAAAACTGTACTGAGCACGTATGCCATTCCCTTATGGAAAGTCAAGAGACAATGGCTTTGAAAGTTCTCACTAGGTTGAGAGAAGTCGAGATGGTAGCCTTCTGCATCCTTCTCAATACGTCATAGCCCCTACTGCCAAAGAGCTTCCTCATTGTCAGGTCTAGATCCCTTGACCATCCCCCTAGCACGTCAATGATGATGTTGCATTGTTCTACGCCATAGCCTGGGTACTGCTTCTTCAGCTTGAATCGCAGAGGCCCGTACTTGACCGTCTTCTCCTCGGACTTCTTTTCCCGATGCTCCATCCACAGACAGGACATCACTACAGCCCACACCTTGTTATTCTTGTGGTCCACAAATCGAGCGTCCACTCTGTTAGCCTTGACGATGGTGTGTTCCGCATAAACTGGGACATCCCAAAACGCTAGTGCCTCAGGTGACTCGTAGACTGGTTTGGGCACTACACACGAGTACCAGGGAGGAACTGAATCAATTAGCCCCAGCTCCCTCGCCATCTCGAAGAAGAGAACTTTCAGTGCTGCGTTGTGTCTCTCTAGGTATTTAGACTGGGCCAAAGCAGAGCACCCCGCTAGCACATGCGCAAGAGTCTCAGGAGATTTCCCACACAGTCTACACGTGACGTCGCCCTGTGTTGTACCTGTTTTGTGGACTGTGTACACCTTAGTGGGCGTGAACTGCTCGAAAAGCTCCATTACGCCAGTGATGGTATGGGTAGGAGCGCATGTCCAATCACGCAGCCAGGCAAAGCATCCGTTCTGACTTAGCTCACAGTCTTGCCATCTAGCCTGCAGGAACTGTCCGTGCCACTTCTCCTCATTGATCTTCTCTTTCAGCTTCTCCATATCTGCCTTTTTAAGGTGTTCTTTCACTTTTGACCCTTTGATCTCCGTCTCAGGATCGCTCACAGACCGGTACGATGGTTGAGGGTATTCCAGAGACAAGCGCGTTCCCAGTTCCTCGGCAAACTTGTACGCTTCCCTCATCAGCGACGTGTGTCCCTTCTCTACCGCCCTCTCTTCGAACTGTTGCACTGCCCTCATAGAGGGATCCATGTTCTGACAAAGCTTCATTGCCGCTTTGATCTTGGTCAACTTGTATTCACGCACAACCGAGCGCAAGCCACTCCCGCCTTTCTCTCTTGCCAAATACATCACCGCTGTCGAGCTGAGGGGATGCTTCCCACCGTTTTCACAGATGATCTTTCTAGCCTCTCTGTCGATAACCCGCAGTTTTGTGATTGGCCAGTGTTGAGTCCACATCAGATAGGTTAGCACTGGCATTGCGAACTGGTTGCTGGCTCTCACGCGGTTAATATCTGACAGAGGACTAGACCATATCACCGATAACCTTCTCAGATACACCTTGGCTGCACATTCAAGGGCCAGCTTTTCATCTTGTGTCACTGTTTCTTGAACTCCTAAGAACTTATAACTGGTCCCTGGCTTGAGACTCTCAATCACTGAAGACTAGTCCAGCTTCGTCCCCACCGCATCTTGCCCGTGGGTGCCCCTCTTGACATGTAGGACATTGCATTTCTTGGGGTTCCAATGTAAGCCCATGTCCTGCATGGCGGTGCTAGCAGACCTCAAAACTCTGTTCAGCTTGGCCTCAGTCGACGCGAAAACCTTAAGATCATATATAACAGGTGGGTTACCTTTGTGTCTATAGGTTTTGAAAGCCTATATCCCTTGGTGGCACCTAGTAGCCAGGCTACTGGGTTTAGACACAAGGTAAAGAGGCGCGGACAGAGGGCGTCGCCTTGAGGTAACCCCTTATTATTATTATTATTATTATTATTATTATTATTATTATTATTATTATTATTATTATTATTATTATTATTATTACAAGTGAAACCGGAAATAACAATATATAATTATATATCCCATAAAAAGGTAGATATAAGGCACAGAAACAAAATGATGGTCGAAAAGGGTAACTTTTAATGCCAAATATTACGGCGAGACATGACTAACCCTCTTCAGGGCAACACTGAAGCAAAGTAAAAATGGAGAAAACGGCTACAATACCGAAATAGAAATAACAGACGTGTACTGAAGCAGCTACCAAAAAAAAAATGAAATATAAATAGTTTAAATTTTTGCCACGTCTTTTGTCATTTTATGCTGAATATAAGGCAATCATGCCTAAAAAGGTTTAATATCTTGGCCCCTAGTCAATATGCGACCTACATGTAACAATAAAATTCTTGTCTATAGGTTCACTATATTTCGTGAAAATGAAAAAAAAAACCTCTTGAAATTGATCAATGCAATCTGAGGTACCAAAAAAACTAGTTCAAAACTTGACACGAAGATACAAAGTTACAAAATTTCCTCTTTTCTTTAGTTCTTCTCAAGAATCTTTGTTGCCTGTAATGGATTATTAGACACTTTGATGGGAAATCTGCAAAAGATGGAAGACAAGACTGACTGCTGTACAGTGTATAGCAAGATCCTTTGGTTTTGGAATTGACTGGTACATAATAGCCTCTTCTTCAGGAGGACCTCTTTCGGGGAGTGGTCAATTAAATATTTATAATTTATAATTAACTATTTATAATTTATAAGTGGGCAAGCCAGACTGTGAAAATATTTTTAACTGGCCACTCTGGGAAGAATTATATCAAGGCTTGATGGACGGCTTTTTGGATGTATCTAAAGCGTTGTGAAAGGGATTGTATTCGCGCCGCGACTGCATTCGACAACACATAAATTTTCCCGCCGTGCTTTGAGCATGACTAAAGACGAACTGGGATGTGCGATTTACGCATTGGCCCGATGTAGCCTTTTCGACGATTGGAGAAGGTATTTACCGTTGACCTTTCATTTAGTCGTTTTCTTCAAAAAACTTACGGTCAACCGATAAGCCAGATAAGCGTTGTCTTTGTTTATGTGCCCAACTTTTGTATGGCTCGGCAAGAAGTTAAGCCTACTCTCAAATTTGGTTTTCAAGTTTATCGTCAGTTTGTTTGTGAAGAAGGTTTTCAGGATTTCTGTGTTGGACCCATTCTTATAGCAAATTACATTTTAATTTCCCCTCAATTTAAAAAATAGATTCAAATGAAATTTACCGTAAGCTTAAGCTTATAATTTAAACATTGTTGTAAAAAGGTTTTTCCTCAGACTACCATTGTAAATAGGTGCCACAAACCAGAAGCGTAACACTTTGTAAAACTGCCAAATCTATTAAAACAATTATTTGCTAATCATTCTTTGTTTTTTTCGACTGGTTCTTGGTCGGTTTTGACATAAACTTAAGTACTTGACGTCTTCAGAGTTATTAAGCTTAGGTACTTTCCGCGTTTAGTGCGCACGTACACGAACTCGCACAAACAGCCGTGATTTTTAAACTTTTCTCTGTTTCTGCTGAATCTTTGACATACAATTTTTAGCTTTATAAAATTGAATTAAATTATGTGAACCCCCATGCATTACAACCTCTGTGAAAACGTTTTTTGTAGTACAGTAATTTTTCAGATACAACAAAATGTTTCGCCACTCAAATTAAACTTATGTGTCGGAATCATGTAATTCATTAGGGTAATCCATTTGAAAGCACGAACTGTTCCAGTATTTGTTTATGCGCAACTATTTTTCTTAGGCCAATACTTTGAATAATGGCTTTATTGTACACTTTGTTATAATTGTAATAGGGAATTTAGTTCATGGACAGTATAAAATAAAGTTTTGATGTCTGTGCGAATGAAGGTAACGTTTTAAGTTCCGGTTGAAAATAAAGTAATCATTTATTCCGTCACTGTTTAAGATACGTTTTTAACCTTCAAATATCGTATTTAGTAAAATTACTGAGCTTGCATCGGTTGCCTTAAGCAACTTAAATTGTTTCATTTAATGTTAGCATTAATTTGATTTCATTCGCATTGCTGCAACTTCTAGTTTAAGTTTTATAATTTCAAGAATTAAACAACACTTTTTAGGTGGGAAGTGCATTTAAGTGTACCACAAACGCGCTTTTTTTTTGTTTTGTTTTTTAACAAACAGCAACAACTATCTGTATCAACTTACCTTCTCAAGTATACATTGTCCCTGAGCAGACAGCAGCCATAAAAAAAATTAAAAAAGTCCAGTCCGTTGTCCAGTCCTTGGAATTTTTTTTCTAGCTAACCTTTTGTGGCGCGGCGTCGCAGTGAACAAAAAGCGCGCGAAAGTATAGCCTCGTTTTCGTTCTTTCCTCCAGGCCCTCTCCTCTGAAAAAAATCTTAAACATCGATCCTCGCCAAAAGTAATTGAAATTAGAAGAAACTGACAACGCCATCGTAAAGAGCATACTCTCAAGCCTTAGGCAAAATTTTCTTTTATTCCTACCTCAAATGGTCGTTGAGCAGGAAGCTGACAAACTTTTCAGTTAGATTTTCTACTGCCGCACTTTTTTAGGAAAAAGTAATCATGGCCATTTTTTAAAACACTTTTTATTAAACTACAACTTCGCTTAAAAATATTATTGGAGAAAGGTTCTAGTAAACTTTTAGAGCAAATATTAAACTTCGGTCCGTTCTGGTCACGTGACCGATGACGTCACAACATTAAAAATGACAAAAATGTATATTTCATAAAAATATCTACCAATATCCAAATTTTTGTTTCCTCGCGTTTAATGCAACGCGAGATAGCACTTGTACCCAGACTCCCATTTTTTGAAAATTGTATATACCTCCCTTAATATTTATATTTTGTTCGGTACCCGGGCAGTCCGAAATGGCTCACACCATTGTGCTTCAAACCACGTTGACTGCTTTTTCAATAACAAAATAATTTCGTCACAGTGAGCAAAAACGCACTTGTGAGCAAAGTCACGTGACCAATGACGTCGTCGCCCTTAGTCTTGTACAATAATTAGTTTATGGTAAGACTTATTTTTAGACAACGTGGGGGTCTTGCTGCCCTCAAACTGACCAAGTTATTTGGGATTGACGATTTTCCAGCTGCAAAGGATTCTGGGAAGGATCTTATTATAATTATATATTGTTATTTAATTATTATTATTATTATTATTATTATTATTATTACTTCAACCTCCCCTACTAGGCTAAAACTCTACGATGTCCAAAAACGTTCTCACATGACCTATCAAATATGTAGATCGCCTCCCTATAAAGGGAATGACGATGCTTTAGACAATGACGTACGCAAGGAAAGATCTTTGTATTTCACTTGCCGCTTTTATGGAGCTAATATGACCTGATGAAAGGGTGAAATTGAACTCTGTATGCCTCTCAGTTGGCCTCTGGTAAGATTCATTTTACAGTCCGTCCTGACATTCTCTGGTTTGGATTAAAAAAAACCATCTACAAAATGGCTTTCAAAGCAAGTTCACTTACTCTTTGAGTTTGGTGTTTTCTGGCATGCTAAAGAATGATACGACTTTGTCAATGGTGTACTGTTGGGAGAAGTATAAAATAAAAGCAAAGAGCTAACATTAGCACACCGTATCTGTGATCAAACTTACCATACCTCCGTTCTCGAGAACGTGAGCGCACGACGGTAAACTTTTCTTCTTTTTCCTTATTTTAACGCCGTCTGTTGTAATATAGTCCCTGAATAGCTTGACAGTATTTTCCAAGTTAAACAAATTGGAATAATTGCGAAAGAGTTACAAAAACGAAAAGTTAGATTTTGAAACGACGTTTTTGTTGCCGTCGCCGTCGTTGCTGCTAAAGCTCCCTATTGTCATCAGATCTGTGGTCAACTAGATGAACCTCAACTTCCCAAATTACATTGTAATCATTTGCGTCTCATTGCCTTTTTCTTTACTTATTTTTAAATATTCTGAATAGTTTTTCCTTCTTGTGTGATGCTGAAATAGCATGCACCATAAAGGGGAGTGTTTGATCATTGAGATAAAGCACGTTAAAGTAGTCCCAAATAAAACAGACGTTTGGCTCAAACAAGACTATTGCAAGCTCTGATAACTAAAAACAAAACAACCAAGCAGTTCAACAATAAAAATCTCAGGACACACTTCCAGAAGTAAGGCTTTTTTTTATGTCTGGTCACGCTTTTCGCAACTGTTTCACAAAATAGTAATGTTCGACCAATCTAAAGCTGAAGGTCTTAGCTGGTACTCACAGAATCAAAGGTTGCCTCAATAGGTTCCACTTTCAAGGTCACTGCATAGTCTGCCTTCACTGTCAGGGGCTTTGTTTCAAATGTACAATCCACCAAAGGAGTGCCTTGTTCTACATTCATCCAAAAAATTGTTTGTGAAATGAAATTAGGCTAAAAAGGACGACTTGCAACTAAAGTCAAGAATTGCCTGCCCTCAAGCTGCTAAAACAAAGACGCCGCCAACAAACATTTCAAGAGTGTCCTCACCAATACACAGACACAGTTCACCGTATAATTCCTGGGGGGGGGGGTCTCATAGATCCTAGTAACAGGGAGGTGAATAGGGTGGTTTTACGAGGGTTTGACGATTCGTAGACATCTTCGGGTGGACTGCGTTGGGGTCATAAAGAAAGGTGGACGACTTCGCAATCTCATGACCTTCTACGTTTTGGAGTAGAGTTATGGGTGGTGCATGAACTCTTTTGGGTCCAGGTTGAGCTTTTTCTGAGGGTTTGGCAATTTTGCCTCAGTCCCCCCCTTCTGTTCTCAAGCTCTCTCCAACTTCTTGAAAGGTCACGTATAAGTATACATTTAACTTCAATCGGTTACATTGCTCTGAACACATCTCTTCTTCTCAGTAATGATTTTATCATATGACCAGTATAGCCCCACGCGCGCTTTCATTATAAAACTATTGAGAAAATCCCTGTACGAGGGCCGCACGCATCAGCGCGAGCGGGGCCGGGAAAAGCCCCACGGGGGCCCTTTTAGGAACACTTATACGATTTTAAAGGATTTCGTAGCGTCCAACCATGTAATTTTAATTTGCAACCAGACGAAAAATAGAAACAACCTAATGGAAATAAACTACATCTTCTGAGTGCTCATAAAGAGTCTAAAGAGGTGGTATGATAAAACACTTATTGACTGAGTTGGAGGGCCAGACGGGAAAACATTTGGCTCTCGGTCATGGCGCACGGACCTCACTGTGCTCGGTCCGCACGGCATGACCTCAGCCAAATATTTCCCCGTCCGGCCCTCCAACTCAGTCAATAAGTACATAGTCCTTGCCTGGAAAAACTTCGGCACTACACTTTAACCTTTCGTTCGTTCACATGAACTTGTTTAGTTTTAGCAATTTTTTCTATTCAAACCCCGGTGTGTACTTACTAGTGAGAGACGTCTTGGACGAAACAAGAAGGGGTTTGTTTTCATTATCCTCAGAACTGCCAAGCATCTTAAAACTGTTAATCTTGCCATGAAACCTGTATTACAAAGCATCACGTTAAAGTCTGAAAAGCCATGGCAGATTGTTTAACTCTGTACTTTACAAAGACAAGCTGTTAAGCTCTTAGCTAAATATACGAACGTTTCCTATCTTCATATTAACGGTTCGAATCTTTAGACCACTAACCTATCATACGTTCAGGAATATTTCCCTTCGTTAGGAAATTCTACATCGGGAACTGTACATGTCAGATATAAATCAGTACCGTAAAAGCTCTATTAAGCCCCCGGGGGGGGAAGGCTTATTTAATTTCAGGCCTCATTGACGGGGGAGAGAGGGGGGCTTAATAGAGAGAGGGAGGGGCTTATTTCAAATCTTAAACCCTTCGTTTTCGTCTTTAAATAGTTTTTGTACTAAACTTAAACAGCTGCAGTGAAACTATATTATTCAATACAGAGCAGCAAACAGTATTACACTTTGAGTGTATATTTGTTTAAACGCAAACCAACTGGGCGTCATAAAGTGTATTTCGTATGAGGGAATAGGAGGGACTAACTACAAAATCTCATGTCCCAAAGGGGATGGGGGCTTATTAGAGAGGGGGGCTTATTCAAAAACCGACTTCCAAACGGGGGGCTTATAGGGGGGGGGGGGGTTAATAGAGACGGGGGTCTTAATAGAGCTTTTACGGTATGCGTCTTATTTCTTTATGTAATACAAAAGGTGACAGCTTAACGTAACTACTGTCATCATCGTCATCATCATCAGCATCACATGCTTAATTTAAACACAGCAAAATTTTTAAAGCAAAATGCTTGTGAGGTCATCTAATTAGTTACTTGCCGATATGCTGAATGAGCCGGTCTGTGTTCGAAACTTGCTTCTACTCCCTCTGTGTCAAGCTGCGCTATTTCACTGAAACATAGTTATTTTTCGCAACCATGTGTTAAGTAATGTTTACTAAATGAGCAGGAGTGTTTTACGCCGAGTGTTTTAGGATTTGATGAAATACGAATTACGAATTTATTGAACGGCTTAAAAAAATTACTGTACATCTATCCATTCTTACACTAAAATTTAGATTTTGGGTTATTTTGGCCTAGAAAATCGGTTGTAAAATTTGGCCGTGTCTTTATCAGATATAAAGACACTCATTAAAAATTAATTTCTTTTGTAGTTCCTTCATGAATTATTCATGAGTTTTTAAATGTTTAGAATCGACAAACATATTTCCCACATCAGTGGCTAAGTGGCTGATACATGAAAATACTGGGTTCACATACATGCACTTAGCTCAAACAATCCCAGGTTTCTTATCGGTAGAAGTATCCTCCGACTTTGAGTGGGGATGCAAGAAACTCAGTGACAAAAGTCACTAAACCAACTACAGAAACAATTATTAGCGGATTTTATTCAAGGACGTCATTTTAATACGAGAATCTATGCCCGCAGCAGACGGTATACAGAAAAAAACGGAATCACATTTGAATCCAAAAGAAAACTGAACCAAATGGTGATCTGAAATTAGAAAACGCTTTCTACGAATCATTAAAGTGAACCTAAACCCAAATATTTTTTTCGCTAAAATAAATCTTTGCACCTGTTTGAAACGCATTTCGCCTTTTTTACCAAATCTTGACTAGTTATTTTGACTTTCCTGGGGTGTTAAAGTTGCAAAATCTGACCATCGTCTGCCCCACGACCGAGTCACAAGGGGCTTGGGTCTATTCTCGATTTGACGTCACAAACTGATTGACATTGCATTAAGTCTTTGTAAACATGCATGCAAAGCAGTTTGTGACGTCAAATCGAGAATAGACCCAAGCCCCTTCTGACTCGGTCATGGGGCCAGATTTTGCAGCTTTAACACCCTAGAAAGTCAAAATAACTAGTCAAGAATTGGTAAAAAAAGGCACAATGCGTTTCAAACAGGTGCAAAGATTTATTTTAGCGAAAAAAAATCTTTGGATTTAGGTGCACTTTAAGACAACAAGACATTCGACTCACCTATTTTTCGTATCCAAAAGCACAAAAGTACATCTGTCGAGGTTGAATGTTAACCTTGATTTGACGTACTGTGAAGAACGGACAACATTATTAAACCGACAAGGCAGCTTAAAATCCAGTATTGAACATGACATATAAAGGGAGCAAGCGTAGCGGTGAGAGCACTCGCCTCCTACCAATGTGGCTCGGACTCGGTGTCATAAGTGGGTTGAGTTTGTTGTTGGTTCTCTACTCTGCTCCGAGAGGTTTTTCTCCGGGTTCTCCGGTTTTCCCCTCTCCTCAAAAACCAACATCTCCAAATTCCAATTCGATCCGGAATTTCGAGGGCCACAGGATTGTCAGTCATAGACTTCGTTCGTTCGTTCGTTCGTTCGTTAACATGTTTCAGCTTTAACAACTTCTTGGTTCATACACACTTTAAAAAGAACATCGTTTTTAATACTGGAAACGTAAAAGATGACTCGAACGTTAAAATTTAAATCGAAAATCGATATATTTCTACTGGATCGCTCAGTCTTCATCAGTATCAGCTGAAAAGTGAGTGGCTGCATAGCATTAAGCTATGTAGCCACTCGTTCAGAGCGGCCAGCCGATGGGAGAATGGTGTCGTATAGGGCCAGTAGTTCCAGGCCCTCGTTTCTGTTGAACGATGGACGTCTGATCTTGATCTCTATGGCCTCCTTCACTTTTCTTTATATGGTGTTATTCTCCGCCAGTAAAATCTTCACATTATCAGGAGTGATGGAGTGGCCTGATGCAACACAGTGTTCGTGGATGGCTGACGATGTTCTTGACTGGTGTTCTTTCAACCTGGTGCCAAGACCTCAAGCTGTTTCACCGATATAATCGTGCTTGCAATTGTCACACTTTATGTGATAGCTCACACCACACCTCTACGGAGCTGAGGTTTTATCTTTCACGTGTGACAGTAGTTACCTGAGATTGTTGCAAGGCTTGTGGTAAAGGTTGACCCCATGCTGTTTGAATGCTCTCCGGAGAACCTCTTGAGGTACCTCGTATGTATGGCACCGGCCCTATACGACACCATTCTCCCATCGGCGGGCCGTTCTGAACAAGTGGCTACATAGCTTAATGCTACGTAACCAGTCACTTTCAAATGAGTCTGATGGAAGACTGAGCGACTCAGTCGAAATATATCGATTTTCGATTTAAATGGTAACGTTCCAGTCATCTTTTACGTTTCCAATTATGTGTACGGAACGTGGAATGAACATTTTTGCTTTTGTTTTTAATACTGTTGTCCATCATCATCATCATCATCACCGTCATCATTACCATCCTTCGACCACCACTGCAGTTTGAATGACAATAAATTGATTTTTTTTTGTGGGGGCCCAGGGGGGTGGAGGAGGGAGGTTAACATTAAAAAATAAATGAAAAGCACCCTAATACATTCGTTCTTTGTTGAAAAGTCACACTTCAAAATACACTGGAGCGCCCCGGCATATTGGAAACGTAAGTGATAAGATAACCCAACTATGACGTTCCTAACCTCGATGGGGTACTTCACTCGTACATTCTCATTGTAGTCAATAGCTTTGTACAACTTGTCTTTTTCCGCAGCAGGAAGGGCTGCAACTGATAGTTTGGACAAGATGTCCTCACCTGCAGAAAATATCGAACTCTCAAATGACACATCAAATCACACTTCACGAACGAAGTCTTCAATCTTCTCTTGGTATTAGCTAAAATTTTGGATTATTAATTTTAGATATTTGAAACAGTTACTTTCCGATAAAACTAACACAGGTTTAGAAGTGGCAAGTGAATACGGTAGAAGTGGCATATTGTGAAGGCTAACTATTAGTACAATTGATCTTATAAGACAATACACAAACACAAACATCTGAGCCAAAAAAAAAAAAAGCTTCCGGTGCGAACTATTGGTTGCTTAATGCCCTTAATGGGTTCCAACTTACCTTCTCCCGCTTGGTCTATCACTCCTTCATAATCCTTAGAGCTAGTAGAACTTGCAGAACCAAACCCAAGCCACGACCACCATGGATGGGATTTCGGCTTCTGGTTGGGATTATACCTCTGGTTGGGAGGAACCTGATTTAAGTCGGTAATATGAATACATCATTGGCAAAACGTTTATCTTCAGGGAGCTTTCAGATGGCATCATTGCATCCATAGAGCGGTTTTCAATTGAGTGTCGAAAGTAATTATGGTTTTGCATTGCTTCGCTCTGTGATTGGCCAGGAAAACTCGCGCCACTTTCTCAACCAATGCGAAGCAAAACCAAACCCAATCGCGACTTGCACGCGCGTATTTTCCCGCGTTTTGCGCCGGTTGCATGTAAATGCTTCGTATTCTGATTGGCTCATTGCGCTGCTTACTTCTGTTGTGATTGGTCGGAGTAATTGCTTTGGTTTTGGTTTTGGTTTTACGACACTCGATTGAAAAGCGCTCTATATACCAGAGTGGTAGACTTGACAGGCGGGAGGGTTTATTACCCGCATTTTACCAAGTTCTAGTTCACGCTACTATAAATGTCGGCATTCCCTGGAGTAGCTTGTCGTTTTACTTCATACATTTTGGGTTGCAGAATGTTCCAGGTACGTTCCAGCGAGCGTGACACTAAATCTTCATTATCAGTTATGCCTAAATCGCCTCTCTTTCAAGGCTGGAGAGACATTCTCCCAAACTAGCTAAGATAACTACAAATCTAGCCCAAAACGTTAAATTTTCTGAGCTACGTACTTCCACTTCAGCATGTTTCCGTGCAATCAAAATACTTGGAATGTCCAATTTGTCCTCCAGTGACTGAAAGAGCAAGACACAAAACAAGCTTTCAGTAAACTGTCATAAGACCTGTATAAGCAACAACAATCCTAAGATGCTCATACCTGGAGAGTGGATAATTTTGAGGGCCGTTCGTCTTCATGAAAACCCTTTAGTTTTTCCTTCCAAAGTTCCTTGTAAAGATTGTACTTCCTCCTACGGTAAAAAGTGGCAAGTATATCCCATTTGGAAATCAATACATCTGAACATTTTTAAACTTAACTACCATATTACGACAATTTTCTCGCACAACAGAAATTTGGAGAGAAAAAAGACGTCCCCCACGTTCCACGTTTTTCATAAAAAGAACATGGTGAGTACATGACTAAAAAATTACAGTCGTACGTAGAGGAAAGAAGACAGCATTCACATTTATCTGCTACAATGTACCTATGTTCCTTTATGCGGGCCCACGTCCAGGATCTTATTTTCTCCTCACAAAGTGCAGTGTAGGCGTATTTCCACCTGAAAATTAAATGTAAAATTTTAAGTTTTGTAGATCAACATTCTTGGAAACAGAAACGTGTAAAAAGGAGAACAGAAGAGTTAAACGTGAACATGTATTCCTACCAGCCTTTCAAATCCCGTTTCACTGGTAAACTTGGCTGATATTTTCGGTAGATTTGATTGACAGTCATTAACTCGAATGATTCAATCATGTCCACCAGGTTGTGAAACTGCAAGAATAAAGAATGAAATAGCCAACTGGATTCCACATATCATACAAAATGCAGTGTGTATGTGACATGTACGGCCAGAAAGGGACCTTAGGAGTGTGCAATAGTCCAAATTTTCAAGAATGTATTTTTACCCGATTTCTTAACATTAAGATAATCCTAGGAAATAGACAACCAAGTTAACTCATTTGCCACCTCGTGCCAACGTATCATCTTCAACATCCTAGGGCTTAATCGCATGTCTAACCAGCGCATTTACGACATGACATCAACTAGCCCATGCACTATTACGCACGTGCGCACAAGACAGTTAAGATATCTGGGCCGTATTCAGAGACTGATGGGCGATGACTGTGGCCAACTCTCTTGTTTTTAGTGACACCAAAGCTGTCAAAGCTAATTTTAGTGTCTCATCCTTCAACATAAGGTCTTCGTAAGACCTGGCGTGTGTCATTAATTGACTCAAGTGATCTTTCTATATTTTGTTTGTACCAACCTGGTTCTGGGAGAACAATAATGACAGCTCCTGTTGTAGCACTTCAATTAGCATCTAAAAAGCAAACAATTGCAATTGTGGGTGATAGAGCGCTTTTCAATTGAGTGTCGTAAAACCAAAACCAAAGCAATTACTCTGGCCAATCACAACAGACCGAAACAGTACAATGAGCCAATCAGAAGACGAAGCAATTACATGTAGCGGGCGCAAAGCGCGGGAAAATACGCGCGTGCAATTCACGATTGGTTTTGGTTTTGGTTCTCATTGGTTGAGAAAGTGGCGCGAGTTTTCTTGGCCAATCACAGAGCGAAGCAATGCAAAACCAAAGTAAATTCAGAATTACTTTCGACACTCAATTGAAAACTGCTCTATTGTGTATAATTTAGTAATGAAGATTTGTTTTGATGCTCAGCGATGGTTATTTATTCTGATTTTTAACACACATATATCCTCCTAATGCCTTATGAGGCACATAGTGCCTTATTTAAGGTTTCAGTAACATTTGGATTTGTACAGGGCAGGGTTGTTAGCCCTGCGCCTAACCCCCAACCTGGAGGAACGGTTTACTGTGTTGTCAGGCCCCTCTCCCACAGACCAATCCGGCATGGTTGAACCTGCCAGGAACACTAGGCTCCAGCCCGCCTAGCCTCTGGGATCGTAAGGGCACACAAGCCTCCCCGCAACATCAAGGCACACCACTAGGGAGGATCTGATTTGTAAGAGTAGTTTAAAATTTTATAAAAAAATTAACTAATCACTCAAGCAAAATTGCATCACTTAAAAAGAGTACTCAATGTTTAGTCAGATAGAGGGTTATATACAAGATATGCATTTTAGTGTGACAATCTAACGTCTCAAAATTGCAAATCAATGTTTTAAACTGAATTAATCTTCGTTCTTCCCTCAAATAAACTATGGTCTGAAAAAAGACAGTTATGAGAGCACGGTTTATGTCAGCGTTTTTTCATCTTCGTTTCTTTGAAAAGCTGCAAGATTAGCGTGACAGAAAAAAACGTTTGTAACAGCTGTTTAGAGCTGGTACTTTGTTTTCTATTAAAATATGCCCTGTTGTTTACCTTGGGAGTGTCAAGGACTACGTCGGATGACTGATCCATAATCACATGGCATTCCGCAGACAAAGGCTTCAAAACTATCAAGGAAAAATCAACAACATACATTGAAGACCCTACTCTCGTTGTGAGATTTAATCAAAGATAGTTCAAGTCGTAAGAAGGGCTTACTGAATTCATAATCGGATGGAGTGCTTCCTTTACTTGAGACGCCCCAACTCATAAACTCCTGTAATTAGAGAAAATGGATTGGCTCATTACATTCCAGCCCCAGTCCCCTGACAGTGCACTGGTCTTCAATATCAACATTCACAAATTCTTGATCGCGTCATTTAAGGCATTTTGGGCAGTATTAAATTCATACTCTTGTCGATTATTTGTGCTATGTCTATCAACACTTCAACGACATCAACATTTTCATGAAAACAGTTAAGAAAAGAGACGAAACACACTTACTTTCCACGAGATGTGTGATCCAAAAAACGAGGCTGACGGCTGATTTGTGTTCCAGTAAACAGACAAGCAATCAAGACTTACTATCTGTAGATTTCAGAAGAAAACGTAATGCACATCACAAGTTTATGTGCTGAAACCTTTTATTGCCCTACAGTGGTAAACGTAATTAGGGCATTCCAAAGTGGACTTTCAAACCTAATTGTATGCGTTTTTATTTGAAATGCATGCGGGCAATGTTGGAGCGATGGTTACCCAGGCTTACTTGCGTTCAATTCCTTAACTAACCATTAATCCTCACTTTCAAAACTTCTACCCAGGTTGTCTTCTACTGGCCAACACCTCCATAACATGAAAGTTGTAGTTACAAACACCTCGAATTTTTCATAGTTCTGCACAGACTACAGAGTTTTGACTTGTATCGCTGTAAAATGCACCTTTCCAAGCGTCTTTCTGTCCCAAGGAAGTCTCTATAAAGAACCTTGAGAGTACACAAAACCTCATTCACGTGTGTCGCGCTTAGAAAATACACTAACAGTCCTACATGATAAAAAGAGTGACAAGCCAAGTTTGTACAGGGTTGTGTAAGGGTTTTTAGCGACACAACAAAAAAAACAAGAACATTGCAAAGAAAGATCTTTTCTGTAATATCATATCTCCCATTTAGCCTCCTTCGCAGCCGTTGTTTGTTTCGGTCCTATTCTCCCTCCCCACCAACGTCTGCTGAACCGAGCCGAACATTCCATTCCAGGAACTGACCAATCACATCGTGGCTTTGAAATTTCGGTGGCTAAGTTCCCGTAGCCTCCTTAGCGGCTGTTGTTTGCGTCGGTTCTATTCTCCCTCCTGACTGGATACTCAGACACATTGGGAATGGAACGTCCGGCTCGGTTCAGCAGATGTTGGTGGGGAAGGAGAATAGGACCGACACAAACAACGGCTGCAAAGGAGGCTAATCTCCCATTATGTTCCTGTTGTGTCGTATTACCATAATTGTATACATTGCAACAAAAGCCAGATTAGAAATTGTGTTTCTTTGGGTTTACCGCGCGACTTTGCCGTTACATCAACTCATTTTTAACATGTAGGACAGTCAGCTGAATATTCAGTTGTACAGAAACATGATATGCTGATTTCGATACTTCCTCTCGTCACTAATACGCACACGTACCTTGTAAACGGTTTTAGCCGATGCGTCCACAACAGACTCCTGCCAAAGTTCGTTTGTTGTCTGCGAGGGTTAAAATGATTGAGGACAAGATATTTTATTTTGGTTTTACATGAGAGGTGATGCGTCAGTTATTTATTGTCTAGCAAACATAAGCAACTACCGTGTTCCATAAGCGACCCTCTCGTATAAGAGCCCCCCCCCCCCCCCCCCCCCTCACTTTCTTAAATAGTAGCGATACAGGGAAAACGTTTTTCTATTGTCACCTTATTTATAACCTTTTAAGCTTCAACTACACCGGCATCAGTACATGTAGGAGAACAGTTCATTTTCAGTTAAGTCACTTCCAGTTATTTCCATCCCCTTGAGCGCGCCTTTCTTTGAGTAAGCGCCTTCCTTCGGGCCAAAAATTTGTAATAAGCGCCCGGGTGCTTATTCGAGGAAAATACGGTAAATTATAATTATTTTTCTTGTAAAAAAAACTAATTGATTTCATAAAAACAAATCGGTTAGCTATCTGTCAAACTCACCTCAGCTGAGAGGTTTTCAAGTGTAAAACCCACAGCAAATGGAGTGGATGGAGATGTTACCTGGCAGGAGCAAAAGGGTTGCAAATAAAAGTACAACAATCACTACAACAACTGGCATCTCTCTGTACCACGCTTAGCGTCTGTTCTTTTGGGCCTGGTTGTTCGAAAGCCGATTAACGCTAACCCAGGATTAAGAGTTAACTGCAGTTTTCATCTCGCTCGTTGAGAAGACTTTGTAAATCAAATTTTACGCCTAAAGGAAAGTTTAAATTCCAGTCAAAACTTAAGGGTGAAAATCGTTTTAAATTGTTTTTTTATTGCACAGTGACTAAACTGGACTCCAAGGTCACTCTAACACGGGATTAGCTGGTCGGACAAACAACGTTGCTGCTGCTGTTCTCGCTGTTGTCATCAGTCCTTTAATTTCAATTTATTCTGACTTGTCCTGGCTCACTACATCCGGCATAGACTGCGCGCGCGAAGTTGCGAGGAGACGCGCTAATTTTTGGCGATACCCTCGCACCGCGTCTCCTCGCAACTTCGCGCACGCGTGTGCCTTTCGCCCGCCTCACAATCCATCGCGAAATTAGAGACTACTCGCAGTCTACATACGGCACAACTGAATGATTCGTCCATGCATTAAAACTGTGAGATATGGCCCATCTGCAATTCCTCGCTTGTTGCTAATTACAGCAATGAATACCAAAAAGTAACGTATAACCAACAGGCTGACGTCCGATCTCACCCTAGAGAAGAATTGTCAGCCGCCATGAAACTATGCGATATGTGCGGTATATAAATTACCCATTACCATTACCATAATCTACATCTGTCTGTCTAATTTGCGTACCTTATCCTCGTAGCGGAAGTGAACGTTCTTCACTGATATCTGTCGGAGAAAAACAGAGTAAGCCCTAGGTATGGCAATACCCATCAATGCTGGTTATAACTATATCAGCTCAAGAGATTATTATTAACTTGGTTTTGCCAGTTTGCGGGAAATGTAAGGAGGCACCGAATTTGCGAGTACGGAGAAATCACAGGTGACTAAAGTGACCACGCCCTATTTCCACTGTTTCCATGATCAAGCTTAAATGAACTACAGGTAGCGTGTATGATGACCTTTACGGTACATTGTAAGTAGAAACTCCGTGACAATAAGGAAAAAGAAATTCATTCATTTCTCACTTACACCTCTTCGTATATATCTAGTAGGATATTACATGGCCGCGCGGAGATACATAAATAAAGATAGATAAATATTTTTCAACACGCGAAGAGAAATTTCGTATCTCCAAGCGGCCATGTAATGTTCTTTATTTCATTATATAAACAGCCATGAATATCAAACCATTTCAATTTCGCTGAGGAAGGCGACTTATTATGCAACCATAGCAACGGCGATCTTTTCACGTGTGAAGATAACATGTTATTTCAACGTGTGAAGATATCATGTTTTCGCGCGAAAGCTCACCTGGTATTTCATTGGTGCTTATATAATAATAGGGACCTTAACCAACGAGGACGGCCACGGCAACGAGAACGTCACCAAACAATAGGCTTAATTAGCGAAAACAATGGCTCTGCACGTGCGTTTTACATTTAAGTATATTTCTTTGCCGTCCTTTGCAAAACAACAACGTGAAATGACCAAATTTTATGTTTGTTTAAGAACGTAAGCGGATGACGACAAATTTTACTTTCTTTTTCCTTACTTTCGCGTCGTTCATAGTAATTTAGTTCTTGGACATATCGCCAGCATTTTCCAAGTTAAACAAATTGGAATAAACGTGAAAGAGTTACAGAAACGAGAAGTTGCAATTTGAAATGACGTTTTCGTTGCCGTTGCCGTTGCCGTTGCCGTCGTCGTTGCTTAAGGTCCCTAACACGCTTTACAACACGTCTGCATCTTACGTGAACACTGATGCACGGCCAGTGGAACCTATAGAGCGTTTTCACATGACGTCACGGTAGCCATGTTGGCGTTCCAAAACAAAGAAACAGCGGCCATGTTGGTGTTCCAAGCTAAACCTTTGTGAATTGAACCCTATTTTAATGCAAATACTTTCTTTTGTTTCAGTAAGTTACCAATATGGCCAGGAGTCATGTGAATGATGATGATGATGATGATGATGAACCTTTATTTAAGTGTCATAAAATTCTAGTACATTACAGTACTAATTGGGGACACTAAAACAAAGCTAATTAAAATAAAGTAAAATTATGATAATTAAGACTTAAGAATCTAAAATTCCTAAAACATATGTACAATTTATATCAAATTAATCATATAAAATTTAAAAACATTTATCATACAAATTTACATATCATATTATGTATTACATAAATAGCAAGAGGCACAGCTACTGTTGTCCAATGCGGAGATATCTCTACAGTTTATCCTTTGTTTGAAGTCTTTCAGAGTAGGTGCATTTCTCTCAGAACTGGCCAACTTGGACCATAATAATGGGCCCAAGTATCTGATGGAGTGCCTTCCATACTTTACAGTATTGTATCTTGGAAGGATAAAGTCTGAGTTTCGGAGGCTATATGGCTTTAAGTCATTTCTTTTGAAAACGCTCGATAATTATGTGCTTAGTTATTTAGTCATAAACAAAGTCACCTTAAGGTTCTTCACAACTTGAGCCATAAGTTTGTCCACAAAGGAGTCAGACCCGTCTTCTTCATCGTCTGTTGACTTTTCTAAGCAACAAAGATAAAAGATGGTAGTAATTACATTACTATATAAGGTGCCATGACCATTAACGTGAAATGTGTCATTACTGGAATTCACTCGTTGATGCCGCCTTTGAGTAAAATCAACGTTGAAGTACGCTCGATTGAAAATTGAGACGTTGTCATATAAAACGTACAAATCATTTGATGACTGATACAACTCTAACGGTTTCTGGAAAGCATTTGAATTGTGAACATATTTGCATTCCGAGTTTTGGAAGAGTGTGGCATGACTGTCGTGAGCCTTGAGACTGATACGTTGAAGCCGAATCCCTGGCCCGCATTCCAGACAGTAAGGGTTTGCCAGCCAAACTACCGTAGAGTTCCGAAAGTAGCGGCCCCCAAAAGTACGTTACTTTTCGAAACTTTCTTGTCTGGTAATTCCCGAAAGTAACGGCCACACCAAAAAGGAACGGCCTCCTGGAAGTAACGGGCTAGTTCTCGCTGGAACAAGTACCTAATTCCTGAAAGCTCTGTATACAGTGCTTCAAATAGGAACCGTGATTTCTTCAGAAGTCTCTACTCCAGTGATTCAGTTTACGATGTCTTCTTGAAGAACGAACTAACAGAGTTTAAGAAATCATTGAAAGAGAAACTGTGATCCCTTAAGCGCAATGCAGATGGAACAACTGAGTGTTTTATTGTACAACAATGACGAGGCTAGGAATGCCGAAGAATCGATGGGAAAAAGGGAATTTAAGTGTCACTATGCTGATTCTGCGGCTGTGTTTATCTCAATGTCTTGAAACTCCAAGGGAAACAAAATTAATTGCCTCAAGAAATCTGGAATTTGATTACTAATTGTTGTTTTAATCAAGATCAAGTCTCAGATGTAGTACACTTTCCTAGAGATAATGCAATATTCTTCTGCTATTGATGTAAATCATCATTTCTATACAGTGTGTACGTAAACAGATTAAAAATGTAAGTCACTTTTTACTTCAAGTACGCACGTATTTTATATATGGGCTATATAGGTATGTGCGGCCCCAAAGGGTATGGTTTTTTAGCCGTTTTGGTCTGAAATAGAGTGTCGATTTTGACCATTTTGGTCTGAAATAGGGTATGGTTTGTGCACTCTAGTCTTGAATTGGATATGTTTTATCGAAGAAGCTACTTGTTCATCATTAGGCAATATCAACAAAATCCCTTCTTTTGTTGTCTTTTAATTGTGTTTACGCCAACCGTGTACGTGAAATAGGTCTGAAATAGGGTATCAAATTTTTGGTCAGGTCTGAATAGGGTGGGGAAAATCGCAGATTTTGGTCTGAAATAGGGTATGGCCGGGTTTCAGGAAGCGGGCTGCACACCCCCACCCAATTTTTCTGGGAGTACCCCCCTCCCCCGGGAATTTAGCCTCCTGAAAGTAACGGTTACCCGAAAGTTGCAGCTCTTTGGCCCTGCTAATTCCGTAGGTAGCGGGAGCCGCTACTTTCGGAACTCTAAGGTAAGTCTAACGGGTGAGGATAGATTCCAAGTATGTTCAATATTTAACAGCAAACCTTCAGTGGAGCTGACTTCTTTTTGCTGAATTCGTTGATCAATCTGCGCGAGACGTTTCCTTTTTGCTGCAATTTCGGACGCTTTGGCTCTCTCAGGGTCATACTTCCTGTCTAAAATGGATCAGAAACAAACAATCAAGCGCTGTAAACCGACTATTACTACGACCTCGTTCTGTTAGCAGACCCCCATGTACAGTTTACAGACGCTTAATTCGTCAAATGTCACCGGCGATGCTCTAGCACTCGTAGCACAGACTCGATGTCATCGATTTTACTGAGTATCACTATGGAATGCCCTTCTTTGTGTCTTATTGGTAAAACACAATGACAGAGGTTTTTTCCTCCTTAAAAAGCCACTTGAAGTTGTGCCCTGGGTGGTCACGAAGTCAGTTGTTCAGTTGCAAGCTAAGAAAAGCAAGGTGCACGCCGTGCGGTACTTCAGTTGCAAATCACAGAGCGTTTACCATTTGCACGAAAAAAGCCAAGGGACTGGAACGCTCGCTATGGTACAGGCTTTTCCTGTCAAAGCGGTTTGGCTACTCCGAGAGCGTTTACCTTTTGCACAAAAAACCAGTCGGAATGGAAAGCTCCCTATGGTACTGGCAGTTTCCCGTCAAAACCACGATCGAAAAGCGCGCGAAACGGGACCAGAACGAGCATGGTTTCACAAATAGTACAGAACATTTTCCGCTCATTTCAGTTGGAATGGAAAAAGAGGTATACATCTCAGGATTTCCATCTTTTTTCGGAAACTTTCCGATGAAATGAGCTGTACCATTTGAATTTCTAATCGTTAAAAGGTTTTTGTTGACAAATGGTGAACGACCTCAGTGTTGCACTTGATGTATTGAGAAAGTGTAATTGGCGCAAACAACAGCAAAAATCAAAAGTCACCTCGTATAGGACCTGCTATTAAATAGACGTCATGAACTGTTAAGTCGAATGGCTCTGAGTACAGATTAGTCCATGGGATGTCCAAGGTTATTTTACCTGCAAAAATAATACGTTTTTTTCCTCTTGTAAGCCTTGGGAGCGCATCATTTCTGGCTGAGTTGCAGCCACATACACTAGCAGATCGAAGTTACCCATGAAACTATCTTTATGTTGATTCTTGTTCAAACAAATGTCGACTTTCTCATCCAATTTATCAAAGAAAAATCAGACATAATCTTCCCTTCATCAAGGGTAAAAAGAAATTGTCACAAGTCTGCCCAAAATATGTATATTTAGCTTTGCTGGAATGTACCAACGGCAAGAAAAAATATACAGTCAGTTGCCCTACTTCCGGACACTTTGTGCAAAACTTAAATATCTTATCTCAAAACAGAACTAACGAGCTAAAATTTAGCCACAGCGTAGCTTCCACTGCTTGTAATTAGGGCGTGAAGTTTCATCGCTTGAAGTTCTTTGGTTTCTTTGTAACTGCGGAAAGACTACGTCAAATTCAGTGCCATAATTCCAGACAGGTTGCCCTACACAAGCGCTTCCGGTTGGATTGCGATGCATTATGGGGTGATTGGTCATGAAACTTTAGAAGGTCCGCCATGTTGGTTTCCGTCTCGACGCGGTCATATTGTTCCTGGCTCGTTTTGCAAGCATATATGTACCCTCTAATCGATCAACTGGGGAAATTAACTCCAGCATAATGCTCTAAAGAGGTAAAACTATTTAAAACAACCATACAATCTTGTCTGTCACGACTTTAAAGTAAAAATGAGAGCAAATGGGAGCTCTTTGAATTAATTCATCTCATTGACTGAAATATGTGTGTCCTTTAGCGATATGGGATTTGGGCACCGAGATTGCGTGCTAAAAGGATGTCCAAGTAGTAAAAAGAGGCTGCATAAATGGGCATCATCCCGTTGTGAGCTTCACGCTTGTATTCATAGCACGGTTAATTGTGACTGCAAGCCTCCATTTCAACTCTTTCCATTTCCAACGTAACGGCACTAACGGAAGGATAACGTGGACGAGAGCTGTAAAGAGACAGGATTGGAAAGGAAAAATGTGGAAACCCACAAAATCTTCAAGAGTTTGTAGTGAGCATTTCTTACATGGGAAACCAACAAAGGAAAGACCTTGCAGTCTTTTGATGTTCATGCAGCAAATAGCATTCGCAGATCCACAGGAACGTTCAACAAATGAGTCAGGCAGGCCACACGACATGTCTCATGATCACTGCTACTGTTACTGCTATGCATGGAAAATAATGCAACGGAACAAGGATTTTGTACAGATGATCAACATCTTGCAAAACGCAAGGAAAAAGATAAGGAAATAATGCATCTGAGATAGACAATTATAGATCCAAAAACCTAAAACTTGCTGAGTGTAAATTGAAGAAGAAGAAGGGTAAAGGCCTAGCCTATGCTGACTTGAATGACAAATCTGTAAACCTTTTAACAGGCATTCCCACAAAGGTTGCATTCGATAAATTGTATTATGTGGTGAAGGACAATGTGAAAAAGCTCAAATACTGGAGCAGCCCTGCAAAATCAAATCGTAAGGGGAGAAATTTTAAAAATGCCCCTCAGAAATGGGTACTCTAAAGTGTGTCACGTTATTGACTGCACAGAGATTAATATAGAAACACTGAGTGATCCAGCGTTGAGAGCAGCAACCTGGTCAGACTATAAATAACACAACACTGCTACTCCCAGTGGTGCCTTCAACTTTGTTTCTGATGCATGGAGTGAAAAAAAAACTTCAGATTTCCATTTAACAAGAGAATCCAAATTCTATGACATTGGGGCTGTATGATGAAGTTATAGCTGACAGAGTGTTTACTATTACATTGCAGAGGATCTGCATATTGTTGAGAAACGCCAAACTTCATATTCCACCAGAAAAGCGTGGAGTAGAACAATTTACCATCCGTAAGAAAAAAAACATGTAAATTTACGAATTTTTGTAGAGCAAGCAATCAGGTGTATGAAGACCTTTCGTTTGATCAAACATGAACTTTATACCTATCTGCTGTTTACATAGCCATATTGATATTACTGTTGTCTGTGCAGCCATTTGTGATCTGAATGTGTCGTTATCCAAAGTTTAGATATACAGGCATGACCATTCAAGAAATTGGTTGCTTCTGAGTTTTTCCTATTGTTTCCCTGAAAGTGGGTTCATTAGAGGAGGCAGAGTGTTCTGTAGAGTAAAGGGGATTAGTTTCTAAAGAAACTGTGGTGCTGCGTCGGTGGGGGAGTGAAACACGAAAATTTGGTTTATCAACGGAGTTGATAATGTAAATTGACCACCGTACAGGGATTCGATTAGCTGACGATTAGCTTCGTCGGAGCGATTCGCTCCGACGAAGCTAATCGAAGGGCTAATGCTCAAAACGTCAGCTAATTGAATCCCTGTACGGTGGTCAATTTACATTATCAACTCCGTTGATAAACCAAATTTTCGTGTTCTGTAGAGTGCTTTATAGAGGTGGGGACATAATGGACCATTTACCAGTTGCTATTTATCTTTTTGGGGGTGAGAGAAGAGTGGATATGAGTGAGGGTTGTGGCACACAGGGTGTTATCAGAAGAGACAATCAAGCATAAATAGCAAGACAGCCCATGTGCACCCTCACCCCAAAAGCAAGTTAAATAGCAACCGGATGCAAATCAGAGAATTTACAGTGCATACTACCAACCAGGGCCTCATGATTCACTTCAATAGAGCAGATATTCTTTGTTTCATCATCACACCATTTATTGCATGTTTTGACTTAAACTCTTACACCACTGAAGGCCCATTATTATCCCATTATTACTGGAATGAAATCAAGGTATTTGTTTTCCTTACAGCTTCTGGGCTGGGGCCAGGAAATTTGTATAGAACCATGTCAGATTTTTTCCACCTTGGCGCAGTAACAGGCATCAAATCTTATTGTTTCCTCATGGCATCCTTTTTGAGTATACACTATGAAATCACACCAGTGCCCATTGGTTAGAGCCATCTGGCCTTGGACTTGTGTAAAATATGGATGTTTTTGCTTCAGCGTTACTTGTCCAAGCTTGTTGCATAAATATGACAGATTATCTGGAGAAGGAGTTTCATTGGCAATGGAATAGGGAAATTCAAGTACACCTTTACCATAGCATGAGCATTCTAAAAAATGATCAGAGGATGCTCCTAGGTACTGTTTACGTTTGTGAATAAAACGACCTCAATCGATATGCCTTTCCTTCTTTATATTCATTCAATACTCGCTTGTGAAACTCAACGTCCTTTCCTGGATGGTCAGCCATGAGGAAAAATGTGATGTCGCTCAGGTAGACTGGCGGCCATGAAGTCATGCTGTCACTATCTTTCACCCAGCAATCCTTCAGCGTCAGGGGATCAGGCACTGAAACCCCACCCGGCATACATAACCAGTAGATTTACCTTTTCTTTCTCTGTGTGAGCAGTTCTTTCATTATAAGTCGGCTGTACCTCAATACCCATCTCTGATGCAGCGAATACTCGGGCAACAAGCTCAGCTTTTGTTCCGCTTATGGCAAAACTCCTTTGAAGCCTTGGTCTTCCATTTTTGTACCTCGTCAAGAGGACCAAGAGCAAGTACTTCACAGCTCATGGCAGACCTGTAACAACCTTTCCAAACAGTAACACTCTATGCTAGAGTTAATTTCCCCAATTGATCGCCTAGAGGGTAGATATATGCTTGCAAAACGAGGCAGGAACAATATGACCACGTGAGACGGAAATGCAATATGGCGGACCTTCTAAAGTTGGTGCTCACTTTACTGGACAAATTGCCCCATAATGCATTGCAATCCAACCGGAAGCTTGAAACTCCTGATGCTTGTATTTCTGAACGATCGGTTACAAGATAAATGCTTCCCTTTTCTGTGAAATATTATTCTCAATTATGGCAAAATACATCATATAAAAGTCAAATAAATAAACATTCCTTTAAAAAATTTCACTGTCAGAATTTTAAAGTATTTTCTTTCATTTTAGCGAAGAGGTCATCAGACCGCAAATGCGGGAGTTCACAATATTCTCATGGGTGAATATTGTCTTCATGATAAACTCGCGCAGTGCTGGAGTCAAACAAATCGTTATTCAGCATTTTAAGCACCGATTTTGCTTTTACAGACAAAATGATAAATTCATCACAAAAACACTTGCTTTTCAACAACTATTCCATGAATTTCATTTTTAAAATACCTATAGTTTACCGACTATCGTTAGGTTTCCGGAATTAGGCACACCTCTCCAAAAATGCAATTTAACTCTTTAGTAGTCTTGCTTGGAGATAGGAAACTACAAATGAAAAATTTTTATATGCTGAAAAACCTAGTCCTTTTAGCTTCACTTATATCAAAAGAAAGATGCAATTTATTGCGGATTTTGCAAGAACAGACTGCTTAATTGAAAAGATATAATTCGATGTGCGATAAAAATCACAATCAATAAGAAACAAATTTTTACTTACCTCGATGAAAACTTAAATCTTTCCACTTAAGCGGAGCGTAGCTAATGGCCACGAAAAGAAAAACAAAAGCAGACTAGTTGATAAGTCTTGGAAACATATCGTTCGGATTTGTTTCATTTTTACAACGAAATACAGAATCGTAAAGTTAAAGTGTCCAGAAATAGGGGTGTCTGGGAAATAGGGCAACATACTGTACATAGCCAGCACACTGGTTACAATAAAGTTACAATTATGGTACATGCTAAAACCAAGTCAAGTTCTCCAAGAACTCACACAAACCTAAGCGTTGTCCTCGTCTAGATCTGGTGGTGATTATAAAAAGCGACCTTAACATTCTTGCAATGAATTTAATAACAAATGGAACTGGTCATTAGTTTAGGGACGGACCTGTTCACACAAGCTGGGGCATTGAATTGTCTCACTGGAAATGTCATGCTTGCATTGCTTCAAATAACTTACCAACATAGCCATGGGTGACCTCCACAGGAAGATGAAAACCATCCTTAAAACATAGTTAAAAGTGACGCCAGTTAGAGAAAATGAAGGACAACGTCAATTGAATGGTGTTCAGCAAAAAAGGGCATATATCGCTTTTTTGCCCTAAAATCCAAATCTCTCTAAATTCACTCTGCTTTGGCATACAGACTGGTTATGGTGTCAGAAATGAAGTTCTGCACTTATTTTGTGATTTAAAGGCCTGGATTCAGCAAATTAGGGTATGACTTTTGCTTACAACAGGACCAACTCAAACCAAAGAAATCAATCATGCGCCAGATCCTTTTGTTTCAATCTGTTTCTTGAGTTTTGGGGAAAAGTCATAAGCTAATCCTTGGGATCCTCGCTTTCTAATTGCAAAATAAGTACAGAACTTCATTTCTGACACCATTTCTAGTCTATATGCCAAAGCAGAGTGAGTTTAGAGATATTTTTGGATTTTATGGCAAAAAACGATATACGCCCCTTTTGCAGAACACCCTTCAATTGTTATTTTAATTGAGAGAGATACAGTTGTGTGTAACACAGCACGTGCAAGAAGTAGAGGCAAGCAGCTGCTGGATATATGGACTTAAGAGCTTTTACAGCATCAGGGTCCTGTCAGGTTCTGAAACTTCTTGGCAATGATGTACTTATTTAAACTGTCCACTTCCCACTGGGATTTGTCTACTTTACAGTTTGGATGGATGAACAATGTGTTGCTTCTTCGTCATGGCAGCATGCATAACTTACTTGTACTTACATTCTGGATGCTTGTCATTATTGATGTAACATAAAAGGTATAAAGAAGCTGGCAACAATACATTGTTGATGGCATTATACAATCTGATCACTTTGTGCTTACCAGTGCATCATCTCGCAGTTCAAGATCAGTAAGAACAACAATACCTAAACAACAAAAATACAAGTATTTCATGTGTAAATCCTCAAACATCCAATAATCAATCAACTCTTTATTTCATAATGTACAATTGTCAGAATTTTAACAAACAAAAGAAAAATAATTACATACACATTTAAGCGTACCGGCGGGTAGCAAAGGCTAATCTAGGCCGGTATGCTTTTAGATGGAAGTTACAGTTACTTAGTGATTTCAAAATAAGAAGTAAGTTACAGATAAGTTTAGTTAATAAATGATTACACATAACGAGTAAATAAAAGTATTTATGCTATTATACGGTGGTTAAATAACTATAATTAGCCTGAACTGTATACTTATTAGACTATCTATGTTGAGATCTGGATAAGGAAGGATTTCATTTTTAGGATAATAACTTATATTGATTGTAGGATAATAACTTATATTGATTAACCAAGCTAAGGGAAAGATATTCTTATTTTATGGACATTTTTATCTGTAATAAGAATCATGTCACTAGAGCTGAAAAGCAGTGGACAGAAATCCCTTCAACAAGAAACTCAAATTTGGTGAGTGTTGCTCCTTCGTCAAGTCTTTGCCCTGATTTACAGAGCATTCTAAAATTAAAAAAAAAAACACTGATGAATCTTTCTCATCCTTGGTCATTCTATGCCCATATAACCTTATTTAAGTCAAATCAGGTGGTTTATATGCCAGCTGTAGAACTAAGGTTGTCTTAGGTGACAAACCTTTTCTTATAGCTGTGCCAATTCTCTAGAATATTCTCTACCCAAAGAGTTACTGGTGTACATGTTGTGGTTCAATTTTATCCTTGGTTCAATTTATATTTTCCTTTGTTTTGTACTCATTATCATACATTACCATACACAACAACAAAAGAAAATAAAAATTGAACCAAGGATAAAATTGAACTACAACATATACAATCACCATTAATATATGTAACTGAATAGCTTGTTCTTCAGAGTTTTATACAAGTGAATTCTGCATAAAAACATCCTAATTTTTGGAAGAAAAGCAAAACATGCACCTTATGTATGTTCACAATTTTCAAAATCAAATGAAGAGATTTCTGTCAATTCAAGAAATTATCCATTCCAAATAAAAACAAGCAACGGCATCAATGCATTGTCATGGTAACTGTGATTTAAATGAAAGTAGATCAGAGATCCATATTCATTTTTTTTATTTAGGTCGTCAGCCAGCAAGTATGGCAAATGATATACTTGACCTGGCAAAATTTTGCTTGCACTTGCAATTGCAGTATTATAAAAAAAGAACAGTCAGTGATAAAATTATGTGTAACTGGCCATGGAAATTTTTTTTATTTCCGTTGATCATGCTGATCCATGGCATGGCATGTCTGGAACAACTGGGACAGCTTTTCTAGGGTGTTCTTATTCAAGGCACAATTGTTAGTTGCCTTCACATGGTTTTTGCATATCTTGTGAATCTTTATGAATGCCAAACAAAAAGCAGCCCTCCAGGTATCTTTCTGGGTATTAAACACTTAGGTCTAACTTTGATGTTGTCTTCAATTCAAATTAGCTGTCAAACAGCTGATATGTTTTACGTGGATGTTCTTCAGCAGTTTATTTCACTATAGGAACATTGATTCATCAAATCGTAATGATTTCATTGCAAACGAAAATAAAGTTGCATCAGTGTTATTCTCTGTTTTCTATCTATCTATCTATCTATCTATCTATCTATCTATCTATCTATCTAATATCTACCTAAAGTATCTATCTATCTATCTATCTACCATTCATTTGTCTCCATCACAATTTTTTGATAACTCTTGCAAATTGGAAATCAGCCAGCAGTTGATATATAAAAAAATAAATAAATAAATAAATAAATAAATAAAAGTAATAAATAATATATTAGATGACTTCAACACAACAGTTAAGCGACTAAAAGCCCTAAAACAGCTGAAAGTTTTAAATGGACAAGAAGTGATTGGAATTGCAGGTACATTGTACATGACAGCATCATATGAAACTTTAGGAAAGATGTTGTGGTAGAGTAAAACTTTACTCAGACATCCAAAGGACGGGTTTGGAGTGTATTTTACTTGTCCATATGACTTTTTACATAGTTGTCTTGGACAACCAGACAACTGCAAATATGGATCTCTGCTAAAATCACCCTTGATACATTTTTAGTAAGTATGTGGCATTGAGAACTTTCCTCTTTGCAGTGATGCAACAGGCCGGCTTGCTCAGGCATATCCATCTTTTTGAGGGTGCGGTGACACAATTTCAACACCCACCTTGATCCTACGCTAGATAACCTTGGGGGAAGGGTAGAAACGAAACCTTCTGTGAGAAAGATTGAAGAATTAATGATTACTTGGACTCAGAAAAGACTTTATAAGACACCGGCTAGACTTCTGGCTTATAAGTAGGGAAACTCAGGACGACGTATTTAAAACGGAGATTAGTTCCTGCTATAAAGTCGGATCATTCTGCCATCACTTTCTCGCTTAACAGCCTTGACAAACAAATGCATGGTCCGTCTTTCTGGAAGTTCAACTCAAGTTTGCTCGAAGATACTTCTTACGTTGAGCTTATAACCTCTAAGTATCCCGAATGGCTTAATGAATTCAAGGAAGTAAGTGACAAAATGCATTTTGTGGGACTTAATTAAATATAGAATAATGTTTTTCACAATTAAATATAGCAAAGAGAAGGCCAGAGAGCGCAGAGCACATTTGCTTGAATTGCAACAGAAGGTAAAAAGGTGTGAATCACTTTGCATCGATAATCCTATGCAAAAAAATGTTGATGAACTTGAAACGGCAAAATTGGAATATGAACTTCTGTTTGATTACATCGTATGGGGTTGCATAGTACATTCATGAATCAATTGGTATGAGAACGGCGAGAAAAACTCTAAATACTTCAAGTAAATTTAGAAAAATCAAGGTGTGGTAAAACTGTTCGTCGGCTTTACGACTCCGAAGGTAAAATTAATACTGTTAATTCTCAATCCATAATGAATGAACTTGCAGATTATTACCAAAACCTGTACAGAAACCATGATTTCCATGAAAATGAAGTATTCATGCAAGAGTTTTCTGATAATAAAAACATCCCGACGTTAAGTGAGCATTCAAAAATAATATGTGAAGGATTGCTTTCGAAGAAGGGAAGAACAATGTTTGATGCTATTCGTACAATTGATGACATCATTGAGTATACTAAAGTTCAACAAATGTCCAGTCTTTTGGTTGCCTTTGATTTCGAGAAAGCCTTTGACTCTTTAAGCTGGTCATGTTTGTTTAGGGCCTTGCGTTCCTTTAACTTCAGTAATTCGTTTATCACTTGGGTATCTGTCCTCTATAGTATTATATCGAGCTGCGTTCTAAATAACAGTTTTGCTACGCAGCTTTTTGATGTTCACAGGTGTTAGACAAGGAGACCCATAATGTCAGGCATGAGCATATCTTTTTATTATTGCACTAGAAGTGTTGCTCGTTAAAATAAGGAGTGATGAGGAAATAAAAGGCATTGCTGTTGAGAACAAAGAAGTTAAGATTGCAGATTTTGCCGATGATTTAACAAGCCTCCTATATTACATGACTCTCAGTCTTATGAAAATCTTTCCACGTTACTTGATAAATTTGGAAAATGTTCCGGTTTAAAGCTCAACACAGAGAAAACTGAAGCTCTATGGCTGGGAACTGCTCATCATAAGAATCAAACCCCGCTTGCTGGTATTGATGTTGATAAAATAAATAAGCCAATTAGAATTCTAGGTGTTTATTTTACTTATTATTGGAAGAAAAGACAAGAGCTTAACTATGATGAAACTTTAAAAACAATTTCTGAAATACTGAAAGCTTGGAGATGGCGAAATTTACCATTGTATGGTAAAATCCAGGTCGTTAACACTTTTGTAATCCCAAAATTTATTTTTCGTGCATCTCTCATCTGCTCTACAAAAAATCTGATCAAAGACCTCAATTCTATTATCTACACTCTCTGATTTGTCTGGAAAGGAAAAGATAAAATTAAACAGCTAGCACTCATTAGCAATTATAAGAATGGCGGCCTCAGAATGCCTCATTTCGAAACTCTTATCGATACGCAACGCATTATTTGCCTTAAAAAGTACATTGAGGACCACGAAAGTCCCTGGAAACATATTCTTTCATTTTTTCTTAAGGAACACAGACAAAAATTTTTCTTACAATGCAATTTTAGCCCTGCTGACCTTCCAAATAACCTTCTTTGTTTTTACAGAGAATGCCTTACAATCTGGCATGGTCCAAACTACATGCTAAACCTGTTGAATATCATGAAGAAGTCTTTAAACAGATCATATGCAATAACCAATTTACACACATCAATAGTAAGGCCATATTTTGTAAGAAATTATTTTTGAAGGAAATTATTTCTTTTTATGACATTCTGACGGATAAAGGTTTCTTAAGCCATGGCCCTTCTATGAGACGAAAGGGCTTCATGTTAATGACTTCTTTCTACTTCTAGGTATCTTTGATGCCAATTTCCTATTGCATGGAAAAAACTCTTAAGCTTGAACAATGAGGCTTCATTTACATGTCAGGGCCCTCCTACGACACAAAACTCTTTCTTTCTAAATGATAAATATTTTTCACTTGATTCGGTTAATTAGAAAAGAATTTACTGGGAATTGGTGGAGATGATTCAAACTCATCCTTCTGCGCAACATAAGTATATTAAGATATTTCCCAATAGAGACCTCGATTGGCAAACAATATACTTTAATTCCACATGTCGTTACACTTGACACTAAAACAAGAATTTTTCTATACAAAGTTGTCAATCGCATATTATACACTTACTAACAATTCTTTACATAAAATGAAAATAGTTGACTCTCCTCTATGCACTTTTTGCCATATGTCAGAGGAACCTCTCGAGCATCTCTTTTGCCAATGTAAGTTTAGTCAAGATTTCTGGAAGTCTGTAGTTCTCTGGCTTCAATCGTTACACATTGGTATTGACTCTTTAAACGACTGCGATATCATTCTTGGCTTTACATTTAAGCGTCCTAATTGGACTTTTTTAAACCATGTAATTATTGCTGGGAAACAGATAATATACCATAATCGGCTTAAAAAATCGTTACCTTCTTTAAGCCAAGTTATTGCCAAACTAAAATACTGGGAATCTATTGAACGCTCAATTGCCTTGAAGAACAGCAGACTAACCATCCATAATGAAAAGTGTAAGCCAATGAACAACATAATACAATAAAGTGAAATTTTTTTTTATCTTTTTTCCGGGTTCTTACACAAACTTGTACAAGGTTGTAATGTGTTCTTGTAAGCTGTGTAATTATTAATTAACTTCAGTGTATTGTTGTTTGTATTCTAATGCAATGTTATGTAAGTTAGTAAAATTAATGTAAGTGAGGTTAAGTGCAGTGTAATGTAAGATAGAGATCTAGTGTTTGTGAAGTAGTAAATAAAGTTATATTGTTTAAAAAAAAAATCCTATTGAGGGTCAGTAACTCACTGGTACTGGTTAATTTATTCAACCAGCTGAAAATTTCATCAACACCATTTTGCAAAAACGAAACCTTAGCCATAACGAATAACTTAACCTTCTCGTAGTTTTTTAGCAATTAAATTGAAACCTACAGTAGTTTATTCCATACGTGAGTGCCAAGTAATGTGCCGATCAACTTGAAACTTCAACATCACCCCCCCCCCCCCCCCCCTGTGCATTTGAATTTTTGAAGATTGGATTGTTCAAATTTCCGCCCCCTCGGGCCAAAATGGTGTTCAAATGCTGTCGAATTTGTCTGTCAAATGCCCCTCCTAAAGACCAAAATGGAAATCTGTCTACGAGGTAGGCTTTAAGAACTAGAAATACAGATTAATGAGTTAGCCGGCTACGTAGACTGTTCGAGTGGCAGGGTATTCTGCAGTTTAAGCCAAAGCAGCGGTTTTTCATTTGACAGTGTTTTTTTTCTTTCACTGTTCACTGCTGTTTTATGGCTATTCTAAAACCTCTGCAGACACAAAAGCATAACAAAGCCACAGCTTGACTCATTGCATAAAAAATCTACATTGTTTATATACAATCTATAAAAATCATTAATATTTAAGCACTCTCTACTTTTCATACATACATTCAAAAATACTACACAACTTTTGAAGACCTTTTTTTGTAAAAAAAAAAAATCACTCACAAATGCTATATCTCTACACATGTTTATAGCTTTTAGCGACTTCGGCGCCTGAAAAAACACATTTGAAACCTGACGCTTACGGTTCAATTTTCCCCACCCCACCCAGGCAAAGCCGCGGGAAGGCCTTACCTGTCAAATTCCCCACAGTCCCCGGGCACAGAAAATAGTCAAATGCCCGGGGTTTGCCTGGGATGGGGGGGGGGGGGGGGGGGATGTTGAAGTTTCGATTTGATCAGCGCATAATTTAATATATGTCCAGAACAAAAGAACATGTAACACAACACTACGCACGATTTAGTCACGCTAATAAGCCTGAGGCATGATTTGCATGTGATGCTAACCTCAGATAATTGCAAACACAAAATGATTACTGTTTCCGGCCGGTACTCAAAGAATACCAGTTCTGACGAATAACCTTAAGAACAGATTGAACTAATAAAACTCAATATTATTAAGTGCACGACATGTAAGCTTAAGCTGTACTCTATACAACAGCATAACGACGATTGAACTACCCCAGTGAACGAACGCGCTATCGATGACAAAACAATTCGTCGATCCACGTATATGACCGTATATGTGACTTTAATTTAATTGATCTGAAATTGTGTACTCGAGTCATGTAGTTATAGATAACCTAATACTCAATAAATCACTTTATCTTTCTTACTACTGACATTATGGTGCTTTTTACGCTTGAGTTGTAAGCTTACACAAAAATTCGAATGTTTACGTTCGCAATTTGCTGCCTATACAGCTGTTTATAATCTGGTTTTCTTACCTTTCAAAATCCCAAGACGTAGATTTGAACTGTCCAAATCTTTGATGTATTTTCCAAGAACATTATTAAGAACAGAGGCAACGATAGATTCGAACATAATTCCGATCCTTTACAAAGTACTATAAAGCTAAGTTAAGCCTTATATCTGAGTGGCTGTCAGAAGAGCTTTAAACAAACAGAGAATTCCTTGAGGTCTCCCTCCAATACTCTGTCATTGTTGACATTAACTGGCCAGAGAACAAATATTGTACACACCCCTGCGAAACGGAACAAGTTCGTTCAGGTATCTCTTCCTTGCAGACAGCTTTCGGAGAAAACCTTACCGCTAGTGGGTGGAAGATTGGGTCGAATCTAAGCGAAAACGAGGCCAAGTTTAAAATTCGCGGAGTGACATCCACAACATCCACTCCCTGGTGAACACCCCTCATTCTTAACCCCTACTCGACCCTACTCCGGCCGGTCAGACCCCGGTTAGTTGAATTTTTGAAGATTAGCTTATTCAAATTCCCTCCCAAAATTGTGTTGAAAAAAAACCTGGTGCAGGATTTGTATCATGGTCAAATGCCCTACTCCCAAATCAAATGACCCAATTTAGCGATAGCCTGTTCCAGGCGTTCAGATAGTAAACCCCCTCCATTTTTCGTCCCTTTATTTTCGCCTCGCTCCGTTTACTATCTGAACGCCTGGAACAGGCTAATTTAGCGATATAGGAAAAGTTGTGTTTCGATATTTTTCTATTGTTATTCTATTGTTCACATCCATGTGGAATTGTAGGCGCCTTCACAAAAATTCAGTGAAGAGTTTCAATTCCTTCCTATTATAAATGATTATCATTTGAAATAAGTGTGCTGTTCGGAAGACCTTAGATAAGAATGGCCTAGACCAGATTCACTGATCAGCGGTTTCAGTGAAAACATGGGTTTGTACAACATGCTCTCCTCTTTGAATTAACGATTATAGTTAATTGTCAAGTTGCTTTTAATTTATGATTATCGTTAATTTAGAAGGCTGTTTCCCAGGACATTTCAGAAAAGATGAAATAAAAAAAATTAATATTATTTGGACTGGATTTGAACCCGAAACTACCCGGCGCTAGTAGGAACGGCTACTTACCACTAGACCACTGAAGAACAACATGACGGGAAGTTGTATAACTAAATATTTAATAGAGTCTTGCATAGAATATCACTGATCTACAGTGATTAGGCCTAAGCGCTGATTATAAATGGTTAGCTTTTTGTTAAGGTTTGGTGATCGACCTTTTCCATTCACTTTCTAAAATTATTTTTAGCGAGTAATCATATATGCTTGCTGCATTGTGTAGAATAAACGCACGAATAAAATTGTTTAAAAATTGAGTTTTTTTGAACCAGCGACGTGGTGGTCTAGTGGTTAGAAGAGAGGCTGAAAAAGCGAAGATTCGTAGGTGCGAGTACGAGTCCTGTCCGAACACTGATCATTTTTCTTTTACAACAAAAATGCTGACTTCCCAGAATTCCTTTCAGACTGTTAGTGTTCTAAATTAACTACTAGAAATAGTTTTCACTAAAGCTGCCCCCATTTTTTAATTTTTGAGTAGTTGTGTGGTTGTAAATATTAAAATACTGAAGACACTGTTACTCATTTCTGTATTGTTGTTAGTGAAATAAAGCAGCTCTGTAAATTTCATGTGGAAGAAGCATATTTCTCCAGTACATCAATGGCAGAAACAATATTTGATTTAGTGTCATTGTTCAACAATTGAGATTGTCTTGTTTGCGCGGATTTCGCCGGGTTTGTAGTTTACGTATAGATCAAGTAATACGAAATTCCGTGAATTGAGATACACAGAAAAACAGACAATAAGCTTTCCTGAATAAAAAAATATTTAGATGAGCCTGAGTTTATGCCTGAAAAGTAAACGCGTTGAATGTAATTTTTTCCTCGAGTTAATCTTCGCGAAGACGAAGCGAGCGAATACAAAGACAATTTACTTGAATGGAACTGAGCAAGTTTTTCGCAAATTTCGCTGGAAGTTGCTTGGAATACAAAAAATCGGTGAATTAACTATAAAGTACAGTATAAATTCACCCCGGAAATTCACATTCACTCAAGACGGAACTGGAGCGTGTCCAGAAAAGGGCACTGGCTGTTATTTTCCCGGGGATAGACTACAGCGATGCTTTAGTCAGCACTGAATTACCAAGTATTGAACGTTACAATGAAAATATTTGTAAGAAGACTTTTAATTCTATCTTAAATGATAAGAGTAACCGGCTAAGAAATCTTTTACCTTCAGTCCACAAGTCGTCTTATTATCTAAGACGATGCAGGCGGTTTGAAACACCAAGGTGGAAAACAAATAGATTCAGGGATACATTTTTAATGAAATCTTGTATTGAGCATGATATTATATAAATATAGTGTTATTAATTTTAATAATAGTTTTTATCATTCTACAGTATTCAATTTCACTTTTAGGCTTATTATTATTCTTACATTTGTCGTATTATTAGATATTCTATTACAATTACTGTAAATACGCAATTCAGCCCCTTAGAGGGCTGCCATGTATTTGTGAAATAAACCTAGCTACCTAACCTAACCTACCTAACCATTCAAACTTGTAGTTTTATGAAAGATAGACTCCCAGAAGCGCTTAAACATTTCGGAAAAGGTCTATTATTCTTGTGATGATTCGCAGCGAAAGCACATGTCTCTTCGCCACCATTTGCCCTCGAAAAGGGATTTCTTCGCTATGACCTAACCGATTTCCATTGTTTAAACTGTCGAGTGTTCCGTGGATCTTGTTATTTTAATTTACAGTTTTAAAAAGCTGTATTTTCCTTCTGAGAGCGTCATGCTCGGCTGCTAGCAGGTGAAAGCAAGAATGTTACCCGGCACAACCTTGCGCGCCTAGTTTCATCAAATCGGGAACGCTTCCCATACTACAAACACATTTCTTACATTTTTGAAATTCCTTGTATATATTTACGCGGGGACTCCTAGAGTGCCTCCTCGGGTTTTGGCCTCTGGGCCAAAACCCTGCGGGGGCAATAATCGTAAAATCAGAGAAACTTGACAATTAGGGATAATATTAAATTCAGAGGGGATACTGGGTTGATTTGTAGAGGGTGCTTATTCTCGCGGGCTCATAAAATATTGTTGCGGTCCTTGTTCAGCTTGTTTTCGAAGGATTTCCGTGCTGTTCATCCACCATCATTGGGTGTATGCAAAAGCGTATCGTGTATGCGAAGCAACACGTGACCATTCAACCTTCGAAAACACTACAAAGCTTATGCAGACCCTTTTTAGAGAGCCAATCGCTCAAAAAAGCGACATTTTTGCCTTTAAACTCGTTCGCCCGGGAGGGGGGGGGGGGGAGCTACTTAAAAAAATTAGCACGGAGAGGCTCCGTCCCGAGGTCCCACCCCTTACCCTTTTATATAGCATTTTTGACAGAAAAGGTACCCCTTTCGTATACCTTCCATTGACAAATGGTTCCCCTTTCGTATACCTCCCATTGGAACAGTACAGTCATAAGGTATGTTAGGAGCCCATGAATCATGGGCTCCTGGGTATGTGTGTTCGAAATATTTTAATGAAAGGCCCTTTTCATACCTAAATGACAGAATTCCCTACCCTTTCAAATACTTCGACTCGTGAAATCCCTACCCTTTCACATACCTGAAGCGTGAAAAAGGTACCCCTTTCGGGCGGAGCCTCCCCGCATAGGCCATTATAGGCAGTTCCCCCCGGCTCGTTCGCGGACGGAGAACTGACCACGTGTATTTCGAGGGGCAGAATAAAAAGTATCATTCAGATTTCCGGTTTAAATGCCCCACCCCCGGTGAAGGCCTTTGGCGTCATGTTCGCTTACCCGCCCCCTCCTTTCCTCGTTTCCCATCCGCCTCCCTATTTATACCTGCTACGAATATTTCAAACCAAGGTAAAACAACGATAAAGTACAACGACGTTTGGTGGTTTCCGCCAAAAGATTATCTCCTGTTTCCCCGGCCAAGCTTCTCTTCAAAAAACAGATGACAGCACATAAAGCGCCCATCAAATCACTCTCCGGGGAGTCTTTTACGCACTAAGCCTGCATAATTTTGCATTAATTAATTTCATCATTATCAGTTAATTATTTTCATCATTTTCTTAATTTCATCATTAATTTATTAAAATTTGTTGCATTCTGCTCGAGCAAGAATCTACTATGCGCGGTAAACGTACAAATTAGTGACATCACATAGATTCTTCGGACTTTCTCAGTGTTCTTGGGCTCCGCTGAGGCATGGAAATGTCGGGCTATCTGAACGCTGAGCCATAGTTTCTGGAGTTTCTGAGTATCTTGGTTTCTAGCACTCGAGATCAAGCGATCCCGGTACTCGGGGTCGCTTGTGACGTAAGTGATACGGTGGTGAATTTAAGGAAAAGACGGGAGGGGAAGGGTGGCTTAATAACTTTCCCCTTTTGAAACAGGGGGGCTTTTTGGGAAGGCTTATGGCTCATAACCTCTTTACAGCGCGACACTTGAAACATGGGACTCGATGAGGTTTCTGGAACTATGGGACTTCTTGCTACGACGACAAATCTCCCCCGGGAACAAGGTCGTGAAAGCTAGTTACCTTGTTTGCTCGTGAAAGCTAGTTACCTTGTTTGCTATGACAAGCATGGAGTCAAAAGGAGGCGAAACTGAGCAAAACGAAAACCAACCTGAAAACAGGTCATTTTCGAGTTCCTTTGCCTGCAGATGAACCTAATTCCTCGTAGGTGAAAAACTTCAAAGGGGGATTCGCTTTGGAAAAGAGGCCAGAACTCAAAAATGGCCTATTCAGTATGGTCAGGGAATGGTTTACACAAGAACACAAAGAATACGATACGTGGGAAATAAGTTTTATTATTTACATCAGTTTTCATCAGCTTTACAAGATAACAAATGAATCCTAACTGGACAGACTGTGCAGAATAGGCCGGCTTGTCTACACCGGCAAAGGTTAAAGCCAAAATGGCCGCTAAGTTTACAGAAACACAAACTAGAAATTAGCAAAATATAAAAAGGAGCCCCCATACAAAATTAGAACCATCTGACGAACTTTACAAATATGAAAAACCCCAGCCCTTCACCTTAATATTTGTAACGGTAACATCGACTTATTTTTCATTAATTCAATTAAACATAATTTCGTAGCTATAGGACGATCACTTTAGTCACCTGAGATTCAAACTGATAGAGGTCAAAACGAACACAAAATTATGGGAAATACGTACAATGAAGACCGAAAAGAGAAACATTACAACAAATATATCTAGATGTTAGATTACAACTATATAATTTACGTTGCTTCATCTGTCGCAATATTTTGTGAAACCACACAAATACAGTGAAAATTCAACTCAAATCGACGGAAGAAATCTATCCCAGCCACTTTGAGTACAGTTGTGCGCAAAATTTATACACTACATACAAGCTTATGAAATGGCGCGGAAAAATAGAAAAATATGTGGTATAAAAGTTATGTTTTCATGTCCAAATTGGTGGGTTTAGCTTTAACTTCCTGGCAGAATTCTACGATTGACTTCATACAATTGAGCCTGCAGTTTATATTCAGCGGTTTCAAACAAAAGGATGAAACGACCCTAGTTCACCTCGTTTCCATGTCCATTCCACTGACATATTGAAACACCAGCTACATTGTATACAATTTATTTATTTCCAGCTTACACAGCCCACGAAACAAGTTTTGCATAAAAGCCCCATCACCTCAATTTGTTTATTTTGTGTTGTTTTTTATCTGCTTGGATGTTTGTTTGTTTTTTCTAAAGTTGTTTGATTGATTGATTGTTTTGTTTTCTGTTTTACCATTTCATAGGGCTTGTTACTTAAGCTTTTTTTTGTGGGCTATGTAAAACCACTCTACTAATTTAGATAAATATGACAATAAAATGGTCAAATCATAAAACGAAGTTTGGACTTGGGCCTGGTTGCTAAAAGCGGGATTAAGTTTGTCCAGAATTGTTGTCAACCTTTAAATCAGCTTTCTGGTTAATCAGCATGGATTATATTCAATTATTTCAGTAGATCATTTTCTGGCAAACTGTGGCCTTGAATCGTATTCAATCGCTCTTCAATCAACCGTGTTCATCATTTCAAAATTTTCACCGATGCATAACAAAGTTTATCAAATACTAAACAAATTAAATACGAACTAATGTTTGTTTATGAACAAATGTCTATTCTACTCTCACGTGATACACCCTGAAATCCCCTTCACAAAAACCTCTTGGCAAGGAAAACACCAAGACTGCAGTGATACTAGAGTACACCACATACCAGAAATTATATTACAATGTCAACGCTATAAAATGGTGGGAGATCCTTAAGTATTTACCAAAACATAGCTATTCTTAACAGTACATTAAGAAAGGGTGTTCCCTGATTTGTGGTTTTAAACCGTAAACAAACGGTGTGAGCGATTGTTCTTATATTCAATTTTAAATCACTTTACAAGAAGAAAAATGCTCAATTCTTACACGATATAATGTATTAATTTTTCACAATTTAATTCTGCCAATCAGCAGGCATTGTTGAAGTTAACAAACCTCAAATGTCAAACAAAATAATTTGAAATGATTATATATTTTGGGGGTTTCTGATTTTTCCTTTGCCTTGCGAGGAAATTATGAACGCACTTTCATAAATATATATAAAGATACGCTGAAATGAATGTTTCAGTTGTTGTTTTAGTCAGAGCGATGTGCTTTTAAATGGATTCTGAGAATGACTGTCTTGTTATTTTGACCATTAAAATGAAAGTTTCAGAGCTTTACTTTTCAATTTGTAAGGCAACTGGTGTTTAAATTACTTTACTCCATCATTTTGTACACTAGAAATTGTGTATTCAAACTCTTGGAGTTGAAGGGTCACACTGAACTACTTGTAGGCTCACCAGGAAAACTCGAGATGGCAAAACACCTCTTGAACACAATGTTACCAGACACAGATGCTTCCTCCCAAGTGAATATTCCAAGTTCATTTGGGCCTTCAATGAGCCTGGAATGACTACAAGTGTTCACTGTTTTGTATTATGCCATCACAAAATTCGGGAAGATTTCAGGCTGTTTACTTTGTGAATGAAGAGGTGTCATCTACTCGCATACTAGTGCCATTTTTTTGACCAAAGATATAAATGTACACAGAATGTTATTGGCTATCACAATACTGCAAGACTTTTGTTGTTGAGCCAACATCACCCATTATTATCTATAATCTAAACTATTCAAAATTGAACCACAAAAGGATGCCAAAAAATGGCAACTTCAGGCCTTCGGAGACTTCTTCGTTGTCCTTCGCTGTGCCAGCAAAGAAGCATGAACAGGTTTGAGCCTCTTGTTATCGGGGGAGGAGAGGGCGGAGAAGGTAGCTTTGACTGCTTCTTTGATTCTTGAGACACTACTGACCTGATGAAGCCTGTGCTGGGGAAGCTGGTAACGACTCACCACCCACGGGTGCTGAAGAACCTGAGATGCAAAGAGCAAAAGGGAGTTTGACTATTAATTTATTAATTAATTTATTTATTTATTTGGCTACATAAAAACATTACAGTAGATACATAGAGCAGTCACAAAACTAACAGAGATGTAACGAGGGAACCCAGTAGAAGCTGAAAACTTATTAACACTGGGCACCTCAACACAATACATGTATGCTGTAGATGGAGAGAGCAACTTTAGTATATTAAAGTCTACAGTATATGCAGAGCATAGAAAGCATTTAGAATGATTGATTGAAGGACAGTTCTCACAATAAATTGACAGAATACAACAAGTTCAGCGCTTTTACAGTGAGTGATAATCAAATGAAGAATGATCTCTGCAGTTGTCAACACAATTTATGCAAATCAAATGAAGAATGATTCATTTCATATATCATTCACACAATTTATGCAATTGCAAAAAATAGCCTGAAAAAAATTCGGGACTTCAACGGGGTTTGAACCTGTTAGAACCTCGCAATACCAGTGTGATGTGCTAACCAACTGAGCTATGAAGCCACTGACATTGGGAGCAGGTCAATTGTGGGTTCATATGTTACCATGAAAGAAATGAGTGTGAATTCATGATATATGAAATAAATCATATATGAACTGTGGAAATGAAATCAAATGAAGAATGATCCTTGCAGTTGTGAATGCAATTTCAATCTATGCAATTGCGAAAAAATGCCTCAAAAAAAATTCGGGACTGTGAGTGACTGTTGGCACAGTAACTTGCGTGTGGGCGAGTTTGGTGTGGTTTACAGATGGGGGGAGAGGTGAGACTTCTAAGGGGAAATATCATGTCGGGAGACCAAGGAATGAGTAACAGAGGAAGAGGAAAGAGGAATAAGAGAGGTTAGGAAAAACTCCCAGGTGAACATGGAAGGTCTAGTAGCATCTGTAATCACACAGTGTCTTCAAAACCAGCCGTCAGCCGTCGCATCCAACGGAAATCTTTCCATTTGCGATGGCTACTTTCCCTCGGGTAAATTCTGAAATAAAGCTTTTTCTAAAGAGCCAAGTGTCCATGAAAGAGTTTGTGAGTAAATAAACTTGAAATTCACTGCAACATTGCTGTAATCTGCTTGCATATGTCCTTTGAACGTTCAGCAGCAAAGTAAACAGGCTCAAATTGTACATTTGTGGTAGGCAGCAGTTTCCAAAGCAAAGTACTCTATTCAAGACAACACATTCCGTCTTCATATCCCATTTTGCATCTCAACCTGCACTTGGAAAATGTGTCTACAAGAGTCTAGATTTTCAAAATTTTCTGGGGGAACATGCCCCCGGACCCCCCTAGGGGGGCAAGTCCCTTCAGGCCTTGCAACTCCTACTCAAAACAATGCAACTCCTACTTTCAAAAGTTGTGAAAACACTGTCACAGATTACAGTGGGAAAATTATCTAACTGTGATTACATGCACACAAAAAGTTGCCTTTACCTGTTTTGCTGTGAGCCGCAGTCTTGGGTTTACATGAAGCATTTGTCTCACCAGATCCTAGAGATAGGAAAATAACAGTGTCAAGTGATTCTACACAGAATAAAACTGACAAAGAGTGCAGAAAATAAGAAAATAGAAAGGGAGGAGTTTAAGGTTGGTCCTCCAGTTACCTTGCCAACATCCGAGATGCTGTCCCAGGCTCCTCCAACAAGAGAATACTTTCCCTCTCCTATTCTTGATAAAATGACTGTTGCTGAATCTTCTGGACCAACAGCAAATGGTGTTTGTCTGATACAAAAAATCAAGATACATGTATTTAGTTCCCTGCCATTCTTAAACTAAAACAATAGGAAAGGGGTTTGTCCACAGACTCAAAAACAAGTAGCACTTTGTACAGTATACAATTTACAACCTCTGCGGACAGTGTCCTACTCAGCACCACAGGAATGTACTGATTGGTAGAGCTCTTTCAAAATATCTGGTTGACCACACTTGAGGATTTTAACCAAAACATAACCAGAGAGGCTAGAGAAAAATGGGACCTAAGTTAGAGAGGTGTGGCTTCCTTCCACGTGCCACTCCCTCATGCCCCATTAATATTTTTTTCTCCTGAGTCTGCTACAGAAGCCAAAGAAAAACTATTTGCCATGGGTATTCAGCACTCACCCAGCAAGCATAGTGTACAAAAGCACTCCAAGACTCCAGATGTCACAAGCTGCATCATATCCCTGTTTCTTCAGAACCTCAGGGGCCACAAAATTTGCCGTGTAACAGGGTGTCATCAGGAGGCCATTTGTTGCTCTGATCTGTTTTGCAAACCCAAAGTCAACTATTCTTAGAGACTCAGAACTGCCACTGTTATCTGCGTACATGATGTTGCTTGGCTTTAAGTCCCTGTGGACAACCTGTGAAAACAGCAAAGAACAGAAGATGATAAATTTATTCCACACAGCTGAGAGACTACCTTTAATGGCAGACATTAATTATCATTCCTGTTATTCTCAAACAGGCATAGCAGGATGAGGTTGGTTAAGGCAATTGGAACAATGGTGGATGGAGATTTTGCCATTCAGAAAAAAAATTATTTAATTTGTAAAAATAGCATTAGCATCTATGTGTATGCTGCTTACAAAATTTAAAGGCCACATCATAAACTGTACATGTGTGTCCTAACTGTATCAAAATGAATTTTAGGAAAGACCTTCATTTAATATTCTTAAATGACCAGCTCTACTTGTAAAGGCTGGTCTTTATTGAGTGGAAATAAAATTAAAACATTTTACAAGCAGTATACATGTATTGACTTCTGAATTTTACAAAAGCCATACTGCTATTTGCAGAACTGGCACCAAATAAAGAGCAACCTCTAAGGTGGAAACTCTAAACATTTAAAAGCCAATTTGATTCACAATTTTACAAAATAAAAAACAGACATAAGTAGACATTAATTAGTTTGTTTGTTTTTTTGCTGACCACTTTGGCTGATAATCCTCATCTCAAGGGGTTGCTGTATTGGTAAATAATAAAATAAATATTAAATAATAAAACATACCCCTTCCTCATGAAGGAATGTAAATGTACTAGCTAGCGTGAACATTATCAGTGCAGCCTCTCGTTCTGAAAGACTCTTGTGTTTGAGTATTCTGTCCAGCAGCTCACCACCCCTCATCAGCTCCATCACCATAAACATGTTTTTACCATCATCATACACCTAAGAGAAAATTAATAAGAAGGTCATTTATTTAAAAATCAAATGTACCCATAGACTGCCAAAGTAATGAAAAAAGAAACAATTTTAGTAATTATTAATACGCAAGAATTCAAAGGCATCAGTGGCAAGGGAAAATTGGATTTTCAAAAGACTTAAGGTGCACTCCTTTGGGATTATCCAGATCAGGATCAATGATCCAAGATCACTCAGATCATGGTGCATTAAAGGAACCGAGGAATCCTTACCCAGACTGGATTCCTCAGTTCCTAATTGACGCACCATGATACGAGTAATCTTGGATCATAATGTTAATCCTGATCTGGATCACATCAAGGAATGCACCCCAGTTGAGAACCTGAACTGGCATTGAGTTGAATTTAACTTCAACCCATGTTTTGTTAATAAGATGACTTACAGTGTACATGAATGTCTGACTCAACTTACATCTCTGAGATGAATCACATTTTGATGGCTTCCATAGCGCAAAAGAATCTGCAGAAAAGATAAAAGATGTACTTGTTAAAATAACAAGAAACAACATACCAAGACGGAGTAGAATTGTGAGCATCACAGTAACATGATAAGCACATCAACATGTTATTCATACCTCAATTTCTTCTGTTGGGTCTTTTTTAGTCTTATCTACAATCTGTTGACAATAATAAAAAGATCAGTTTGAATAACTGCTTTTATTAAATACACTCTTTCATTATCAGTAGGAATAAAGTTAATCATGCAGTACCCTTAATAATGTAATTTAAGTTACAATATTATGTACAGTGTAGGGTATTCATGTTCATGTTGCACAATGGAGCACTGCATATCTTAACTACAGTCAAACCTCAATTATCCAGCCTTGCTGGGACTGGAGTAAATCAGTCTGAATAATCGAGAGTCCAGATAATCGCAAATATGAATATTAATGAGACAAAACACCACTGAAATAATTTGGAAATTGGAATTTACTGTATTACATCATACAACTGAACTTCATGCAGAAACTTTGGCCTAAAACGTTTGTTCCTTGAAAGAAAACAAACCTTAATATATAACCATAACCTAAAAACCTAAATTGAAAAAAAATGATAATGACAGTTTCTAGGGATCTTCATTATAAATCTGGGAGCAGAGGAATGGTTTGGATAACCGAGAAGTCCGGATAATCAATGTCCAGATAATCGAGGTTCAAATGTACTTTGAATCAAGCACTGTGACTCACATTCTGAAAGTTTGTGGCATGAAGAGTCTTTGCCTCTCCTTCTCAACCAGTAATATTTTTTGTGTCCATGCAATAGCAGAGTAATGTTAACAAGTGTAATTTACTCTTCCATTTTTACAAGCACCCTCTTAGTCATTTTGAAAACTTTTCATGACATTCTTTTTTTTAATACCATACCTTAACTGCATACTCTTCTCCAGATGCTTTGTGGACACATTTTCTGCACACTGAATATGACCCTCTTCCAATCTCCTGCACAGGAAAAATGGACTTTACATGAGACATGTATGCATAAACGTTTTGAACTGTTTGCATGCTGTCTGTGATGACCAGACCACCAAATAAAGACAAAAGAATGGTAATTGTGGTTAGGGAAATAGCAATACACATGATACATGTGTCATAAACCATCAACATCATCATCATTATCATTATGACGAAGCAGTCACCTGTTTGATTTCATATTCTTCCAAAATGGATGTTGTCCTAATCTGAAACTTGGTTGGCACAGGCTACAAAACAGAACAACAATTATTTGTTTATAGCAATAAATTTACAGTTTTATTATTACAGTGAATTACTATGATTGAGGGGTGAAAGCCATTTGATGATTGAGAAGGGTTTATTGTGGATTCAATTAATTAAAAAATTTGCACATTGTTTGAAACTTTTAATCAATTTAAAACCAAGTCATCTAAGTATAAAATAATACGACTGGTATAAGCAAGGGCTTAACTAAGTTTTGAAATAGCCATCTGAGCTAACTAAAGTAGGTGGCGACCTGATGAATTTCTTAAATATATTGAGTGAAAATACAGACAAAGTAGGCAGCGGTAAGAGGTAAATTCTGACAAAGTAGGCAGTGATTTTCACCGGGTGCCAGCTTCTAATGAAACCCCAGTATAGGCTGTATGTAAAATGTTGAAATTTCATGGAACAGAATACAAACAGTAGTTAGCAAATGATTTTAAAAAACAGAAAATGTTGAGAAATATTAATACCAGTAATGATCTCAGCTACAACATAAACCTTGTGAGAACAAAAATAAGCCCATTAATAGTTCAACGTAAACTTACTTTGTGATCTGTCTCCATTTTCTCTGATCCATTTGAATTTACTAGCCCAGCTTCTTCCTGTTATCAAAGTAACACAAATTTCAAAAATTTTATACCCTTATCAAACACATTAAAGTACCACTCTAAACTATTGCCCCATTAGCACGCGGTCAAACCTCGTCTTTGCCGATGTTGTTTGCCGTGAATCCACCGCAGAATCACCGAAACCGAAACTGTGGCAATACCAAAAGCAACCAAAAGCCACGGTGAATTTGCCTCGTTTTAGATTTTTTTCATTTGTCGATCGAAAATAAGTCTAAAAGCAGTCTTGTCCCGGTGTTTGGGGAGGGTTAAAGTGTAGGATTGGAACAAATAGGGCACAAACTACAGTTGACTGAGCATGCTTTTATCAGCCAATTTGGTGCATTAGAAACAGAGGTGCATGTAGAGTCAAAACAACTCTTTAATCGGCAAAGGCTGGTCAGACAAAACTTACAGAACCTGAACACAATCTCAATGATAAGCACATGGAAATAAATGATTCTCATTGGCTCTTAAAATCGGGTGATGTAGAAGCAATTGTGTGACACATAACTGACAGTATACATTTGTCAAAACTGTAAATCCACATACATGTACCAGTAACTCTTAACAGTCACCAGAACAATTAAGTGACTTACTTCTACAAGTGTCGGGTCAACAAAGCTGAAACCTCTGAAAAGTTGATGACAAGTGGCACTTGGAGGGATGGCAGGAGAATCTGCATATAAAAACAGTTAAAATATTTTAATTTACATGTAGAATTCTGCATATTGTAGTAAATAAACACCAGTTGAAAGCAATGTGCTGTTTTAAAGCCCATGCAGTTGAACAAGCACCTTGGGGTGTCTTGGAAGTGAATTCAGGATCAAAATAAAATGCATCATCAGCTCTTCCTGCAGCTGGCTTGAAGGGAGGTTTCAGTTCTTTTTTGAACAATTTCTGAAAACAAAAGAATCATTCAGCAATGAACCGCCATAAAGCAACTAAACAAAATAACATAGAGGGACCAAATAAAGAATGCAATAAGTAACGGAAGGCTATCAGAGTAGTGTGCATATAAAATGATGTTTAGGTACATACAATATTTACCTCCCAGGGAGTCAGGGGGAGGGGAATCAGTTATATTGGTGACAGGGAGATGAAAAGACCGTTTTAGGTTTGAAATTTGTGGCTTGGACTGTTTTTCATAGAAGGATTTTAACAAAGGACCATTTTGGGAGTTTCTCTTGCTTAGAAAAATTGGGAATTTTGGGGTTATGTTTTGAGCCTTTGGCCTCTTTTTGAGGTCTTTTTTAGCACCCTTTTTTTGGGGGGGGAGTGGGGGGGAATTTGGCCTTATTCACACCTCCCCATCACTGATATCTGTATACCAGATTACCCCCCTGGGATTTATCTCCAGTTCCTATTACAATAATTAGATAGGAAATCCATGCTATGCAACATACCGGCCAGTCTATTGAAGAAAAGAAAGTGTGTGCTTTGATGTCCTCGATGCCATTCTCACCATAACCTAAAGGTGCAAATAACAGACTGGGGCATTAGAGAATGCAACAAACCCAACACTGGCATGAAATCAACACCAAATGCACAACACCTGTACAGGTCTAAAGAAATCTTGTAAGCTGTACCCACCTAATCTATTAGCAGGGTTTCGCTTAAAAAGCATTCGAAGTAAACTCTGGGCGTCTGGTGATAAGAACTGTGGCATGCCAAGTTTGGCCCTGTTTTTCACCAAAATGAAATTGTTTGAGAAAATATCAATAATTTTACCAAATTACTATAATTATTTCAACTATAATAATTACAGCCCTTACTGTGAAACTCAGGGTTTTCATTAAGAATTGTATTAGCAGGAGAATAGTGTAAAGTAACAGGACAGTTATAATTATGAAAGATTATTATGAAAGGGCAATGAAAGGGCAAAGCTCTTTCAGGGAGCAAGGAGCAAGTTAAATTTAGTTGGAGAATTCTGCATAGTAGCTGGAGAATTCTCCAATCTCCGATGTCTAATGAACATCCTGGAAAGTCAGAAAACCATGAACGCAAGAAATATGTTTGGAATGTCTATTGTATTGGAACATAAATCCAATCAGATACAAGATAGCTAAACTGGAACCTGTAATGTTGATCAGATTGTGCTTAGTGGTTTCTTCTTGATCATGCATCTGATTGGTTGAAGACCAATATAAATACTCCAGACATACATGTAATTCTTAGTCATTATTATAACATGGAAGTCATAACTTTATAAATCTCTGCCACATTCTGCACTGGTAAATTTGACTTACTTCAAGATCATATTCATCGTATCCTTTCTGTCTTTGCCTTGAAATGGCAGAGCTCCAGTCAACATCTCATACTGAAAGTAAAGAACATGAAATTTTTCTTGGCAAAAGAACCTTCAAAGATGCACAAAGTGCTTGTGACAGCCAATGGAATTTCGGTTTCTGATTAAGGGTATTTCAGTGTTGAGAAATTATAAAACAAAATTGGACAGCAACCAATCTCCCATTGGCTGAATGGCTGGGACATCTGACAAGTACATTGGGGGTAATAGGGTCAACATGTTCTGTTCTATGCTCTTGATCATGAAGAGATTAAGGTAACTACAGTTTACTAGTTGTATCTCCAATCTTAAAATTTACCAGCTTGCTTGACAGATTACCACACAAGGGGCACTTTCATTGTATAAAGCAGCTAGGATGCATGTAATATATTAATCTTAGGCTGGTAAATGGCTTAAATTCCACTGAAACTTTAAGCAATCCTGTCAGGGACTCAGTACTGTAACTGCGGTATCCACCCAGTGTAAATGTTTGCCAAGTCATGAGTTTGAGTCTTGTCAGAGGACTTGTGTATAAAATTTTTTAAAGTCCCAGCTAGGGAGGTGACAAGGTGAAAATTGCATCTACACTGTATAATAATTACTTGTTATTATCCTCTCCCTATTTGGGATTTTCAATTATCATACAGAAACAATTAATTCAAATATACCTCAACAGGTTAAGAATCCCAACTGGCAGAAGCCAGACCAGTAAGCTATTTACATGTACGAGCATGGCAGAGGAGTTGTATTCCTGATTTGATGTCACATTGAACTGATTTCCATTGCAGTAAGTCTTTGTAAACATGCATGCAAAGCAGTTTGTGATGTCAAATAGAGAATAGACCCAAGCCCCTTCTGACTTGGTCATGTACCAAATGATGCTTAGTTTATCGTAAGTTTTGAAGCCCATAAAAAGCTCAAAGCCAGAAATAAAGGCTAAATGTTTTTGTAATAGGTGCAAAGTTTTATATCAGCAGAAAAAAATATTTAGGAGTTAGGTGCACTTTAAGCTTACTAGTACACAATGCAAGAAGCATTTTACTGACCATGAGGACTCCAAATGACCACCAATCAGCTGCTTGTGTGTGACCTCTTCTGTTCACGACCTGACAGTAAAATAAAATGTTTAAGCAAAGTGTCACAGGCATAATTTACAATTTACAAAAGGATGATAAGTGGAATAGACAAGCTGTCTACACAAACTAAATTCTGCAATGGCAAAAATGTGTACAAAGGACCATGGATATCTTTTTCAATGCCAGCAGATACTTGATCTTGTGATGACTTAGAAACAAATTACCTCTGGAGCCATGTACTCCACTGTTCCACAGAATGAGTACGTCTTCTGGTCATACTCAGACTCCTTTGAAAGCCCAAAGTCTAAAACCCAATGAAAATATGCAAGTCACACCAACCGTTATAATTAATTAACCATTTCAATCTGTAACAAGGAATGGAAAATAGAAGAACTCTACCAAATCAATGTACCTGTTGCAGTTAAAAAGGTAAAAAAATAGCCTAGGTTGAATCTCAGTTCTCTCCGAGTCCTAATTATGAAAAATTAGGGCTCAGAGACAAAGGAAATTGGTTTTCAACCTGATTTTTTAACTGAATTTAATTTTTACCTGCAACATAATTATCTGCTTTGATTTACCCAACCAGCCACACCATCACACTAAACTGTAAAACACCTTGAATAAGACTGGTGAAGTATAAGTTCCACACAATTAAAGGCCAGTGAGACGTACATATGAGGCACACAAACCTGTTAATGTAACATGGCCACATGCATCTAATAGAATACTGAAAAAGGAATAGAAAGAACTGTTTTCAGTACAATGCTGCTGTAATAAACACAATTTGTATGTACATAGAAGTACTATGATGTAAGTGTGTACAAGGTGTTTCTGAACCACTGGTTGCAACTAAGCTTGGCCACTTGATGAAAAACATTTTGTGTTGTAATTGGGTACAGTGAATAATGCATGGAATGCTTTGTTAATCAACATCAAATTGAAGTTTCATCACTTGTGCATTTCTGGAGTGAAGTGAACTTGTGTGCAGCATGCAAGATCACACCTTGTCCTAACAGTATAATGTCAAGGTCCTGTTGAGCAGATTTAGCCACAACAGGTGTTTACTTTAAGCATACAGACTGTACATGGCAGCTTACTTTTCAGGTTTTAGATCTCTATAAATAATCCCTATTTTGTGAAGATGGTCCAATGCCAGAGCCAGCTCAGCAAGGTAAAATTTGACATCTTCTTCTGTAAACATTATCTAGAAAGGAAAAATAAACAGCAGTTGGAAAGCATTCGAATTTCAGGCCAGTTTGGAAAGGATATGAATTTGAGACCAATCTGGAAAGCATTTGATGGATTTGGGGCCTTTTACCTCAAAACATTACGTACATTAATTTTCTTAGACTATCATGATTCTGCAACTCTCAGCTCAAGATGTGCTGGGAGCAAAAGTGGAAAACTGCTATTAAATGATATCAATATTAATAGTAACTTCCCATTTACACTGCAAAGAAGTCACAAAATTGCCAAAAAAATCAGCTTACCTCTTTTGAAAGTCTTGTAAATAAATCTCCTCCTCTTAGAAAATCAAGGATCAAGTAAACTTTGCCTTCTGTTTGGAAAGCTGAAAAAATTCAGAAGGGAATACTCAACTAACAAATCAACATCATGTGTTTAATATATCTTTATTATTACTCATAAACAAATCACTGTCATTTAATTGATCATTGTTACTAATGTAAGTTCCTACAATCCAACTTACATTGAAAGTCTTTACTAAATTACTACTGAAACAAAGTCTTGTCCACACTCACATGTTTATGTGTTTGCTTATTGCAATTTTTCCAATTTTCACCAACATCCGCATGACAAATCAAATAAATGTCATGAAAAACATGATAGGTGTTGGCGAAACGCTCTATTGTTACACATTCACAAAGATAATATTCTTTTCAGAACCAATCTAAGTAGTTCAAATGTTTCAAAGCAACAATATGAGAGGGTCCACACTTGCTTTAAATTATTCAGAGTAAGTAGACCTGCATCCTGTCATAGTTGTTAGAGTGTACATCTCTAACAGTTTGTTCTTAAGACATTTAAGGCGATCCTTTCCTTTATTCCCACAACTAGAATATGTCATCCTCTAGTGAAACCATGAGGAGATATTAGCTGCTCATCACCATTGAGACAGGGAATGCATGTTTATACAAATTCAAATACATTTTAATTTCAAAAGCCTGGGTTATGGATGAGCTTGTCACAAATTTCATCTTTATTTGCTAAACAAAATGTCAGCTCAGGTCTTAAACAAATTCTTCCTCTGCCAATAATTTGTCATCATTGATCACCCAATTAAAAAATTATTTAGTCGTCTATGTACCAATCTATGACAATTTTGCTAGTAGCTTCTGTCGAGACAAAAACTTTTTGTATTAAGTTAAATAAGTATGCTATTAATTTGTTATTGACAAAAAGCATTTGTCATCCACCTAACCAACTCACTAAGTTCAGTATGGTTCACATTTTTCATTATTAATATTATTTTTTTTTTTTTTAACATACAACTAACTACAGATTTTATTTACTGTTTTCTATCCAAGATCTTAATCAGGATTAAAGAAGAGTTCAATTGATATTCTTAACAGTCTTATTTCAATAAGTCAAGTGCAAATTGGATAAACAGAGCAGAAAAAACACAATCAAAAATTACAAAATACACTCACCATAATGAAGTTTCACGATGAAAGGGTGCTGAACGTCGACCAGAATGTCTCTCTCTTTCTTAGTTCGTAAACGATCACGCACTACGAGCAGCAAAAAGAGCAACAAACATTGAAATAAAAGCACTCCAAGGTCATCGAACTGAACATTTTAACACTACTACGAAAATACGACAAAGCTCATTCGTCACGAAACAAAGATTTGTGTTTTAAGATAAGGCACAAAGTGCTAAGAAACTAAATGGACTGTTTTATCTTTAACTGAAGGAAAAAACGGGGTAGCGTATATATAAAAAACCTTGTACATTTCAGTCTCCTGTCGGATCACGCAATCAACCATTTCTTTTTGCAAATCGAAAAAATTTACTCTTTAATTTTATAAACGAGAAAGACAAGGCCTGAAAGGATATTTAGGAAAATTCCATACTAGGTAAGTGTGAAGATTCTAAAAAAAGTACGGTACCAGGAAACATACAGCAAACTGCAGTATGGTTGAAAGGAGCTTACCTTTCAACGTTGCTTTCTTCAGCACCTTCATGGCGTACAAATTTCCGGCATCTGCGTCCGTCAATTTGCGGACCAAAAACACCTAAAACAGAGTGTTTAATAGCTCTACTGATAATCATATCCAAACGCTTCGCAGCCGGTCTACAAAACGATGAATTTATGACGCTACATTACATGAGTGTACAAAATAGTGAAAGAGTCGATCTATAAAGAACAACAGAGAGAAAGGTCAACATTGCCGTATTACGGCGCGAAGGATTAAACGCCCTCCAACGGCAAGTCACCTTGCGAAACACACTTAAGACTACAGCTGTCCATAATATTGGTGCAGTGCAAATTACCTTGCCAAAGGAACCTTGTCCAAGCACTTTAAGAAGTTCAAACTGCGATGGGTCGGCCTTCCGACAAGCCTTCGAATTGATGACTTCGTCTGCCACATCTATGAGGGAGGAAGTCTCGTCGATGGGCTGTAGACAGAAAACAACGCAGTGAGTAAAAGGTGAAATCATTGCAGCTGGAGGACAAAGCAAGGTTAAGCAAATAAGAATTTGCGATAAAAACCAGCTTACTCCATTTTTATTAACGTCGGTCATTTCTTCGTCCGCGACCTGAGAAATTAGAGTTGAAATTAAAGATTTGTCACCCTTGACTCGAAATTGAAAAATTGAATGCGACGACCGATTCGTCAAAGGGTAAATTCACCTCCATCTCTTCGTGCACTTTCATTTTCTGCCATGGGTCGGCTAGATAAGCCAGGGGCATGTTGATTCCGTACGCTGAGCCCGGTAAAAAATCACCCTTCTTGATGCCGCTTTCCGAACCTTGGACACAGGAGAAGCAATGTTCGATATCACATTCAGAACGAGGCTGTTCTAAGCCACGCCAAAAAATGCATTCTTCGCTTCGCTTTGACGCTCAACCGGAAACGGAAATACACAGAACGCTTTCTCGTGATGAACGGTGGTTTCAAGTCAAAACACAAAAGCAAGTGCTCTCACTGCCTTGCCCAGTGTCAGGTGTAGATCACCCTAGTACGATAGAATAATCCATTGCTTGTGGAGCGCGATTACGGGAAATAGAAGAGTGGTTCGCATTAAATTAATTTACGAAACCACAGAGAGATTTATTAGCGTACTAAATATAGAATTTTGAATATTCTTCTTCATTGGGAAAATCATTAAGAATTACTCCTTTTGTTGCGATGAAAAGAGGTACTTTCGAACAAAAATAAAAATAAAATAACTTAACAAGACGCGCACAAAACCAGTCATCTTCAAAATATCATGATTATGAATATGATATCATTAGAAATATATTTATTGACTCAACGGCACACCAGCGGCACAGGAACACAACGTGAGGATTAATGCCAAAATAAATAATTATTAAGGAAAACCTTTGCTTTGAACGTAGCCATGATAAAACATTGCTCAATCCAGTAACATAATTCAAACCGTTGTACACAGGCTAAACTGAATTTCAAAACGGCGAATTCAAATTAAAGCCCCGACCAATTTCGTGTTCACTACTAGTGTCACGGAATATGTCGCGTTCGACCATCCCGATGAAACCTTCCGTTGGCAAAGAGCAGCGGTTTCAGCTGCTTTGTGGCATAAGTTTCATAAAGCAAGATTGCGGATAGCCCAATACAAGCAAGAACTAACCATTTTCTTAGCAAGGATCTTAACATATTGTTGTTGTATTAAATAATCAAGATTTTTCAGGCGCGTGTACGAATTCTTACCTTATTCACCATGACGCAAATTTCTTCTAGTCTTCGATTCTTCGAAGCAATTTTTCGTTTCAACACGAGCAATCGAGGAGAACGTTAGGCCAGATTCTGCTATATAAATTTCGGGTGATTTTCAAAAAATCAGTCCAATATGACTCTATAATGCTACGGCACGTAAATGGTAAAGTAGTCACTTTCTGTGGATATGTTTATCAATGTAGTCACACAGAAATTTGCATACGAACTTTTCTCATCACTTCCGGAATATTCGCATGACGTCATCGATTATGTTGCAGTTGGGGTTTCCGTCTGTGGGAAAAACCTATTCACTACAATAATTCCATAATAGACAATAGCATGGGGGTTTTTGTCACGCCTAATTTCACTTTTTGTGTGTTCGACTGGCTGAAACCTCAAAGTTACACAGACAAAATCTATAGTTATTTTTCACACCCTTCATGTTATAAAAACAAGATCGCGAAAGGAAACGGTGCTTGTGCTTTACAATTAAAACTAAAGAACTGAGTCAATGAAAATGAAGCAAAAGTTAAGGATGATAAAAATAAAATGAAATATTAAAGAACTTAGATCCTGTCAGAAAAAAAATTAAGAGAAAAAGTCTGAAAGCAAAAGAACTGAACCCACGATATGTTACTGACAGTTTCGGAAGGAAATTCCAACTTCTTACTGATCGACAATTGCTCTCTCCCAACTAAAACCTCGTCAACGTAAATTGTAGAAACAAAAACGGCATAAATATTAGCTCACATCGGGAAAAATCCACTTTGAACTATGAAACAAATCGCGCAGAAAATTCTTAATAAAGAAACAACTAGGAGAGTTGAAAAAAAACACAGAAGATTAAACATAAAGAACAAAGCACTTAAATCAAGGACGAATTGAAGAACACTCCTCATCTCTATTCTGTACAGCCCGGGTGTCATATCCGCAACAACAACAAAACAGGTTGATAAACTCCATTATTCTATATTCAGGTGAAAGTTTTGAAAATAGGAGGAAGGAAAGCAATTGAACTTGTCGCGAAAAACCTGTCATACAGTTTCCTGATGGTGGGACAAAATTCGCAAATTCACCTCCACGCTACTTCTTGTTTCTCCAGTGCGGTTAGCTAGGTCACATTTCTGAAATATTTACTGGGATTAACCTTGAACATTGGCGGGTTGAGTTGAAAAATTAAGTCGTGTTGACGTCTGTGATTTCCCGACATTTCCGTCGGTTTTTTTTTTCAGATTGAAAGCAATAGAAGTTATTGCAACTGAGCAGGCTTCCTTGTGACGGTTGTTTACTGTGCTTTGCTTGAAGGTGGCGGTGTCGGTCTGTTTCCTGAAGATGAATTATTGACATTAATGCTGGTCGAAGTGCATTAGTTTTGGAGCTGTTGACTGTTAATCCCACCTCCCTTTGTCTAGAGGTTAGATGCAATTAAGAAGTTATATATACCCAGTTATATGTGGTAATTTTGATAGCTGATGTGTACGTATACACCGTGCATTGCACCTTTTTAAAATTTCCTTTCACGTTGCAGTAGGTAGATCGTCACGTCAGATCACATTCGGGTCCACTTCCTCGACGTGAGTTTCGGCCAGCCATGCTTCCACATTACATGTGTCTCTCTAACCAGATGTTTTTGCATGAACGTGACCCAGTCAATTCGAAAGAACGACATGTCAGGGTGACCTGTGATGCGGTCCGTTTTTAATTTTTTTTTCCATTCAACTCGTTTTACCTGCGTACTAAGTACCAATGAGCAACGATGTATGATCGCGCCTTATACCAATTACATCTAGGGCCGAACGTAAGTGGTGCGACGGTAGAAATCGATCCACTCCCTTGAGGGTAAGATCTACGTGACAAGTGATGCTCCAGTCACTCCATGTTGCGATTGAAAAGAGTCTAAAGTGGCCAGCAGGTGTGGGCCTCACAGGTCGAGAATCTTCGGCTCGAACAAGCCTTCTTTCTTTACGGGTTCAGTCGCTTTATTCATTGAGACGTGGTAGCATCTCTACGCACGACCGTGTTGCTCGCGGAGGGGGTGACGCCAGCGTGCCTCTTGCATTCGTGTCTTGACTAATCGGGTACGTGCCGGGGCTGGAAAATTGAAGGAAATCTTTTTCGAACACCTTTTTTAGTGGGGGTGGACGAAAAAGGTGGGAACAAAAAAGGTATTTTCTGGGAAGGTGGAAGGGAAGGTGGTTGTGTTTACAGCGCGCAAACACCCGTTATCTTTGAATCTCTCATCTAATTATTATCTTTCGGTATCTAATCGCTTACACTCTCTGTGAGGGCGTGGGGAAAATTTGGAGTTTATTTACAAAACAGGCTGCACTTTCATACCGAAAGAAGAGCATTTTGTTTATATATACTGCAACTGTTTTTGCAGTCAAACTGTCCGTGAAACACAACTCCACTGACTCGCAACCCAACTACTTGCCTGCTTGCAGACGTCGGCCTATTTCCTTTGTTGCACGCTTTGTCAAAGGAAACAGGACACGCCTTCACGCAGGCTACCCAACTACTAACAGATTTGCGCTATATCGACTCCACTGGAGCATTCTGCGAGTCGCGTTTTATTTTCAAAACCATGAAAAAGCCCGACAAAACCAAAGAGTGAGCTGTCTTGCGACATCACACCTGAGTAGAAAATTCTGGATCTCTAGAATGTATCTTCACCCTCCCCTCCCCAATGACCTCTCAACAAGGGTGACGATGCGGAACCGGTACGAATAACAGACACCAAGAGTACGTGATTTCAGACAAACCACCCAACAGAATTTTCACGCCTCGTAAAAAACGTAAACGTCAGCACATAGAAAACATTGTGCGCGTTCGATCGGTTTGTTTCTGATGGCGTAGGAAAAGAATCATGCAGTTGGTGCGATCTCAGATATTTTACTTAATACTTGGTCGTGGTACAATACAACTGACAAAGTCACTGCCTTCCCTAAAGATAAGACTTTGTAAAAGTAAAATGGAATGCAAACAGTTAAGCTTATTGGCTTTTGCATCAAGGAAATAAATCACCTTTTTGAAGAGTCGATATATTTAGCACCGCAGCGGACAATAACAAGACAAAAAGCGCTTTAAAAAAAGAAAAGATAATCTTACGAAAGTTAGCAGAAAGGAAAAAGACTTGTGATGTAATATGAATCAAAAGTGTGCCCATCGTCTGACTGTAAGATCGAGAAGTATATTTCTAAAGAGAAGGAGATCTTACAATCTGTTTCCTAAACAACAACATTCAATATCACATGTGAATATCGTCGATCGACACCGCAGAAAAAGTGGGAACTGAGGTGGAATCTGTTGAACAAAATATCAAACACACAAGACGTTCTTTGTTTATCTTGTGTCCATTAAACTGTTTGCCATCAGAGGCACTTTGGAGTTCATTTCCGTTCGCCGAAGCCAGCCGGCGCTTTGTTAACTTGTATTGAAAGAAATTTCGGGAAATTATCCACTTCAACGGGCAATGAGCGCCAATATCGAGAGAATATTCCGCGAGCCTGGCACTTAACACTAGAAAAACAAATAATAACTTTTGATTCACTGTGAAAGAGAAAATCAAACTCAACAGCTTGCGTACTTCACCAGTCAGGGTTCTCCATCTTTTGGCATCTGAGGTTTCGCCGGTTATAGTTGGCGTTCATCGCAAGCCATCGAAACTTGCTTCTATTAATAGGACCTATTTATTTCATGTTTTATATTTCTTTGGAGATCAGAGATCCGCGGTAAATGTTATGGAGACTGTAATATAACGGAGTATAACCCAGCTCTCTTCTTATACTAAGCAAGGTACTGTCATAAGGCGGAACTGGAAAAAAAAAATTTTACGGCTAATCCGTATCGTGGAAAATGACAGCCCATGGCTAGAGGTGAAAGAAAAGTCCTTTGGCATTTCATGTGTGAAATGAACCACCTAAATATATTCTTTCCAACTTCCACATAACCATACTCTAATGCCCTATACTGGATAGATCTCGACTGAGAAGTTCTTTTTCGTTGGATTCTGTAATAACAAGATTATTTTTTTCTTATTATCAGATCATTATCAGTTGGACTCATTATTCGAGAAAGCGGGCAACATTAACCTTGGCTCATTTGTTTATTGTTGTGCATAGTGGGAAACAAAAATTTGACTAGGTGCCTTGAAAGCCGTGCAAACTTAGACCCCGTTTATATGGAGAAAAGTTGTCCCGGGTAGAAGGGTCACCCGCCTACCCGAGCTACCCTGGGCGAGCCAACTTTTCATACATTTCCTTACAAAACTTGGCGAACCGTTTACATGAGAAACAAAAAGTTGGCTCGGCTAGAAGGGTGACCCTCCTAGCCGGGTCACCCTCTTTCGATGGTAGGGTCACCCTCCTAGCCGAGCCAACTTTTCTCCATATAAACACTTTGGCTAGCCTAGCCGAGCCAACTTTCTCCATATAAACACTTTGGCTCGCCTAGCCGGGTCAACTCGGGTCAAGGTGAGACAATCAGAGCATGCGCGAGTGCTGCTGGCTCGGGCAAAAGGGTCAATTTTTTCTCATATAAACGCTCGGTAAAGTTGACTCGCCTAGGAGGGTGACCATTCTACCCGGGACAACTTTTCTCCATATAAACGGGGCCTTAGATATCCTGCCACACCCATTTAAGGTCATTGTATTTGCTTTGCCTTCCCCCTGGCTGGGGAGATTTTTTATAGGGTTGTTAGGAGACAAAACGAATGCGTGTTTTCTTGGGAGAACGAAAAAGTTTGATAAAAAAAAAAAAAAAAAAAAAAGCCTTTACTTTCCTTAGTGAATTTGTGCCACATTGACTCATGGGGTGCTCTGTACGCATTCAATTGGCTTTCTGAGGCCTCCCTATCAGGATAATCTTTCCTGGTAGAAAATTATTAGTTGTTTTCGTACAAAGCGGAAAATTTCATCGAGGCTTACGAGGTTGCAGTGGGTAATATATTGCTTCTCGACTTAGTATTTTAAGCTTTCTGTTTAGTTCTTCGAGTGGACAGGAAAATAACAACTGCTGCTATATTTCCGTTTCGTGTGAAAAAATTATGACGACATCGAGTCAGTTCCGCCTTGCATTAAGAAAGTCTCACGCTTTTAGTAGACAAGGGAAAGTTCTTAACAATTTTTCATAGATGGCGAATAAAGGCGTGGGCATTTCCTCGAAAATCTACCAGTTGTAGCTATAAGCAAGGAAACATAAAAAAGGAACTTCAGTGTTTTACGGCGAAATCAGTTCATCTGGCTCATTATCCATAAGCTTTACAGCTTTACACTGTAAGTGCGAACGAAATGAGGGACAAATTTGGATCCTCACCAACAATAATACGGTTAGGGTCTGATTTGGCACCAAGCCCAACGACGTGCTAGTTAAATCAGGCAGACGGAGAAGGGTTAGGAGATATTTCTGTGTCTGAAATGATTACTGAATTGGATGATTTTGGGCCGATGGCAAATAACCCGGCTTTCAAGCTTTGTTCCTGATCTAGTGAAAGGTAAAGAAAAAGAAATTCCTCATAGAATATGCGCACCACCAAAAAAGGTCCAAGCAAAGGACTCGAATTGGGCCTGAATAAGGGCTGTAGAATGGAAATGCGTCAAGGAAGCTATTTTTGGAAGCATCGATGATAATAATTTAGAAGTAGTGGCTGAATTGCGCGCGTAACTTTCAGCTGAGTGATCGAATTGAATTGTGTCCCTTCAGCGTGACATTTACAATAGTAGTCAAAACTATTTATAATTTTGCGGGATCAAAACTACGACAAATCTTAGCCTTCCGCGTATCAGGTTTAACTTTAGGAGAGCCGTTCTTTACTTTTTACGTGATGAAATGAGGAAATACTATAGCCAGCCGTCAGTCGACAATCCGGCTTCTAATATTTTATAACTGACTCCTTATTTGTCCAAAACTTCGTTTTCGTTTTATTTTTGACACCGCCCTGATACCACCCAAGCGTTTTTTCTTCGGTTGATGGTTACATGTTTAAAAATGCAGGATTGTTCGCTTTTTTTTCCTCAACAGTCCGATGAAACGTTTTAAAGGAATAGTGCTAGCTTCAGCACATACTCGGGTTTTGGTCGATTGATTGGTTGATATTTTGACTGATTGATTGGTTGATTGATTGATTCACTAACTGATTGATTGATTGGTTTACTTACTAATCGTTTAGTCATTCGTTTATTCACTAATTTATTTTTTTTGTCTTTTCATTCATTCAATCATTCATTCACACTCACTCACTTACTCACTCAGTCAGTCATTCATTCATTCATTCATTCATTCATTCATTCATTCATTCATTCATTCATTCATCAGAAGCGGGGAATACGCTTCTGCATTCATTCATTGACACGTTATGACTTCATATGGCTCGCAAAGAAGTTGTCCCATATTTTTTCTGCCTCAACGGTATCTGATCTGGCAATTCCCTTGATTATGGCGGGATTTTCTTCCAGCTAGGGTGAAAACCATAACAGACTCCTTTTCGGGCGGCGCATTGTTGGAGAAGAAGAGCGACGCCTGTTATGCGGCTCCTTTCATTCTCACCACTCATCACTCATCCCTGGATGCCAGAGGTTTTCTCGCTCACCAGCGACGACATGCGTAGAGAGCGAAGTAGTGCTTCGGAACTCACTTTCGCGGCTTCGCCTATCAGTTCCGTCGCCCCGGCCCAAGAGAAAAAACTCTATGACACCCACGGTAGAGGATGGCACTGATGACGGAGCGAACTAGCCAATGTATTGTTTTATCGAGTAAAGTGCCCACGCTAAGAAATTCGAGTGAGAGCTGACGTTTCAAGTGCTAGCGCTTCGACAAAGCGAACACTGAATAAGGGATACGGATGTGATGCTGCGTCAGTGGGGCTCTTAAGTTTCATCATCCGGGAAAGGGTACGAACTGGCCACCATGAACAGATTCCACGTACGACTGCTAGCGCGGTTTCGAGTATTATCCCTCGTCAACACTAAAGAATCCCGGATAAGGGTTTTTCTTGTTTCATTTTCGATGAGGAAGTGAAAGTGACTGTTTTATTGTTTTAACGAAATAAAATGATAAGCTTAATTGGCCACCACAAACTGTGATTCGACAGCTGAAGTTTCGATTCATTGGCCTCTGACGAAGATTTTAGCGCTCGTAACCTCAGATCGCATATTTCTTTTCAGGGCCAATTTACCTCATCAGCTGATAAAACCAAACAATTTCTTTTCAGCTGCGTATAATCCGGATTAAGTAAATGTTGATAATATTTCATCTAGACTGATTGTACACAGGAAGATTTTGAGACTTGCGTCAGCCATCAGTTTGACGTACATGTAAAACGCAAAATGATATAATTTCTATAAAAATCCTTTTCTCAAGGATAAAACACTCAAAACATCTGTGAATCCCTGTCTTTTTATTCTTCCCAAGTCCACATATAAATTTTGCAAGTACTTTTAAGATGAAAATACCGAAGTAAGTACTAGTGTTGTTGGATTCAGCGCAGATAAATATGACCGATTAATCGTAATTAATCAGCTTATTTACCATTATTGTTTTTCTTTTTTTGTAACCATGACCACAATCTTTTGATGTCTTGAAAGACGTAAAAAGCCCTAAAACCATAAGAAAACTCACGGCAAACGTGCTCATCTGCTCTCTGTTATGGTAATTATCCCTATGACGTCATATTATACTGCTTGACTTACTCGAAACAAAACATAATTTTACGAAAAGAAAACACTCGGAATATTTCTCAGTCATTTTTGTTATTTTTCTTTCTTTCTTTTTTTTCCGTCGGCGTACAAAACGACCGAAATTCGCCCATAATGAAGTAAATATTGACCATTTATTTGGCCTCCGGCGAACCCCATACAAACGTGAATACATTCATGAAATTTTGCGTCAAACTTCCTCAAACGTCTTCGTGTCATCTGTCTGTGGAACACGCCATCGGCATTGATTCATTCATTGTTTTAGAATACCTTTCTATACACTTTTTAGCGTCCTTTTATGATGAAACAGGAGGTAAACTTCAGTTGCTGGTGGCTTTAATTGAAGTAGGCACCGTGCAGGGGGAGAGGCTGGAGGGGGGGTGGTCTTTAGCCACCCCCCTTCCCAACTTTTCAACAGTACAGGCTCGAGGGTAATCGTATGTTGAGTTGAGCTTTGTGGATACGTTAAAAGCGAAAAGGTGATGAAATTCTTGGTTTAAAACACCGCTTGTTGTTGCTGAAAGTACACCGTGTTAGTTTTTGCATTTCAGAGGATTTAATATGAAAAATTTTCCGGGGTAGCATGCCCTCGGATCCAACAAGTTGACTCACGCTAACGCTTTCGAAGTCAGCCCCCCCCACCTCCCCCACTTCCAAACATGCTGCGCGGGCCCTGTGAAGTTCTGTAATCCGTAAGCCGGAATTTCCCCCAGACCGTCGCTCATCGCATGAATCCGATATGTTTTCACATGATTTTTTCACTCTGCTAATGAAAACTTTCCAGTTCACTTAGACAGATTTTTATCTCTTTCGTGACTGCATCAGTATGTAAAAGTTGAAGATATCGCAGCAACCAGTATGGAGAGCACTTCTGATTTATATTATATGTAATACTAAGGAATGTGCTTTGAATTTACTATTAATGCATTAAAGATATGTACTGTTCCAGATAGTACACTGTTAAGGCCGGAAACGCTTATCACTACGTCGGGCAAAAGAGTTAGATATCGCAAAAATCGCTCTCAAGTGCGAAAAGAAATGGCATTCCTAAAAAACTGCTTCAATCTTTGTCCACGCGATGAATGCCGAGCGAATTTTTCGTCCGCTCGCTGTAAAGTAAAGATTATATTCAAACTATCAATTAATCAATAAAATCAATCAGATCATCCAGGAGATCATTATATGTCTAGCGGATTCCGACCATGAGTTGAAATTTAAATTTCGTCGAAAGTTGTTTGACATCGGTTTTCCCTAAAGCCGCACGGACATTTTTTACATATTTGCCAATATCTGATTATACTTTGGTTCAACAAGTTCGTCTCCTTAATATAGCCGAGACTGAAGGTTATCCGCATTGAAGATTTATAGAGGCTCCCGATACTTACTGAGCGAGTTGCACTTTAATTTGGCCCTCGCACAGAAAAAATTCCAGCTTTGGCAGGCAGACTTTAACCCCCAGTGAGAGTCAATTGTTTTCAAGTATTTGGCAAAAAAAATACTTAAACACACAGGTGGTATAGGTTCAGCCCCAATCAACTGGAATTTTGACTTCTTTTGCCCCCAATTCTTATTATAACAGTTGTCCAATATGTAATTATTGATCATCATATTACTCAGGGCGCGGCAAGTTGAAGAGAAAGTCCGCGGACAACTACAGGAACAGTATTCAGCTCAAAAGGCATGAAAACGACTTTGGCCCCCTGAAATTCCATTTCTTTTAGAGTTCTGGAGAGTTCCTAGCCTCCTTCGCAGACGTCTTTGGGTTCGTCATGCGTTCCTTGCCCACGAACGTCTGCTGAATTGAACTGCCACTTCCGTTCGCCGGCGGTTAGCCTTTGTTTTGAACAAACCAATAACGAGCTGCGTAAGAATGGAAATCGACACCCGTGGGGTCGAAGTCCTACTTTCAAAAAATTGGAAAACGAACTATGATTGGCTAACCACCGCGAACGGAAGTGGCAGTTCAGTTCAGCAGACGTTCGTGGGCAAGGAACGCGTGACGAGCCCAAAGACGTCTGCGAAGGAGGCTAGAGAGTTCCGTGTTTTAGTTATTCCTAAAAACAGAATATTTAGACTAAATTAAGATTTCTCAATAATATAAGCCTGTCGAATGAAAGATTGGCTAGAAACAAAGTGAAAGATATCGAGCCCGGTATTCTTTCCTTGGCCTAACCTAAACATGGCATGGGCTAACCTAAATCAGTTTGGATTAACGCATGCATCGTCCAGTTTTTGCTAAACCCATCGTCCATCCACAAACTAACCGCATGTACCCTTATAGGCCATGCCAGGCCGGGATCACAACATCAGGAACTGCATTACTGTAGTCTTTACAAACAATGCTCGGGGGAATCCAGGGGTTTTTGGTTGGAGGTGCACGTGGGGGATCCAAACCTGGATCATAGTAAACAATGTTAGGATGTTCCAACTGTTCCACCGCTAATTACTCCCCCCACCCCGACCCTGCACCGCCGTTACACGTTGCGATCCATTAAACGTCAAATTTTGCAGATCTTTACTGTCTCAATTTGAATTTCACTGGATTTTATTAAACCGGTTAAAAAAGATATGTTATGGGTAGAGGTGTCGCCATATCGTCGAAACCGCCAACCATGCAGCACGTGTTTCTGTGAACGCCGGTCGGGCAATACTGCTTTGCGAGCAGAGCTGACCGTTCCGGTTACTCGAAAAATTGCAATATCGAATACGCGTGGAACTTAGCCGGTTGGGTGGCGAAATGCAACAATGATTTAATTTACAAAATCAACCGGTTGATAGTGATTTGTGATCTACTTGCGATGGATTTCAGCCGATCAAGCAATCAGTAAAGACCCCAAGTCTGACAGGTCTGACAGAGGTCCGCCGTCTCGGATTTTCAAATTGTGAAGAGTTGGTTGTGTCAAAACCATATCAAATTAGTTTAGTTCAATCAAATTGTGAAGAGTTGGGATGTATCAAAGTGGGTAGACTGCTAACGCAATCCATCAACAGCGCAGTAAGCAAAAGTGCGGTGCAACCCGTTCACCTCTCTGAATTTACGATTATCTTTAAGTCTGAAAGGAATTCTGGGAAGTCAGCTGTAAAGAACAATCCTTCGTGTTCGGACAGGTCTCGAACCTACGACTCTTCGCTGACTTATCCTCTCTTCTATAAATCAGTGCTTAGTAATCACTGTAGATCAAAGATATTCTATGCAAGACTCAATACAGCTGTAAATATCTTGCAGATACAATTTCCCGTCGTCTCGTTGTTAGGTGGTCTAGTTGTAAGAAGGCGTTCCTAGTAGCGGTAGCTCAGGGTTCAAATCCAGTCCAAATAACATGGCATTAGTTTTTATTTGTCCCTTTCTGAAAAGTCCAGGGAAACAGTGTTCTAAATTAACGATAATCATAAATTCAGAGCAATTTAAGAATTAACGTTAATCCAGGGAGGAGATCATGATTCAGAAAGGGACTGCTAACCACAACCGGGCTCTAATCCTTCGTCTTTCTGCCTGACGCCGAAACCTCGGTCACATTTGCCGTCCCCCTCCCCCTTCACTATTCTCCCTGTTCATAACCCAGGATCGTTTTCGAGAATATACTTAGCCCTCGCTCGCCCCTAAATACACCTGCTCTATAGGTTCTCCTGGATCCGTCCGCGATGGAGTGCTTCAAGTTTTACGTGTGGAAGTGAAGGAGACCAGAACAAAGGTGTACTGTTAATAGACCATTTCTGAATTACGCAATGAAAACGGAAAGCTTGTGGATGTGGCTGGAGTGACAAGGATACTTCACAAATTAATGTGATCAAAGTAAGCTGAAGCCACTCAAGCCCACTTTGATCACATTAATTTGTGAAGTATCCTTGTCACTCCAGCCACATCCACAAGCTTTACGTTTTCATTGCTTGTTTTATTGATATGTGGGTACTTGAGCCTGAGCATTAGCTATGCCATGTTGGTGAGGCCTAACAAGGCCGAAACAGCTGTCCATGTCTGCTAATGCTTGGGCTCAATCTTTGCTTTGGTAGATTTAAGGGGTAATTCCCGCTACCTTGGGGCCTTAGTGCCTTTTGAGTGGCTTCAGCTTACTTTGATCACATTAATTTGTGAAGTATCCATTTCCGAATTACCTTTGGCCTCTTTTTCAAAGCGAGTCCTGGTGCTCATCTTTTGATATGAAAATTAGTTCCATTCACATGCAAATTAAACTCATTTTTATATGAAAGGATGAACACCAGGCCTCGCTTTGAAAAAGAGGCCAAAGGTAATTCACAAGTGGCCTATTAACGTGCTGCGATTATGTGAGCAATGGCAATCGAATTTCTTTGGTTTTTTGCCGTTCCTCAGTTATGTATAGTGTATGTTTTCGGTCTGCCGTGTTTGTGACCAGTGTTTGTGAGTGTGAGTTTAGCTTGTGTTCTTGTTGGCTGTCTTCAAGAAATCAACAAATGAACAGAAGAGCCTGAACTCTTCCCAATACGCCGTTTCGGAGTTGCGCAGGGAGCTGGGGCGAGTTTCGAATTTTAAGTAATCGATAAATTGACACCATCACGTGAAAGGTAACATTGAGATTGGCCATTTGCCCAAGTTTGATGGTTTTAGGTTGAACAGAGACCAAGTTATGGACTTAAAAACATAGTTCAAAATCCATACAAACGTCTCTGATTTTGAGGCTGCATCCCCCAAAACCATATAAACTCTTAAATATATTTTTCAGTTTTGTGACAGCTGTAAAATTCCGTCATGCACCTACTATTTGGAAGTAACTGAGGTGAAAATCACTTCATTTGCTCATTTTCACGAATATCAGACAAATCGTAAAAAAAATTGTATAGGTAATCACATGATTTCGAGTGCAATTTGGAATAAATAAGCACGAGTAAATTTTTTCAAAGACTCACAAAATTGCACGAGCCCGTAGGGCGAGTGCAATTTGCGGTCTTTGAAAAAATTTACAAGTGCTTATTTATTCCAAATTGCACGAGAAAAATCATGTGATTACTTATTAATGATATACATGAAAAAATTGCGAGATAGCTTCTTAACTTTGCAGAAGCAACGCAACGAAGCTAAGGTGAATCAAAACAAGTTTTCTCAATGTTTTTAGCTGTAAAAACTGGCTAAACAATTACAGGCTGTAGCTATAAGGTTACTTTGTTTGCTAAGTGTCTATCAAGCGCTGTAATCATTACCTTCAGGCTTTCTAGTTCGTTATCTTCGTCTTGTTTGTCCTTGTTTGTTTATTAATCTCGGCGTCACTCCATCAACAGCTATCAACGGACTCGTAATTCCAATTACGTCGGTAATTCCCTTCTCTGGACACCACTGTTTCCAAACAGACAGCTAAAATACAGTGCTTTTCGCAGCCGTTTCTCCTTTTTAGAGCTGTTTTGCAGCTTCTCTGCTGTTATTGCGTTCACGAAGAAAGAAAACCTGCTCAAAGAGCCAGCCATTGTTTTGGCTCGCAGAGTCGCTTGCAGCTCTTCAGACTTTGCGCCATTCAGAGGCCTCGTTTGATTGGCTCAATCGCAGCGCCTTTGTTTATCAACCAATCAGAATCCTCAGTTTTTTACCTTGTTTTGCACTGTATTTCCTTTTTTCTGCACCGAATTACCTTTTTTCTCAACCGGTGTTTCCTAAAAACTGCATTTCTCTTAGCCAATCAGAATCAAGAAATGTTTTCATGTATATTATTAAAGAGGTTATATGGTTTTGGGGGACGCAACCTCAAAATTAGAGACGTTTGTATGGACTTTAAACTATGTTTTAAAGTCCATAACTTGGTCTCTTTTGAATAGAAAATCATCAAACTTGGTCAAATGGCCATTCTCAACGTTATTTTTCATGTGATGGTGTCAATTTATCGATTGGTTAAAATTTGAAACTCGCCCAAGCTCACTGCAAGAGGCATTTATGTTAATAAAATCTCGCGGGTACCTCAGGTTTTCAGTGATTGACCATTCAGTGGGCTCAGCTGATACGATTGTCTTATTTTTGCTGTATTACCTCGTTTTGCGTTCATATTAGGCACCAGTATCCGTACTTCGCTATTAGACTACTTTTTTTTTTAAGGCTCTAAAGTTTTCTAAATTCATATTTTTCCATAGCTCCAGTTCGTAATTATTTAACGGTCAGCCGTTTTAGATATTTTAGACTACATTTTTTGAGGCTTTAAAGTTTTTAAATTCATATTTTTCTCATTCTGTAACTAAACACGTAATTCAGTCTTCGGACTGCGATGTGTTTTTTTATAATAAACGATTTACGAATTTATTTTTGAACAGTAAACGGTGGAATAGAACCTGAATGGTCCTGACTTAGGCCCATTTCAAACTGCCGTGTCGAACCCAATTCATAAATTAACATTTTGGATTTGCTTCGTACAACGGCTGGTCAGTGTTTTGATTACGGCACCCGACGATTCTGGGTAGGAGATTGGGCAATAGCTTTTTGTTATTCGACGGAATTTAATAAATTCGAAGTCTGAAACCAAGTCGTGCTGGAGTCGTGCGACAGGTGAGGCGAGCCAGCTAAGCACCTTTGAAACGGGCCAAACTTCAACAACAGAGGCTGGTTTGTAGCACCCTTTCAAAGGAACCTCCATTCTCTGACTTGCTACACACTGGTAGTCAAAGTCACAGATGCCCGTCTTGAATTCTTGTTGCGAGCATAGTTAATGCTGTGAAAGATTGTTTTTCTTTGTAGGAAGCTTCTTTTTTTAATGAAAAGACCAAATACCATGGGAACATTCAGAAGTTCATTTCTCTAGTAGAATCGTGTCACTTAGCATTCACCGTTTCACTTTGTCAATTATTCCGTGGCCAGAGTTCTGCAAAATGATTGCTTTACTCCATTGTTCTCCCAGTCATTCTTTCCTTGTTCCCAGCTCAGGTCGTCGTAACAAGTGTTATTTGATTGGTCCGCTATGATCACGTGCCAGTAGAATTTGGCGGGGAATACGCACGCCATTTTGATTGTCAGCTCGAGTCCACCACGAGGGAGAAAATCTTTCACTTTCTCAATCATGTCCGGATCGCCGAAAGAAAACGGTAGGAATCAAGAAGTAAGCTTGCGATGTCTTTGCAAAAATCGTCGAGTAATATTTTATTTCTTTTCCATTTAAGAACCTTTCGATGACGCGGTTGAAGAAAGGATTATCAATGAAGAATACAAAATTTGGAAAAAGAACACACCGTTTTTGTACGATTTGGTGATGACACATGCTCTGGAATGGCCAAGTCTTACCGTTCAGTGGTTGCCTGATGTTTCAAAGTAAGCACTTGTCTTGAAATACCCGATCATTTTTTCAGATCACCGGCGATCGATTCCCATTTTGCCGGGAATTTTATTTTGGTTCGTTTTATATTTCCTTTGATGCTAGCCAGCTACATTGTAGCTTTGGGAATCTATAGTATTCGTGTGTTGCGTGAGTGTGTTAAATGTCTTGCCGGAAGGTTTTGCTTCTATGAATTGCATTGAATTATACGTATGTTTTGCTTTGATTTCGAATGTGCATATGTACGTTACAAACTGTATAAGGAATTTAATTTCTTAAATTGAGCTTAATTAATTAAGAAGGTCATATTTCAGTGCCGACGCCTTAGAAAATAAAAATAAAAAATACTCAGAGGCTGTTGTCAAAATAAAGGTGTTTATACATGCTGGAGGCAGGGAATTTTACCTTGGCTTCTGTGAGTGACATACTGTGACATTGAAACAGGGCACTGAAAATATGTTTTTATTGTAAGCCTTGATAAGCTACTGAAATGGCACGAGTCTTCAGACTTTGATTTTGTTTATTATTTCTCACTTTTATGGCATGTCTTGCATTAGGGCACCTTTTTGCATGAGTTATTTATCCTGGGATGAGTATCACATGGAACTGCCCTACAAGGGAACTCGTTCCTTAACAAAATAGACCTTTCCATGGTTAATGATGCCATTTTGGCTGGAAGGAGGGGGGGGTGCAAACATGGATAAAACTACAGTAAATGTATGGGAGTTTGGCTGACTTTGAACTGCTGTAATGCTGGTATAAAAAGACGGATTTCCACAGTGAAAATGTCTTTCAAAAGACAAATTGTTCTGTGATTAATTTCACGAAGTTTAAAGAACAGATTCAGGCTACAACAACTATAAACAAATTTTTAAGATTTGGTACAAACGGTTTGTATGAAATCTTACAAATTCGTTTCCAGTCACTGTAGCCTGAATCTGGTCTTTAACATTAACCATGGAAAGGTCTATCCAGAGCAAGTAGCCCTTGGTTAGTGCTTATTTGAAGAGTATCAAAGTAGAATTCAGAGACAGTACAGTTTGAAGGAGACAGCGATAGTGACAACGGTATTATATAAAACATCTGGAAATGTTACTTTCAAAATGGTTTTCAATTGATTTTTGTGATTTCAGTGCTTATTTTATTTGTCTGGATATGCCAGTACCTCAAATAACACCAGCATATAAATCTGTAGCCATCATCATCATCGCTATCAGTGATCACTATCATCCTCAACCTCATCAGTAGACTTTATTTATTTTGTTTTATTTATTGATAAGCATTTAGGAAATACATCCATGGAGGTACAACAAGAGGACAAAAAGTCCCTCACAAAGGTCGACCTCCAGTGGTCAGAGAGCGAAACAATGGAAATTATAGGACAGGCACTAGGGGTGATCGCAGCTTGAGTTTTGTTACGTCCCTAGTGGTTGTTGCACATGTCATCGGCTTCCCTGTGGGGTTGACCCCCAGGCTAACCAGGGGGATTGTAAAATCAGTCAAGCACACTTTAAGAATCCCCCCCCCCCCAGGGGTTGGGGAATCTTGCAAGACAAAGTGGCATTACCAACAGAAAATCCCCCTGACATCCTTTACAAACTTGTTAATTCCCCCACCCACTAATCTTTGATCGTAAAACAATGTTACAATTACTCTATTTTTGTTGTTTTACCTTGCAGGCCAGAAGGAAAGGATTACTCCATACATAGACTCATTCTTGGAACTCATACGTATGTCATTCAGTATTAAATATTAACCCCATTCATGTTGAAAAATGTGCTTCCAATGTTTTTTTAACCCTTTCACCACCAAGAGGCCTCCCTTTGTCAAGTAAAATTGTCTGGCGTTAGCCAGAGTGAAATCTGTTAAGTCCCCCTTGGTGGTGAAAGGGTTACAGAGATAGTTTTTAACCCTTTCACCACCAAGGGGCCTCCCTTTGACAAGTAAAATCATCTGGCATTAGCCAGAGTAAAATCTATAAAGTCCCCTTGGTGGTGAAAGAGTTACAGAGATAGTTTTTAACCCTTTCACCACCAAGGGGCTAACCATGCATAAACACATAATTATTCACAGTACTTTTTTAAGGGCTGTTGTTTAGTTGTATGCCTCATGTCAGTCAAGACTTGCCATTCAGGGCCAAGAGGAGTAACTCCTTTTATAGTACCACTGGGAAATTTTTTCTATGCGAAATGCAGTTGAGAGTCTTCAGAGAATTACTGCTGTATGCATTGGATTGTTGATATGTTCTTGCAATTAACCTTACATTTTTTAATCTGTTTAATACATATAGAAATGATGATTTACATCTATAGCAGAAGAATATTATAGTATCTCTAGGAAAGTGTACTACATCTGAAGTTACTTGATCGTGATTAAAACAATCATTAGTGCAGTGGAACCATGCCTTACGGCCACCTCGTTATTACGGCCACTGTTTTTCTGGACGCTTGGCAAAACGACCATACATTTTCTTGTAAAGATCCAATCGTTAATACGGTCACCCGTTAATACTGCCAAATTTTGTTTGGCCTATTGGTAACCGTATTAACGTAGTCTGCTACGCAGCCGTTCTTTGTCTCGTCACGCAATGCTCCTTGTCACTAATGGCTGCTGAAAACCCAACCACATTCCTTTCCCAACTATTAGCCAATCAGGATCAGCCTTCCATTTTCTGGAAAGTGTATGCGCCAATTCCTCTTTTTGGCGTACATCCACTTTACTAGGATACTAGATCTTTACCAGTAATTGCACTTGACTTTGTTTCTGAGTAGATGAGTTTGGTGTTGAGGTTGATCGTGGATGAAATGAATGTGACAATTTTTTTCGGACTTGTCATATTTTGATTTGGTAATACACTCAACACGAAATTGTAGGCCGCGTGTCTTTGAATCGGAGAGAGGAAGCCAGGAACGTAAGTCATAGGTGCCCTAGTCCCGCTTTTAGGAGTCAATAGGAGAAGAAATACAAGCGCTAGCTTTGCCTTTGCCAAATTGCAGGGATTTAGATGCTTTCGCTCGGTCAGTCACAGAAACGTTTTCGCGGACAGTCTCTCCATCGGGAATATTTTGTATCTCTTCTATAGCTCGTAGGAATCACTTTGCTCTTGGAGGTTCCCTTTTACTGAAGACTTCCTCGCTTTCTTGTTGAATTTCTTTTTACGAAGCCTGTTGGAACTGTCAACCGCTTGTAGCAAACATTTCTGGGCGAGATTACAGAATACCCGGGCCACATCATTTACCGTATTTACCCGTGTATAAGCGCTTAGTACTGGAAAGTATAGGCGCTATATAAATACTTTTATTATTATTATTATTATTATTATAATGCGCACCCTATTTTTCAAGACAATTTTCCAAAAATAAAATAAATGTGTTAAATAACCACCATTTGGTCAGAGAAAATTCTGACTCTATCGAACGGCTGGAATTATGTACTCGCGAAAAACAAATGCAAATTTTCTGCCTGTTCGGGTTTAGTCATTGGTTAAAAAAAAAAAACTCCTGTTTTAGTTAAAAAGTGTATTTCTCTGATATTCAAAAAGCTTTCAGTCACTATTAGGTTGTTCTGACTTTGGTTAAGCTTGTGTTTTGTGTACCGGGATCACTAATTTAAGGCAATCGAAAATTGTTTTATCTGATAAGATTAGCATATTCCCGAGCATTGAGATGGCACGAGAGAATGATTTAGACACCTGTTATAGGAATTCTCATATGCTCAAAGACTCTTCGTGGTTGCTGTGTAAAAATTTTCGCTTTCATTCCCTGACACTTTATGTTTTCGTGTATCTGAACGCTAAATAAAGGTCAACAAAATTAATGATCATGGTGTCACATGTTCAATCAAGCATAACGCGGTGAGAAATAAAGATAATCATCTCCTGTGAAATGCGCCTCCGACAATTTTCAGTTTTAAAAGATTTTGAATCGTTGACAGCCTCTGCAAAATATACCTCACTTATTTTGCCTTCGTTCTGAGCTGCTGTACTTCGAGCAAAATAATTTTGAACAAACTTTGGCTCACAAAATGCGTGTTTTGTTAATACCATATGCAAATAAGAGGATATTTTGTTTCGTCTGTATGCAAATTTTTAGCATCTGCTCACAGAACATCTGGCCGGTTTTTCACGGTTTTTTTCGGTCAGTTTATCGGTGGTAAGTTAAAAGCAGCTGTGATAGGTTATTTGCTTGTTTATTATAACAACGGCATGGACAACAGCCTTTTGAATTCTTGTTTACTGGTTTTTTATCCTTTGTTAACCACATGCATATGCAAATTAGGGAAGCGATCAAGAAACAAAAGGTTCCGTGTATAATACGCATTGCAAATTTCATGAAAAAAATCTTAGCAAAAAAGTGCGCATTATACATGGGTAAATACGGTACAGATAGCGTCCACTGCAAATGAACAATTTGCTGCTGTTTGAAAAACACCTCACATCCACAACGATTGAATAATTTGTTGACAGTTGAGTGAACTTTTGCCTGTGTCAGTATTTATCGTGACTTGCATTGCTGACGGCGATGATCACATAAAACACTATGGACAATCTTAGGAATTGTTCCATTCGTGACCAGAGTCCGTGACATCGCTGACAGAATGAAAAGCATGCTGTTTCCTCTGACGTCATTGTCATTTTTGTGATACCGGATTGGTTAATTCATTAGACCGCAAACACAAAGGGAAAGGAATGTGGTTCGGTTTTCAGCAGCCGTTAGTGGCGAGGAGCGTTGCGTGACGAGACAGAACGGCTGCGCAGGAGACTAGTATTAACGGGGTTCCATTGTACATGTAATCAAACTCCAGATTTCTCGAGCCAATTAATGTTAGTTTCCCTTGGAGTTTCAAGACATGGAGATTCTTCTGTATCTATTTCAAAGGATAGTTTGAGCATGAAAGTGCAATTTTATTATAACAAGTAAATGCTTTTGGTTTACTCTACTAAGATAGTCCTTTTTTATAACATGTTTTTAGATCAGACGAACAAAATCACTTAGTGATAGCGAGTGTCCAAGTTCCTAATGATGATTCCCAGCTGGATACAAGCAACTATGACAGTGAAAAAGGAGGTACGTCAAGTTTAATAAATGAGCAGGAATGTTTTATCAAGTTTAAAACACTCGGCTGTGCCTCATGTTTTAAACTTGATAAAACACGAATTGTTAGCCTGAGTATCAGGCCCTCCGAGTATCCAAGAGGGCAAGGAAAGGAGGGTCTGACACAAACCCATTGATTGCCTCATGTTCAACGTCGAGAATCTGGATGTTACGCTGATTGGCCAAAAGACAATAAAACACACCACGTGAGTCATACTGGAAGTCAAGCTTCCAGTGGAAGGTTGTGGAAGGTTACTCAGACGCCATATTGAATTTTACTCTCAGTCAAAACTCTTTGGTTCGTGCTTTCAGGAGTTCCCTGTAGCACTTGTTGTCAGGTTAGGCATAACAGCTATGACCGAGAGGGAGTTTGAAGACGCCCCTGCAGATGCCATGCAATTTTTCCCTGGTATTGAGATAAACCACAAGCAGAAAGCGTGCTTGAAAAGCCTGGCCGTCGAATGCAAGGATGTCTTCGGAGTTCTACCAAATGGATAATTCTATCTGCGCCAAAATCCAGGAACTTAATTCTAAACTTTTTAACCACTTACACCAAATTAAGAGCCAAAAACTTGAACACTTAATAGGTCCTAAAATTACCAATCAAACGTCATTCGATAACCATAATACCGTAGTTACCATTCCAGAAAATCTTCCGTTAACTGACTCAGAGAAATCTGTTCTCAGTAAGGGCCTTAATTTTGTTCCAATTGCTAAACGCACCAACAAATTTTCAGTTAAGCAAGACGTCGAAAAATTCCTTCACCGCATTCACTTAAAAGCTTTTTTCCACGACAGAGAAGACGATCCTAACACCTCTGACAAAGATATTTTTGAAACACTTCGTGTTCGCAAATCAAAATGGACTCCCCCAGAGGGCCAGTTCGCCTCTTTAAATTTTTTCATCAAAAAATGCCGTCGTCACGTTCAAAAACTAAAATTCAATTGTGACACTAAATTTTCCAACCTTTCTTCGGAAGAGTGGGCAGCGCTCAAAAATCTTAGCAAGCGGAAAGATGTAATTGTCAAATCGGCCGACAGAGGTGGCGCTGTAGTTGTTTGGCGGTCCAACCTTTACAAAGAAGAAGCTTTGCGGCAACTTTCTGACACCTCCTTTTATGCTAAAGTCGAGAAGGATCTCACTTCCACCAACCAAAAAATTGTCAAAGACACGATTCAGGACCTAATAGTCAAACAAGAATTGCCGGGTACCGCTACTAATCTCATCATCACTACTCCGAGAACCTCGTGTATTTACTTTTTACCCAAAATCCACAAACCTAACAACCCGGGTCGACCTATCGTTTCTGCCTGTAGTTGCCCTACCGAACTCATTTCTAGCTATTTAGACAAGATTATGGCGCCCATCGTCAAATCTTTGCCATCTTACATTAAAGACAGTCAACACGCACTTGAAATTTTCCGCGATTTCAATTTTACCGGCGAAGACAAACTAATTTTCACTATGGATATTACATCTCTATACACTGTCATTCCTAACGGTGAAGGTCTTCAAGCACTTAAGTATTTTTTCGATCAACGCACCGTCAAGGAACCTAGCTCGGAAACGCTACTCTGCCTAGCTGAACTAGTTTTAACACTTAACTGTTTTTCTTTCGCTGACAACTATTACAAGCAAATTAATGGTGTAGCGATGGGCACAAAAATGGGACCTACCTACGCCAATCTTTTTGTAGGGTACGTTGAGTACTAATTCTTCAATCTGTACAACGGTCCTAAACCTGAACTCTACGGTTGCTACATTGACGACTGTATCAGTGCAATTTCGTCTAGCAAGGAGGAAATCAATCAATTTATAACCGCCGTTAATCCCTTTCATCAGGCTCTAAAATATACCTGGGAAATTTCGGAAACTTCCCTGGCCTTTCTTGATATCAAAATTTTTATGAGCGGCAACGGTTTATGTACCAGTGTGCACTACAAACCCACCGATTCTCACAGTTATTTGTTGTATTCATCTTCACATCCATCTCATGTCAAAAACGCCATTCCCTATTCTCAATTTCTTAGACTTCGGCGTCTATGTAGTTATGACTCTGATTTTTCCAACAAATCAGAGGAAATGTGCCATTTTTTCGAGAAACGTGGCTATCCTGATTCTGTAGTTCAATCGGGCCATCACCGCGCTCAGCAGATTGATCAACAGTCAGCACTACAGACGTCACAAAAGGAAAAGAATGACAGAATTCCATTCACCCTCACATTTCACCCGCATAATAACCCAGTTAAAGCCATCATTCTTAATAACTTTAAGATACTGCAAAATGATCCAGAAACTGCTAGAATCTTTTCGGAACCACCGCTGATTTCATTCAAACGCGACAAAAATGTAGGTAACTTCTAGTTAAAAGTGCATTCAAAACGACTGAACAACCTGGCACTTTTAAATGCATGCGCTCGCGATGCAAAACTTGTCCTTTCATTCAAAACACTGACAAAATATCGGGCCTAAGCGATCTGTTAAGATCACTGATCGATTCACGTGTACCTCCGCAAATGTTATCTATTGCATAACCTGCACATTATGCAAAAAGTTATACATCGGCGAAACAGGAAGACGACTAGGTGACCGATTCCGAGAACATCTTCGTGATGTTGAGAAAGATGACAAAGACGCATCCAAACCTGTCACTCGGCATTTTAATCTCCCTAACCATTCCAAACAACACATGTCAATCTCTGGCCTTTCCCTACATCAAGGTACCATGGAAAGCCGTAAAAATCTTGAGCAAAAACTGATCTTTCAAATTGGCACTCTTAATCCCCACGGTATCAACGAGCGCTTTTCATTCAATTAATTTATTCCTGTTTTTCACGTTACCATGTTACCACCAATAGCGTAGCTCCATTTTCTGTATATAAACCATACACAACCCACAATTCCTTGATTCGCTCCGACGAAGGGCTAACGCTTGAAACGTCAGCTAATCGAATCCCTGTACGGTGGTTAATTTACATTATCAAGTCCGTTGATAAACCAAATTTTCGGATACGGCAAAAGTCTTATTTATCAGTTACCGCTTTTCCAAAAGACCTGTAAGGTATTGTTGTCAGCTCACTTGAGCTGATTCGAAAGCAACAAGCTCAGCAGGAATAAAGCTTTTTTCAAATTAATGTACAGGTGTGTGGGTGATGCGTTTTAACGACCCACTGTGGCGAAAATGTTTACTACTGGCGCAAAGGGAAAGCTCTCTTTTCTTTGAAGGCTAATCTCAAAATCATTTCAAGATATGAAAACTAGATGTTTTAAGCTTTCTTTAGATAGGAAGATTATTTGGATCTGATTAACAGAAGCAAAGATATTAATTTTCACGGCTAAGGTACAGTTGTAAATTTCACAATGTCCATTGTGAAATAACTCTGTGACAACCAAACTCACATCCTCGTATGCAAGTTGTGATTTTGTCTTTTCGTGTTATCAAAATAGTCCATAACCGCCATGGCTCTAGTTTATTTTGGTAGGTAACTTTTCTCTTTTACTGCAACAATGCAGGAACAAAGTTTTTCTGAACATATTTTACTCCTGTGCGGGTCCCCTTTTTTTATCCAGCCATTGTGGCTAAAATTTATTAGTAGCGCGAAGAGAAATCTCTCTTTTGTTTGAAGACCAATCTCAAAATGATTTCGGAATATGAAAAAAAGATGTTTTAAGCTTTGTATAGATAGGAAAATTATTTGGATCCAACTAACAGAAGCGAATATATTAACTTTCATGGCTAAGGTAAATTTTGGAACGTCTATTGTGAAATAACTCCTTTCGTGACAACCAAACTCGATATTCCCACTGCTTATTTGATCATTGACGGCCGAAAACTTGTCATCAGGTTTGTTGCTAGAGAGTAGGTTTTTGGACGAAGACCTTCGCTCAAGTCCTTGGGAATGCTCTTTGTTTTCAGTAGTCGTATCATTACTGCCTGCCTTTTGACGCTTGGCCATAGGTGCTGCTGTAAAACATGATTCTTTACTTTCTCTGACTTCTCTGGCATTTTAGGACGAGTACATGAATTTCATTCGGAGGGTTCACTGCCCGAACTATGAACGCCTGTTGAAGCTCAATAAACAGCTTGTAACAACTCACAATCTTCCATGCACACTTTTTACAAACTGAACTTCAGCAGTCTTGGGTGACAACAATTACTATATCACGTAATAAATCATCAATAACAACAGGCTTGCCGTTTAAAGCATTGGAAAACTCCTTGTTAAAGGCCTCAGAAAAAAAAGCACTGTACAAACAAAAGAACCGTTTTTCACGACATAGTTCACAAAAACTCTGGAAGGCGCACTTTTCCTTTGACACATGTCAGCTCCCAGAAGTGATTTTGATTGGGTAATGATAACACATGCTGTGTGGGGGTGGAAGGTTTCTGAGACGCTGTTTGTGTCAGGCCCTCCTTTCCTTTCCCTCTCGGATACTTGGAGGGCCTGATACTCAGGCTAACAAATTGTGAATTTATTGAACGGCTTCAAAAACGATACTGTACATCTATCCATTCTTACATTAAAATTTAGATTTTGGGTTATTTTGGCCTAGAAATTTAACCCCATCTTTATCAGATATAAAGACACTCATTAACCCATTGGCACCCGTGCCGGCCAAAACCGGCCGTAAAAAACTCCCATGCTTCAAAACATTGCAACTTTCTCAATCGCACGAATATTGCCTTAACTGTTAGTTGTGAGCACGAAATGGAATGCCCTTTAAATTTGGATATCCAATAAATGCAAGAAACGTAGCGATTTTTACCAAATATGGCCTTTTGAGTTTTGAGGACAAGAACGAAACTGGCCGTTTTTAACGTCAAAGAGAAACAACAAAAATGCCCCTTTTTGCCTTCATGTTTTTTAGGGAAATCATCGTCCAAAAACCAAAATTCAACCATAACGAAATTCAGTCCTTTTTCTAGCTTAGAAATTTTATGACTTTTTTTGTTCATATTCTTCTCCCGAGCGTAGATACAACCTTTTGTTCCAGTGCATTCGGGCCTTCCCGACATTTTCAACATCTTGAGCGCATTGCATGCTGGGAACTAACGAGAATTTTGGACAGCGCCCGTTCCTTCCCCCAATTCTTTCACATATAAAATAAGTCTACAGCCACTCCGACCTACCGCCAAAATTTCCTGCTCGTGGTCATCTTCAGTACACAGAAATTCCAAAATATGTGGCGGTAGGTCGAGAAATTCATCAATAGTCGAGTCCCAAAGGTACTAAGTGTTCGACCGGCCAAATTCCCAGTTCGTCGAGTAACAAGCCAAATTCAACAACAAAGTACATCACCTTGCTCGATTCTTTGAGAAAGTGGACTCTTAGCTACCGTCACGCTTAATGATGCTCATCAGGCAGCCGCTAAAGATGAAAAATGGCTGTAAATTTAGCAGAAATCGCAAGCAAACCCAACTTGGGCCATTGTTGTCGCTTCACGCATAAAAAATAGCTACGTCAAAATGACGTTCTCAGAAACCTTGAGCCTCCAGTGGCTTAGGACAGCACCACTTTTCCCTGGTAGTTCAAATAAAGAGTCACGAATTGCTATTCATCGTTTATAGGTGGAAAATCACTCCGAAAATGTAAAAACCTGCGGTAGTCAATGGGTTAAAAATTAATTTCTTTTGTATTTCCTTCATGAATTATTAATGAATTTTTTAAGTTATGTAGTATTAATCTTCTTTGTTTGCAGAGTTTGGTGGATTTGGTTCAGTGAGTGGAAAAATTGAAATAGATATAAAGATCAACCATGAGGGTGAAGTGAACAGGTAAGAAATTACTGGTGTGTGAAAGGTAAGAAATTATGCAAATTATTCTCTTGTGGTCTTGGCAGTTTAAGTGATTTGAAGATAGGTATTTGTTATGTTAAAAGGAAGACACATTAAGTGGTAAAATAATTGTTTTGGTCCCATCTTTTCGGTATGTCTTGACAGTAATAATAATTATTGTTATGCTGGAGAATTATCCTCTTTTGGTATCCATTTTGGATGCAAACCTTTGCTTTGATAATTTTTTGTTACCATTCTCAACCTCAACTAGGAATTGTTTTAAGTGTCTTCATATTATACATGTCCCCTCTGATTTATTTCAGGGCTCGGTACATGCCACAAAACCCCTGCATTATTGCAACAAAGACACCAACTGCAGATGTACTTGTTTTTGACTATACAAAACACCCATCCAAACCCGGTAAGCGTGATTACCAATAATTTTAGCCAGGCAGCCTTTGTTCAATTTATAAGTTTAATTGCATATTTTTTAGTTAATTTCAAAAGATACTGTAAAATAAATTACACTAAAAAAAAAATAAAAACACTAAAGGTCTCCCTCTTGAATGGTCACACCTTAAGATTTTCTCCACATTTGTAAAATTTATAGCAACCTTGTGCAGCGTGAGGGAATAGTTTGGATTTGACAGATTTCAAGTGGCTTGTTTGCACAGTGTAACTGCACATATGGAAAAGCCTGGTTTCCATATGATCTTAACGGTCTACGATCGATCTGCGACACGATCGGCACCATGATTGGCGATTGGTCTGTGACATGTTGCAGACATATGGAAACATGTGACTCCGGCGGTCAGCGACACATGGTCGGGGTGATCGGGAAAGTAGAACCCAGTTCTACTTTACTGATCACCCAGACCATGTGTCGCAGACCACCACAGACACATGTTTCCATGTGTCTGCAACGTGTTGTTCGGGTCCATCTCGCTTAGGCTTGATTACCCTTGTAGAGGCGAGAAGCAATTCACCAGTAGTGTAACCAACAATCCATTTATTGCAGTGAAAAAGAAAGCTATTACAACACTCACGAGCGAAACCTAGAATTGACCTTACTTGAAACATGAAACCTAAATAGTACCGTATGTAAGTGAGAGGGCGCAGTTTGACAGGTTCTAAAGAAGGCAAAAGGTAAAGTAAGTAACGCAATAACAAAACAAACTGAAACTAGATAGCTAAATAACGCACTGCACACTCTTCGCCTGATATTGTTACAAATAATATCACTAAAGTTCTGAATTCCTAATTGAATCGAATCGCTAAAGTTCTAATGGTTACTATAGTTCTCGCTGGGGAAGAGATAGGCCTAAGGTCTAGCCTCTCAGTTCTTTCTCTGTTTTCAATAACATGGTTTCAGTGACTGGCCTTAGGTAACGTCCTTTGGTACCGTCTTTGGTTGTCATCAGCTCAACTTTACGCACTTTCCCATCTTGGCTAGGGAAGGTCCTTGTAACACGAGCAAATGGCCAGCTATTTCTTGGAGCATCTTTGGAGCGGAGGAGGACCAAGTCACCAACCTCCAGATTCCTGGTTTCTTTCTCCCATTTTTTCCTTGGCTGAAGTGTTGGCAGGTGCTCCTTGCGCCAGTGTGACCAAAATTGATTTGCCAAGAACTGTACTTGCTGCCACTGCTTGCTGTACAAGTCGGTTTGGGTGAATTTCCCAGGGTAGCCTTCAGGCTTCGGTTTTCTGGGTTATAAGAATTGCCGTGGTGAGGACTTCTGGCATTGTTGGATCTTCAGGCACTGGCACTAACGGTCTTGCATTTACAATAGCGGTTACCTTGGCCATGAGGGTGGTTAACACCTCGTGTGTTGGGTGCCTAGGTCCCAAGTTGAAGAGCATGGAGTCGAGTATTCTCCGAGAAATGTCGATCATCCGCTCCCAGGCGCCCCCTGTGTGGGAAGCATGGGGAGGATTAAAGACCCACCCACAGCCGTCAGTGGCAAGGAACGCTTGCACAGCTTTGCTGTCCATTTCTTTGATGATGGTTTTGAATTCGTAGTCAGCATCCACGAAATTAGAGCCACAGTCTGAGCGAAGCTGAATGATGGGGCTGCGTATTGTTAGAAACCTCCGAAGTGAGTTGATAAAACTTGAAGTATCTAAGGACTCAATGACCTCAATATGGATTGAAAATGGCTTGCATTCTGAGCACACCTTCAGTGTGAATGCATCTGATTTCAGGTACCAGAACACACCCAGTGATCGCTGAACAGGGATGGTATCCCTTGTCAAGTCAAGGTCACATAGATCTGTAGCCCGGTCTTCCTCTGGAAAGGCTTGTGTAACCTCTGTATGATTTGAAGTGATCTCGTGTAACTGCAGGTTGGCTATTGCTAGCATCGCTCGTGTTCACCCAAGCAGGTCTATGGCTTCTGCGGGAGTGGAGGTGGATTTCAAAGCATCATCCGCATAGAAGTTTTTGAATACAAGATCCTTGGCATCTGAACCAAATTCTGCCTCCCCAACCTTGGCTGTTTTTCGAAGACCGTAGGTAGCCACTGCGGGAGATGACATGTTTACGAACACGTGGACTCTCATTCGGTACTCCGTCAGGCCTTTAGCTGGGTCATTATCTTTGTGCCAGAAGAACCAAAGCAAATCTCTGTGCTTTTCTTGAACAAGAAATGAGTGAAACATTTGCTCAACGTCTACCATGAAGGCGACATGGTCTTGGAGAAAACGTATGAGGACGCCCAATAAGCCATTGTTGAGGTCGGGGCCTGAGAGGAGCAACTTGTTTAGGGAGGGAGGTTTGTTGAGGGAGACTTTCTCCGTTTCTGCAGCGGAGTCAAAGACTACTCTAATCTTTCCTGGCTTTTGGGATGGTACATGCCAAAGTGGGGAAGGTACCACCACATGACAGGTTTCTCAGCCTGAGTTAGAAGTGCAATTTCAGCATGACTGTTATCAAGAAGCTTTTGCATAAAGTTGAAATAGTGTTCCTTCATGACTGGTTTCTTATCCAGTAGATGGCATGTTGACTTAAGTCACTGGAGTGCACTTTGCTTGTTGTCTGGGAGGTGCACCGTCTCCTCACGAAGTCGGAGGGGAGCTATCCAACTGCCTGATTCGTCTTTGGTCATGCCTTCGTTCATAATATCCAGGAACTTCCGATCCTCAACAGAAGTGCCTGGCTTGTTATCATCTCTTGTCCACACAAAGACATTGCTTCCTAATCCATCTTCAAACTTCCCGTCAATGAATTGTCTCCTTCCACTACCCGTGCTTGGGGGTGAATCTTCACAGTCTTCGCCAGGTCTGAGATACAGAAGGCTGGGACAAGGCTCCATGTATGTGGGCCTGCCATTGTTGAGCAGCTGAGTCTTGAAGGTTGAAATCTTGGTAGGTCTGTAAGCACCATCCAGGCAAGCGTTCCTGATGACGACCCATCCAAGATCAAGTCTCTGGACCATGGAGCATCCTTTGGTCCATTGCGGGATTCATAGACTTTGTGTAGAGGAGGGGCATCCCTTCCTATGAGAAGTAGTATGTCAGCATCAGTGTCTAGCTTGGGTATGTTTTCAGCAATGGTTCTGAGATGAGGATGAAATCTTGCAACCTCGGGGGTAAGAATTTTGTCCCTGTTGTTCGGTATGGCATTGCACTCAATGATGGCTGGTAGGTTATGTCGTTTACTGCCGTGGATGGATTCTATGACCAGGCGCTCGGCTCTCCTGCCTTTTACTTGGGATGTTCCAGAGCAAGTTCTCAGTGTATAGTTGGTCGCAGCACCTCCCAGATTGAGCAGTTTGAACAAACCAGGCGTGCCAAGTGAACAGTTGCTTTGGTCGTGAATGATCACAAATGCTCTGACCTTATTGTCTGGACGATCATCGAGGTAGATATTTGCAAGACATATTTTGGAACAGGACCTGCTGGCACCTGAATTACCACACACTTAAGTCCACGACGCTGTAACATTGCTTCCCTCCTTACCTTGAGGGTGGACATCTCCTCTCTCTCAGCGCTCGGATGTCAATATACTCGGGAGATCCAGATGAAGGGCTGACAAATGTCGGTCGCTTTGGCATTCACTACATTTATCAGAGCTGTACAGTCCTTTGTTCGATGGTCAGAGGAAGCCAAGCAGCAAAAGCACATCCCATGTTGACTTAATAAGTTTCTTCTCTCTTCTATGGACTTTGATCTGAAAGCTTGACACTTGCTAAGGGGTGGTGTGACCGGTGAATAAAGCACCATTTTCTAACTTCAGGGTTAGGCAGAGCAGGGTGTTCGCAGGACACATTTTCGGAGAGTTCAGTTTTACGAACCGTGAGTCCTGTCCCATGGCTTGAGACCTTGGTTGACTTGAACGGAATTCTTGAGGGGTGAGGATTCTTGTTATCACCGGTCATCTGCTCCCAGGCTCCCCTAGAGTACGAGGTATGGTGAGGATTCTTGCTATTGGGGTCTTCTATCAATAGGAAAGGGTCGTTCTGCTCTCGGGAGACCCCCTGGATAAAACTGGAGAATTCACTGAATGGAGGAAAGTCCACAGCATTCTGAACTTTAAATCGATAAGCGTGCCGTTGCCATCTTCCTTGGAGGTCCTCTGGAAGTTTCACGAGTACTGGCTTTAGGAATGCTGGTTCATCAAGGACCTTAAGGCCGCTGAGTCCTCCGTCATTCCTTGCGCACTCCAGTTTGAGCAGTAGATCCCCAAGTTCTTGGAGTTGTTTATTGTCCCTTGATTCAATCTTGGGGAACGTTGTGAGTTTGTCTAGGTGCATTCAAGTTATAACCGCATTGGAGCCAAAACGCTCTCCCAGTTTTCTCCAAACTTCTTTTACGCCTTCTGCTGGATTCTCCACAGACGCATTGCGCAAGCGTTGGACCAGTCTTTTCGATTCGCTGCTTGTATACTTGATCAACAAGGTTAGTGTTTCACTTGCAGTAATATTGACATCTTTCACCGTGTTCTCTAAAGACACTTTCCAAGTGTGATAATTCTCAGGTCGGTTATCAAACTTCTCAATTTTGTTCGCCACCAGCTCCCTTCTTGCCATAAACTGAAGGTAAGATTCAAAGTGGTTAAGAGGCTTAGTGGGTTCGCCGCTATGGGTTGGAGTGAATTCTGCTGCCTTCAGATCCAATTGTTTTGGTGTGGGCAGTTCTTCAAGCTTGCAAGTAGGCTTAAGGTAATCTTCTTCCTTCACTTGTGCATGGATAAAATTGCGGATACGCTGAGCTGGGTCCATGAGTGGCACATCTGGATACTGATGTTCGTTAATGAGGCCAAATTCTTCCTCAATCACGTTCACTTTGGCTACAGCAACGGTGGCTTCTTGTTCTAAGCATAAACATTCGATTCGCGCCTCTTCTTCCCGCTTCTTTCGTGCGAAGGCCAATTCTTCTTCTTTTCTTCTTCTTTCCTCTTGTTCTAGGAGAAGGGCTGACTGGGCTTCGATCTGTGCGATTTTCTTCTGTATTTCTGCCTTTTTTAGAGCTGCCACTGCTTCTGCTCTGGCTTGTGCATGCATAGTTGTAGACGAAACTGAAGAGACATGTGACCCTGAGTGTGACAATGCTATTTCTTGTAAGACGTCATTTTCTCGATCAATTCCTTCATTAATTGGAGGGCTTGGTGGCTCAGTGGATTTTTGGGAGTTTTTTTTTTTTTTGGTCCAAAATTGCTGGTTTTTTTGCATACAGGCTTGTTTTTATTTGGTAAACATTGCCCTGTATTCTTTTTTGCTGCTTTGTGCTTAGTCTTCGAGAAAACACAGGCCAAAAAACACGTTGACCCAAAAATCCACTTAGCATAGTTTTCCACCAAGCCCTTCATAAGTCTGCCTTATTAACATTCATGAAGCAATGCCCAAGGGTATTCTTTATCCGCAATGTGCCTTTTTGACTCATAAACAGCCCACAAGATGCCCATCCGACTTGGAAACGGTCGACTTTTTTAAATGCAGTGCTTATTACCAGTGTTTTGCTTACTGATAGTTCTCAAGAAGTTTCCTTAGCTGGAAAACAGTGCGCAACATTCTGGGTTGACTTAGAAACAGTGCACAGCAGCCTTGGTTAACCTTAAGCCAGTGCGCATAGATTTTGTCCGACTTGAAAACAGCACTCAAAAGATTTAGGGTTATTGTTAAGTTTAGAGTTAGGGTTAAAATTAGGGCTAGGGTTAGCGTTGGGGGTTAGGGCTAGGGTTAGAGTTAGGGTTAGGGTTAGAGCTAGGGTTAGGGTTAGGGTTAGAGCTAGGGATAGGGTTCGGCCTAGGGCATTGCAAACGTTAACGTTAAAGTAAGCGGTGTATTTTGAGTCTCGTACAGGTTTCTTGGTTTCTTGGTTCCTCTGAAATGAAAAGAGCGCACAGGTTTCTTTGTTGATTCTTAATTCTTTCAGGAAGTCTTTGGCCAATATAAGTTAAGTGTTGAAGAGGGTGTTTTGGTTGAAAATGGCATACAGCAGGATCGGACTTGATTCTAACTCAGTGGCTAAAAAGCTTGCTGTCGGTTGAGAAATAGAATAGAATATTTAAGACGGCTGTTTTTACTTGAAGATAGGTTTTGACCAATACCAACAAGTTCTGTTCATGAGCAATGCCGAAAATTTGAGTTAACGATGTTCAAGGGCAAAATTAAGCATTAAAAGAGTAAGCTGTTTCCAGCTGGTTTCTGCTTTGAAACAGCGCTTTGACTGGCGTTTCGCATACTTTGGTCATTAATTAAACGATTTTGAAGGGTTCATTTTCGTCCTCAAATGGAACCAGTGGAATGAAAATCTTATCACAAATCAACGTAAATGACGACAGTGAAAAAATTGGAACAAAATACTTAACTATTTTTGTTGGCTTCAAGACGTAAATATTTGTATAAGATGTGAAATTTAATCCCTATCGTCTGATGTGTAACACAACGACTTGTTAAAATATCTCATGTGCAAATACTTTTTTGCTGGTGTTTATCTCACTTGAAAATACGTTTTGCTGATGTTTACAAGCCTCCATAGAATCAAAATAACCAAGCTGATCGACACAAAACTGATTTATGTGTTGAAATTCGGCAGCATGTCTCCCTGTGTTTACTTAACAACTCGACGACCGACCACGAGTAATATTTTCCACGTGTGCCCATGCAACTTTTCCCTGGATTGTTTTCAAGATACTCATCGAAAACGGACGGACTTCTCGTCATGCTGATTTCCCTCTCCCAGGTGAATTCTCTGTAATGTTTCAGAGTTTTGATGAACTGTTTCACGGCTTGGATGGCCCGCGAGACAGTACCCACTTTGGCTGCAATGAATTGTGGGAATGTTATGCCCTCCACGAGTGAAAGACACTCTGCAAACATCAGTGAGTTTTTTGCCCTAAACTCCAAAAACACCTCTGCTTTTCGGAAATTCTAGCATGGCAACCTTTCCAAAATGGACCAAGACTAGCAAAACCGAACCGCTTTTGAGACGAGAGATGTTTTCAGAGTTTTTTTTCTGCCCTGCTCTTAATCTCTACTCCCAAACGGGAGAGTCAAATTAATTTCTCTCTTCATGGTTTGATAAGCAGAGAAAACACGACTGGCTTCTTTCAGCCGTGTTAGACTTGTGGATCTAAAGACTTCATAATGACCTTTGACCACTGAGCGAACAGGCAAACTGACATAATTCGATTAAACCAAACAAGCTAGCGTGGATCGAGTCAGGAGCTCCAACATAAACGTCGCGTAAGTATCGATGTTTTAACCACCAAAACTTTTAGTCTACGTCACACTATGGAATAATCCTTTCTACTGGTCAATCATTTCATGTCCAGTTTCAGTTTTACTGTTCAGTTACGAGCATTTTGTGCTTAGTTTTCAATAAAGAATACCCTTGGGCATTGCTTCATGAATGTTAATAAGACAGACTTATGAAGGGCTTGGTGGAAAACTATGCTAAGTGGATTTTTGGGAGGTTTTTTATTTTTATTTTGGCCCACAATTGCTGGTTTTTTGCATACAGGCTTTTTTTTATGTGGTAAACATTGCCCTGTATTCTTTTTCGCTGCTTTGCACTTAGTCTTTCAGAAAACACGGGCCAAAAAACGCATTCACCTAAAACTCCACTTAGCATAGTTTTCCACCAAGCCCTTCAATTGTACTTTGGACTAGTTCTCGGTGAGTTTTCATCGTTTCTTCCACGGATTGGCGTTCCTGCAGAGCCTCTGGAGTATTTGCGTTGCTTGTATAGTCCATAAGTGATACCCACACGAGTTGATACTCGCCAAAGATGGAACGCAGCTTGCCTATTGATGAGGGAAGCTTCCACTGAATCTGGAGTTTGCTGTAGTTTTGAAATTGCGGCTGCTGTTTTGACCCACATTTTCTCTAAGTTATCTTTATCCGTGCGAATGCTGTTTTCTATTATCTTCAGGGTGGGCTTGATGGTTCGTTTCGGCCGCGCAGATGACTTTGATTGATCGTGATTCCCGCCATTTTCATCTCCAGCCATTGTGTTTTCATCTTCGGTGTAGCCAGCGATTTCTCCTTGAATGTGAAGAACTAAGGATTGATTCTCCGACGATGGAGTCGCCCGAGATCGGTTTTCCAGTTCATGAAGGGAATTTTCCTTTAGATTGCTTGTGCTAGGAGTTTTGTCCCCGGAATGTTTTGAGGTTTCCACAGGAGCCAGCGAGTAATGTTCTTTTTCACTGTTCTGATCCATCTCCCTTAGGTTTGACCTCGAAAGGCAACAGGCTTGAACCCTTGTCAAGGCAAGAAGCAATTCACCAGTAGTGTAACCAACAATCCATTTATTGTGGTGAAAAAGAAAGCTATTACAACACTCACAAGCAAAACCTAGAATTGACCTTACTTGAAACATGAAACCTAAATAGCCCCATATGTAAGTGAGAGGGCCCGGTTTGACAGGTTCTAAAGAAGGCAAAAGGTAAAGCAAGTAACACAATTGTAGCGGTCGGTACCCAAAGCTGACAACCAACAAACTTCGCTCGAGTTCGACGCGCTATGAATTACGGGGATATTTTACGGACAATCACTTGAATGGTTTATTGAAACGCCATAAATCCAAGTTCATATTGTAAACTGAAATAACAATAACAGCACAAACAAAACTAAGCTAAAACCCGGTGACCGACATACCAACATTCCGATCATTCCATTAAGGATAAATCGTAAGTTTTAAAGAAAACTAGTCTATGCAATATCAAATGATCAATACATCAAACTGCGTGATTCAAATCAACGGATAAACCATAAGGCTATAAGCTAATGGAAAATAGCTAATAAAGAGAACTAAAACACTGATCGATGGGCTCCCAATGGCAAAAGAGGGTGCGCCACGTGCTCAAAAACTTAGCGAAATTGCGGTATAAAATTTCTAAGAATACAATACAGAAACAAGCCTAAATGCACTAAAACTGATTAGAAGAAAGAAAATGACTTACATAACAGTCCCGCTTTGCCGATCCTTACAAAACCTTCAGCATTCTTACAACTAACTTCGCTGAAAACTTCTGATCCGTCCGGTAGCAAGACAAAAGCCAACTAACTAAAATTGCAGGTAAGGGTGGAACTATAAACTACTCAAATCACGTGTAACTAATTAGCCAAAAGATGATTAGATTAAAATCAAACAAGCTTAAATTGAATGTGTGAGAGCGGGCGTACAAAGCCGTTACAACAATAACAAAACAAACTGAAACTAGATAGCTAAATAACGCACAGCACACATGTTGCAGACCGATCACCGATCATGGCGCCAATTGTGTTGCAGACTGATCGCAGACCATTAATATCATATGGAAACCAAGCTTTATCCAGTGTAGTCATTAATCAATTTGTTTGGACATTCCAGTCACTTTACAGATTTACCACAAACATTTAACTCTTTCACACCACTACTCTCCTTCTATTTTGTTTCTTGTTATGTTAGATCCCAATGGTGAGTGCCGTCCTGATATCAGACTCAAGGGTCATACCAAGGAAGGCTATGGCTTGTCCTGGAATCCGAATCTTAACGGCAATCTATTGAGTGCTTCAGATGACTATGTAAGTCACTGGAGAGTAAATGTTTTACATTGTGAGCTTTTTACCTTTCAGGAGGTAGACTTCATTCATAGTTCACTGAGATTTGTTCATCTGAATCCTCGCACGCGCAAACATAGAGGAACCCAATGTTAATAAACTTCTAGCTTCTACTGGGCTTCCTCACAACATTTCTAATAAGAAACTGATGAAATTAACTGATGTATTAATTTGTGGCAAATAATAAAGAAATAAATAAGACATTATTTTTTAAAATTAATTGTTCAGAGCTGTCATTAATGGTCATAACAATTTGATGCAACACTCATTTCATCAGTGATCTTGGCTGCTGTAGATTCTTTTAACCCACAAAGTAATATGTCTGTTAGAAGACGTAACATTTGGCTCAAAACTTAGCAAAAGGTCTGCTGTGTTCTCTGGCCATTTTAGAAAAAGTAATAAAAATCTTTCTGAACAAGCTGACAGATGATTTTATGATAAAGGATGGGAAAATTTCATAGTTTATTGTTAAACATTTTATTACTCAATTGTAAGGTTATAAGATCTGCCAAGTGTTTGTAAATCTTGATTGTCTTTTTCCACAACAGACTGTTTGTCTTTGGGACATAAGCAATATTGCAAAGGTATGAAAAGTGAATATACTGTTCTTTGATTAAATTTTATACTCTTTTATAGTTATGTGTACAGCATATCTGTAGTCCTGACTGTTATAACAAGAACTTTGTTAATCAAACTAGGAAGCCAGGACAATGGATTCACTACGGATATTCACTGGACACACAGCTGTTGTTGAGGTAGACAGGATTTTGTTTATGGGTGTTTGATACTAATCTTGGAAAAGACTTTAAATATTGAAATATAAAGTGTTCTTTTTGTATGTAATACTCAAAGAAATATTTTATGACATTTGTTTCTATCGTTTCTTAGGATGTATCATGGCATCTTTTACACGAGAGTTTGTTTGGATCAGTTGCAGATGATCACAAGCTTATGATGTAATTGTTGTTTGTATGTTAAATTCTGTGAACGATATATGAAATAAATCATATGAACTGAGGAATGAAATGAAATGAAATGAAGAAATGATCCTCGCAGTTGTGAATGCAATTTATGCAATTGCGTAAAGAAGCCTGAAAAAATCCAGGACTTCAATGGGGTTTGAACCCGTGACCTCACAATACCAGTGCGATGCTCTACCAACTGAAGCCGCTGTTACACGTTGAAAATTTTAGCTGAAACTTGTGTGCAACGGCGCTGTGAAACAAGTTTCAGCAGGCGTTGCACCGTGTAACATGGTCGGTTTCATGGAACTTTTTCAAACTTCCGTTGTGAGACAAGTTTCACGAAAAGTAGAACCGCTTTCTACTTCTGCAACAGTCACAATCATCGCAGTGGTGATAAAAACAGGAGTTTCACCGTGTAACACCACTTTGTAAAACTGGTCTTCCTTGGTCTTGTCACGCTACGCTGCGTAAGCCAACAACATTTCGAGACCAGTTTCAATGTTCCTGATTAAGTTTCGACCTTTCATGTTACACGGTGCAATGCCTGCTGAAACTTATTTCTCATCGCCGTTGCACACAAGTTTAAGCTAAAAGTTTCAGCGTGTAACAGTGGCTTGAGCTATGAAGCCACTGATGTTGGGAGCAGGTCAATTATGGGTTCATATGTTCCTGTGAAAGAAATGAGTGTGAATGATATATGAAATAAATCATATATGAACTGTGGAATGAAAAAAAATACCATTGGGAATGTAACAACCAAGCAAAACATACAATGATACTTAAGCACGTATGGGTGTTTGGTTTTTAGGTAAAATGAGTTATTATTTTCCTTGCGATCTGTGCATGTCATGTTTCTTAGGTTCAGATTTCGTTACTTCATGTTCGCCGCTGGTGGACATTGATTGAATCTTGCACCCTCCCTCCCTTTCAGGGGGGACAATTTTTCTACCTGTAAATTTTGTTTGTTTTGGCCTAAATGTTGTCAGCCTCTTTAATCTCGTGTCATGTTGAGCATTGTTGGAAATAATTATCTTAGATGATTACGTATGTTTCCATTTCCAATGGTTTTTCAAACACTTTGTAACTGACAATGATGTTTGCAACATCGAAACATGTTTTATGAATTAAAAATGTCGTTTTAAGAAGAGTGAGTTTCAAATTTTTGAATTATTGCATTCTCCCATTCTCCAGCTGGGACACACGGTCAACAAACTGTTCCAAGGCGACTCACACAGTGGATGCACATACTGCCGAAGTGAGTGCTGATAGCTTGATATTTTACAAACATACACTGTACACATGGTGTTGTGCTGAGATTTGCATTCACAACTGCAATGGTCTTTCATTTCACAGGTAAATTGTTTATCGTTCAACCCATACAGTGAGTTTATTCTCGCGACAGGATCGGCAGACAAGGTAAATTTTTTTATTTGATAAACGTTAAGTTAATGCTTCGCAAAACCTTTAAATCTTGAGTGCTCCTTGAATGGGAAAATTGGATTTCTTCCTTGACCTATTTGAGTTTTTGAACCTAGAGTGTGAGATCACAAGCTCTTTGCTATTTTTTGTCGTTTAGTTTTGCTTGTAAACAGTGCGCTCTGCAATGTGGCAGCTTTTCTTGGAAACAAGTATGAGTTTTGTTTACTACTGTTTTCACTTTTAATGTCCAGGATATTTTTGTTTGGGGGGTGGGGGGAGTGGGGGTAGGGGTGGGGGGGGTTCAGAGAGGTGGTAGTCCAAGGTGCAGTACTCTGTGTTGCTAGCCCTTTTTTGTTGACATTTTTCAAATGATCTGCATTTTCCAATAATTAGTTTATTTCATCCTTTGAATTGCTCCTTAGACTGTTGCTCTGTGGGATCTACGGAATCTCAAACTTAAACTACATTCTTTTGAATCACATAAAGATGAAATATTCCAGGTATGTTAAACCACCAGACGGGCTTCACATAAAGGAGAGACCACTCGTTGACAAACATGACGTTTCTGTATGTACAGTGTATTAACTAACACATTAAATCATTGGTGTTTTCAAGCCATTTTTGCTATGATGCTTGAGGAAGGCTTTTGGCTCCTGTAAATATTATTTTATGTGTTTAAGTGTATTTGAATGCAAATGGTTGATGGACAAACAGAGAATTAAATCAAATGTGATTCATGAACTGTTCTTTTAATGTGAGTTCATTTCTGGTTTTATTTGCATTTTAATTAAGTTGCATCCAGTTTCTGACTTGGTTGTCAGAGCGTTAGAGCCAAGTTTTGATTCTGCTGTGCAATTTTACACCTAAATGTCTCATGAGACAACATGGAATTTGGGGATCACTTTTCCAATTCTGATTTAATGATGTTTTTATCCTTTATGATGCATAAAAAGGTCCTATATTTTCTTGAAAATAAGCTTAATAATTTATTTTTGCCAAGGAGTTAAGAGGATCCCTTTGTAATGCAAACATACACATAATTATATCAAGCCGAACAACTCTAACAAGCCAGTAAATGTTATCATTATTGTTTTGAAACAAAGGTTCAGTGGTCGCCACACAATGAAACAATCCTGGCTTCCAGTGGCACTGACAGAAGACTGCATGTCTGGGATTTGAGGTACTTTTTTTATTTTGCATCTGTTGTGTACCACGTTGATGTTTTGGCCTGAAATTTGTTGGAAAAGAAGCGAAAACTAGCAGGAAAAACACCAAGGGAATGTTTATTGACTGAATTGAAGACCACACTACAATAATCAGGCACTATTGCTACAAAAAGAATTTTGACTGCAAAGTGTTACATAGGAGGGACCACTGCCATCTTCTTTATTTATTTCTGCCTTTGCTAAAATAATTATAAAATTATTTCATGGTTCGCACGCACCTTGAAAGTTCTTGAAAGTCCTTGAATTTGAAAATCAAAATTCAAGGCCTTGAAAGCCTGTGAAAAGTACATTGGGTCCTTGAAAAACCTTGAAATTTGCTGTTTGACTGTTTCCACTTAGAGGAAGAACTAGAGGAGACTTAGACTTGAACAAATCTTGCAGTTATCCCTTAAACCTGATCATCTAATATCACATTCTAATGGCATTTTTTACTGGATGGAGTGCTTGAAAAATTGGAATTGTGCCCTGGAATGTCCTTGAAAAGTCCTTGAAATTTTAGTCCGAAAAAGAGTACGAACCCTGTTATTATTGTCACATTAAAATTTGGAGGGCTAAAAAAGGGTACTCCTTTGTGAGAAATTGGGCTGCTGAGTTACAAAGGTTTTATTTTCCTTTTGTTTTCTTTTTGCAAAAGCAGTAGAATTTAGAAAGATCTTGATGTTTTGAAAGCACACTTTAGTTTATGTTTTACCATGCATGTCTCACAAAAAAGAGGGCACGTCAGCTTATAAGTACATCAATGATTGTGTTTATCTTGCCATTCAAAATTTTGTAGTTTGCCCCTTGTAAATCCATCTATTGGTTTGTTTTATGCAGTAAAATTGGCGAAGAACAGTCTTCAGAGGATGCAGAAGATGGCCCGCCAGAATTACTGGTATGTAGTACATTCTCTCTAGGTTTTCAAATCCTCCAGGTTCAGTTGTTCAAAGCATGATTAAGTTAATCGCAGTGTAAAATGAATTTTGATCCTGGTTTAATTACTGTCCAATAAATAATTATTTTCCCAAAGGATTTCCTCCCCCCTTGAGTTTTGACTTGAACTGACTTTTAACTTGAGCATAAAATTCACTTTAAAAGCATATTTTGCGCCAGACTGAGATGAAAACTTTGGTGAACTCTGAATTGTAGGTTAGCATTAATCAACTTTCACAGAACCAGTCCTTGGAGTTAAAAAGGTGCAGGGGAATCAGCAAGAACAACAACAAACAAACATTATTTTTTAAATTTGTAGTCGAAAAAAAAGTTAGCTGGCCTGCAGGTAGCTAAGGCTAATCTAGGCAGACCAGACTTACAATTAACTAAGGAAGATGTATAGTGTATATCAAAGTTATCTAAGTTATTTTCTGACTTCAGTATTTTTTGCCTTGTTCATTGTTATACATGTTTTTCTTTTGGTAGTTCATTCATGGTGGCCACACAGCAAAAATTTCAGACTTTTCTTGGAATCCAAATGAACCTTGGGTGCTCTGCAGTGTGTCTGAAGACAACATCATGCAAGTTTGGCAAATGGTAGGCAGTAAATAGTATTTGAGGGGAAATGGAGAGGGGGATGGAGTTGGTTTCTTTGTAGCTTGACTCACATGTAGTCTTCAGATAGAACTCGAACCAAAGGTAACAGTGAAAGATTCTGTTCAGTAGCTTGCGTTTGAATGGTCACATTTTAGTATTTCATCCACAGAGTCAACTTGCACAGCATGATAAATGGTACATTGGGAAAGTATTGCTTAGTAGCGTTCATCCCAGTGGTCACACTTTAGGATTTCATCCACTTAATAGTCCAGTTTCAAGTTCACAATGACCGCTGAATAAAAGTACTGAGAACGCATTTGTACAGGGTTAGCCTTGACTTAAAGTAAAATAATTATTCACAAATTCCAGCGAGAAGACGACCTGTTTACAGCTCTGTCTATTCTATAATTTTCAAATTTGTGGCACCTTCCCACCAGTATTTGTGAATATTTTACTTTAGGTTTCAAGAGACTAACACTGTACAAATGTGTTCTCAGTGCTTTTATTCAGCGGTCATGGCGAACTTGAAACCAGACTATTGAAAGGTTAGAACCACCTTGCACAGTCAGTAAACAGAACCACATGAAAGTGCTATGCAGTAGCTGTCATTTTGAACATAATGCATAGCATAACAGGAAAGTTCGGCTCAGTAGGTTTCATTTGAATGGTCGCACAGGTCTTAGGCATCATCATACAGTAGTAGCCGAGTGCTCCTTTAACCTGGCAAGCAGGTCATTCCATGCACCAAGCAATAGCGTGAGCATCTGGCTTTCCTTAGGAAGGGAGAAAGGAAAGGAAAAGGGAAAAATATTCTCTTTTCCAACTTCCCCTTACCACCCCATACCCCTGCCCCAGCTCACACCCAGAAAAGGTCGATAACCGAAAACTGTATCTGTTTTCAAATGGCATTCCTTTGTGTACAGGTGACTTCAGAATACCCACAAGTCATCTGAATGGGTGGAATGCAATATCAACTGGCTGTACATCATGCTATAGAAACACACTTGTCACATAAGTGGTTTATTTCTGTCCAGCCAGACACATCATTGTTACCAGCAGGCATTTATTGGTCTTGCGCTTGAATGGAAACCTACCATAATCAGACACTGTCTTCTCCTGCTACTGTGTGTGACTGGGAAGAAAGTTAATTAAACAGGGTTTGTGCAGAAAGAGAAACGTCAAAGATTTCCTCTTGATTGTGGTGTTTTTATTGCTGTCCTTCCCATACATGTAGCTTTGACAGGCACCACAATCAAGTCAAAAAAAAATCAATGAAATCTTTTTAGGTTCTCTTTGATTTTGAGAGGTACATGTATCTTTTGTGAACGTTTTTTAACCACAATTTCAGCCTTTTGTTTTATTTTGTTTTAAACTGAAGCCCTGAGAATCTGCAAGAGTCTTGTACAGGTCCTAGAAAATTGTTTCTGAGAAATAGCTTGAACATTGAAAACCTTCGCACCTACAACTTGGTAATATGAAAATGGTAATGTTGTTAGACTGCAAAACAGCCGTATTTTTGCGTTGGTCGAATGCGAGGTCTTCGTCAAGTGAAAGAGTGAAAACGTAGAGTGAGACTGGGGAGAGACGCTAAAAATACTTCTTTTCTCTCGCTTCACACGCGTGTGTAGCTCGCGCGCAAGGCACTCGAGAATTCGCGCCTTCAGAAACCGACTGTTTGGCAGTCTACAATATTGTTGTTCTCACCCTTATTAAATTTTTCTTATCGCTTGTTAGGCTGAAAACATCTACAATGACGAGGAACTTGATACTCCCGCATCAGAACTGGAATCTGGAGCATCGTGAAACTTGCAGTTTTAAAAGATCTGATATTGAATTATTTCTGTGCGGTCCAAGAGTCTCATTCGTTGTTTGTAACATATCTTGCTAGTGTGCAGCTTGTTAGCCTTCCGTGGAGAACAAAGCAAAAGTCTTTTGCGGCGTAGTTACACGTTGGATGTACACCATGAAAGTCGTGGATCCAAGGTGCTTTCTCTGTTTGTTAAATCTGGAGGTCTTCGTAACTGCAAGTGTAACTTGTAAGATTAGTAGTGCGTTCTTTGTTGCCGCTCTGTATTAATACCTGTTCTTTTCGAGTGTGAACATAATGTCATCCTTACTGGTTCTGCTCATCACTCAAGCACTGAAAAATGTATCATAGTTTCCTTTCTAGTTTGAAATAAAACACTCGAGATAAGAGCTGAGCAAGAAGTGGTGAAAGCTTGTTGTTTATTGTTATTTTAGCATAAAATAAAGGTTAATGTTGCCAAGCAACCTTTAGCTTCGGTGAGCCCGCGCTCTTCTCTGCGGTCCTCGACAGCACATGCTTTCCCATATTTGGTAAGCGCTATTCAAGCGTAGCACACCATGCGGTGAATCATTTTCTCCCTTCTCTGATTCCTGCAAGTTGTTACTTTGCTCCAAGTGCAATCCCTCCCACCCACCCTTTTATCTTGTAACATTAGCATTTACCAGTTCTTCGTACATTAACCGGTTTTGTTAGGGCTTCCTAAGCCCTCAGTTCATTCTTGTTAACCTTTGTTATTAACGCAGAACTCTAAATAACTTTAAATAAATTTTATGGGCGGGGAATTGCTGCCTGCGGCACCCCTTCAGCCCTGTGCTGGAGCCCCGTCAGGGAGGGGACATTTGTTCTCTGGCTGGGTTAACTTGGCCCCATGTAATTATTCCAGCAACAATGTCCTCCTTGCAGTACAGGCATGGGGCACCCCCTCGGCATGGCGCCATGTGCCGAGGCCCCCCATCCGGTGGTTTTTCCGGTCGGTGGGTTTTTATCCGAGCCTTGCCAGTACATTCCCTGCCCACTATTGCCCACTACATGGCCTTGTGTCTTTATTGCGCGCCATAACATTAATAGTTGGTCTTTCCAATGGTTTCGACAAGTCGTGTCTTTCCTTTACGGTCTATGTTGTACCACGGAAAGCCGTAAAAATCTCGAACAAAAGTTGATCTTTCAAATCGGCACTCTTAATCCCCACAGTATCAACGAGCGCTTTTCATTCAATTAATTTATTCCTGTTTCTCACGTTACCATGTCACCACCAATAGCGTAGCTCCATTTTCTGTATACACTGTAATTATAACCCACACACCCACAATTCCTCGATTCGCTCCGACGAAGGGATAACGCTCGAAACCGTCAGCTAATCGATTCCCTGTACGGTGGTCAATTTACATTATCAACTCCGTTGATAAACCAAATTTTCTATGTTGTTTTATTTTGTGCGAGTTTTGTCTTCAGAGGGAACCAACGGGAAAGGGTATCAATTTAAACTGATTCAGTTAGGAACTCGGAATTTACTGTAATGCGATAGCGTATTGTATCGTACAAATGAACTTCACGCCAAAGCTTTGGTTTCAACCTCTACTATTTGAAAGGAAAACAAACCTGTTTCAAACTCACTTTTCGACGCCTAAATTAAATATGAATCATAATGATAGTTTCTGGGGGTCTTCATCACATTATTCATGAAAAACCTCGGACCAGGGGAAATAGTCCTGATAATCGAGGTTCGACTGTACTAAAGACTGTTTCTCTTACTGTTTTCACAGGTCGCTTTGGCGTATCACAAAGCGAAAGGGGTATTTAGGAAAGCAATCGCAGTTTGATCTGCAGAATGTTTAATAATAATAATAATAATAATAATAATAATAATAATAATAATAATAATAATAATAATAATAATAATATAATATAATATAAACGATTTATTAGTAGTACTTCCACAAGGTGGCTCTTCGCCTACTAATTACAAATCTCAAATAAAATCAAATTAAATCAAATGTTGGTTTTTGAGGAGAGGGGAAAACCGGAGTACCCGGAGAAAAACCTCTCGGAGCAGAGTAGAGAACCAACAAACTCAGCCCACTAATGACGCCGAGTCCGGGAATCGAACCCGGGACACAATGGTGGAAGGCGAGTGCTCTCACCACTACGCCAACCCTGTGTAAATAGAAGAATTTAGGTCACTGGTGTTTATCACCTCGTCTTTCCAGCTCCCCCTGGATCTCCGAAATTCTTTCCTGGCCGCACTTCGCACTCTCGATGACATTTTTCCCTGCTATGGCCAACACGATGCTACTGCGGTTCACCAAACGTTGATCTGTATTTCATGCTGTGTTGAATGTTGAATTACAGGGTATGCCACGGACAGGGAAAAACAAACAGGTGTTTTTCAAGGTCAGAGATAAGTCAGGGAAATAGTCCAGTTTCGAGTTCGCTATGACCGCTGAATAAAAGCACTGAGACTGTACAGAATTAACCTCCACCTGAAGTGAATAATTATATTCACAAATTCCAGCGAGAATATGACCTGTTTACAGCTCTATTGTTTGATTTTCAAATTTGTGGCACCTTCCCGCCGGTATTTGTGAATATTTTACTTAGGGTCGAGGCTAAATCTGTATGAATGCGTTCTCAGCGGTCATGGCGAACTCGAAACTGGACTATTCTAAATTCTACCTGAAAGTCAGTGAAAAGTCGGAGAATTTTACCGGTTCAGCTAGCCATTGGGTTTGGGAAGGAGATTCCTTGTTAGTAAAGTTGACGTTACAAAAAATTCTTGTGAACAAATTGCAGGTACTATTGGTCAGTGAGAATCTGCATATGGTCGGGGAATAGACCATTTTACAGTTGTCGGTGAAAGCGAGGCTGGGGGTGACCTTGTTTTGATACAAACCTACCTACTTTTCTTATGTAAATCATGTTTTTCTTATGCTAACTAGTGTTTAATCAGCATAATTTCCATAAGAAAAGCAGGTAGGTTTGTATCAAAACAAGGTCACTCCTAGCCGCGCATTCAATCAAAGGCCAGGGTACTGAGCAAAGAACTGTAAAATGGTCTATTGTTTCTATCCCAATGAATGGAAACCTTGGGAATAGGTACAACGGCAAGGGGAAACGGGTTTTATCTCCGCAACGGTCTAACTTCCCTTCAAAATTTATTGATGAATAGATATTGCATGATGTTGAACCGTGCACGACTGGACTAAAGCCCCAGCTATGGCACCAAAGTTACCAAAATGGGACTGAAAAAGGCTTTGCTCCCGAACAAATTTACTGTGCACTTACTGTCACTTTACTGGATATGGCACTATTACGTGTTTACGTGATACCGGGGCTTCACGACTTGTATTTCAATTCGAGGAAACAGCTCGCCTCATTCACACCATGTTTACGTAAACCGTTTGTATAGCGGTATGATTTCCATTCTGCGCTGAAAGTTGGAGGGAAAAAACCCATACCAGTTTAGTCATACCATACTAAAACTCGTACCAGTTCATTTGGTACCGTTCTGAGAACCTCGATCGGGTACAACTACCGGGGTGGACTGGCACTGGTGTGACTTATGATGACAGGACATTTCTGCCAGTAACATGTACAAAAAAAGAGCAAAAAAGAGAGAAACGAGTTCAATTTAATACCGGTTGTCCCGTAAGAGACAGTGAATGAACCATCGAATAACTCAAATGACATTTTTTATTAGGATTGAATATGCGGTGACCAAAATTGTCAGCCAAATATTCAAAGTCTGCCTGCACCCTGTACTGCAAGGCGCTGCTTCCTTGTCTCCTTTATTTACGAAGTTGATTCTATTCTCCATTCCCGTCATGATGGGAGACTTGGCCATGAAATAGTTCCTAACCACTATATCGTCGGTAATACTGCCGACTTTATGAGACAGCTTCTTTTCCTTGATAACACTTAGCCCTGCCCCGCCACGCGCCATGTAGGACGACAGAATTACTTTGTACACGGCAGATTGATTGAGCGACTTATAAACGGGGACTAGACGGGCAGCACAACGAACTTCAATGTCCACTACTCTGCTACCAGAAGGCTTTTTCATGTCGTACTGTATTTGGAGTCCTGAAAGGAAAGGCAAGACAATGCAAAGGTGTTTGTTAAGCCTGGAAAACGCGTCCTCACGTTTTCGCCGAAACTCGTTACCATGCACTCCCGCTAACTTGAAGCTACTTGAAGGCTTTTATTTTCAATTCGTTTCGTTATGTTTGCGTCGATAGTCTCACAGCTGGACTAAACATTTGCATTCAAAGTCCATTTGTAAAAAAAGAGGTCGTTTTCCGGTTGAAAATTCAAGAAACATTCCGTGGCGCGAAATACTTTTTTCTTCTTGGAAAACAGAGCGACAACTATTGAAATTGTAAAGAATAATTCAACGCAAGTAAATATGCATTGAAATA
>JAEMWC010000581.1:252500-320000 GCA_016490735.1 Pachyseris speciosa | reverse complement strand
AAGTTGCCTGCAGCGAAGGACGAAGCAAACAAGAAATGGAGGGAAGATTGGCTGAGCGAGATTACAAAGACGCGAGTGCTAGATCAGGAGTTTCGAAAACGAATAGAAAGTGACAAGGTCTTTACCTGTGAGAAGCATTTCGAGACGGAGGACATCGAAATATGTAAGTGCGCTTATCTTAAGCTTTTAATATATCATGTGGCAAATACAGGTCAATCGCGACCATAGACATAGCATATTTTAGCCATAGTTAGTAACTATGTTTTAGCTTATATTTTGTCTATAACCCAGTCTCATTACCTGTCGTTTCAATCGAAATTCCTTCGATTCTTAATATGTGTTTTATTTTATTTTGAACTGCAGTTCAATCCGAAAAAATGACGAAGAAGAAACCACGATTTGGCGCCCTTCCAAAGTTAAACATGCCAAAGAGGAGTCACGAACCTACAAAACCCATGCCAAGGCCTGCTCGATCGGTAGTAAAAGACCACGAACAGCATTTGCAGCTTTGTTACAAGTCTTTCGGTGAATTGTGCCAGCGAGTTACCGGACTGAAAAGCCTCAGAGGGTGGAAAACTAAAACATTTTCAGACAGACTTGTTATGAAAAAGATTGTGGAACCTTTTCTTCTCCCAGAGGTAGAAATTATGATTGATGACAGTCTGGGATTCACAGTGAAAGCTTTTGGTTGTTTTCTCCCAGAAGACCATCGCCTCTACCTTGAACACCGGCGTTCAGTCAGAAATATCACAATATGTAGGCTTGTGAAGGAGCTGGAGAGCTATAAACTTTGCTGTGGAGTGGAAGCCAGTGAACTGACAAGCCAGCTGTTCCATCATGTAATTCCAATTAATGAAGATCCACTACAGGAAGGTGAACAGGGCGAGCTGTTTCCAAACAAAGGCTACTGGAGGACAAAGGGCTGCGACCTTATAAACAGAGGAGAGGCCGAAAATGCATGCCAAGCATGTGCCGATTACTTGGTTTGCTTTGAAAAGAGCACAAAATCAAAGGAAAGGCGACTGTCCATTCCAGCACATGCAAAGGCACCGGTTTCCAAAACTGATCCGGTGAGGATAAAACTTACTTTACAAGGACAAAGATTAAAATGATTGTGTTCAGCTTGAACGAGAGCTTACTGAGATGCGAACTGAGATCCTGAAGTCTAACATTGAGGTGGACCATCAACTAAGTAATGACTTAACTAGCATCTTTGAAGAGGCCAATGATGACAAAATCACTCCTTTTATGAACTTGTTCTGGCAGCAACAGAAAAAACTGTTCTCAAGCAGTGGTACTGGGGTGCGATACCATCCCATGATCATCAGGTTTTGCCTTTCACTTGCCGCCAAGTCACCTTCGTGCTATGAAGAGCTCAGAAATAGCAAAGTCTTGATACTTCCAAGTCAGCGGCGCCTGAAGGATTACCGAAATGCTATTCGACCAAAAAGGGGATTTCAAGAGGAAATAGTTCAGGAGTTGAAGTCCTTGACTGACTCATACTTTGATGTACAAAGATATGTGGTTCTCTTGTTTGATGAAATGACAGTCATGTCAAACCTTGTTTTGGACAAGGTATCGGGAGAACTGATTGGTTTTACTGATCTCGGTGACCTGGAACTCAACTATGGTGTATTGGAGAAAGTCAATGAAATTGCCACGCATGCCCTTGCCTTCCTTGTGCGTGGAGTTTGCACTGAGCTTAAGTTTTGCTTGGCTCACTTTGCCACAACTGGTGTTACTGCTGCACAGCTGATGCCCCTATTTTGGGAAGCCGTTTGCATCCTAGAAACCAGTTGCAAGCTGTGGGTCATTGCCACCACATGTGATGGTGCTTCACCTAACAGGAGATTCTACCGACTCCATAAACCACTTGATGGAGATGCAGATGAAGATGTGTGCTACCGTACGGTTAACCTCTATGCACCTCATCGGTTTGTCTACTTCTTCTCGGATGCCCCGCATCTTGTAAAGACCACCAGGAACTGTCTCCTTCATTCAGGCTCTGGTACCTGCACAAGGTACATGTGGAACGATGGACTGTTTATTCTGTGGCAGCACATTGCACAAATGTTTTATCAAGACATTGACAATGGGCTAAAATTATTGCCAAAGCTCACTTATGACCACATCAACCTCAACTCGTATTCAGTCATGCGTGTAAGTCTAGCTGCTCAGGTCCTAAGTGCATCAGTGGCTGCTGTGCTGAAGTCGTTTGGTCCTGCGGAAGCAGCAGCAACTGCAAAGTTCTGCGAGATGGTCGACAGCTTCTTTGATTGTATGAATGTCAGAAGCACAACAGAGCATGAGAGGAAACGAAAGCCATTCCTTGCTCCCTACACATCTGTTGAGGATGAAAGGTTTCGGTGGTTGGTGGAGTTCCTTGAATATCTAAGGAGGTGGAAGGAAAGCACTGACAACAGGCCAGGAAACTTTACCCAAAATGCCAGGAGCCGCATGTTCATTTCATGGCAGACCTATGAGGGATTCAAGATTACTGTGAATTCTTCCATAGAAGCAACAAAGTTTCTGCTTCAAGAGGGGATGGAATTTGTGCTGACTGAGCGCTTTTGCCAGGATACACTTGAGGAGTATTTTGGAAATCAACGGAAACTGGGTAGAAGAAGTGACAATCCTGACATCCGTACATTTGGCTACAACAGCAACACTATAAGAATCCAGAGAGCGGTATCGTGCCAAAGCGGAAACACAAGAGGACGAAAGGACAAACGTAGGACATGGGAACAAGTAACAGATGCTCCACTGCCCTGTCGAAAGAAACTTAAACTGAATTAAGTAATAATTACAATATCTTGAATGGTGCATAATTTTAATTAAGGGACACTGACCACCAAGTAGTGTTTTTAGAGTTTATGAACCAAGCATTTTGAGAACACTGCACGCACCAGTACTTATACAGACAACACCCTTCTCTTTGTGAATCAACGCTTGTCTCAAGATTTCCTGCCTTCAAAATTGCCATTGCTTGTTGGCTCTCAGTAGAACTACTTCCTCGGTGCTTGTTATGTAGGTTGTGCAAGACATATCCGCCTACATACTGAAGGCCAGCCTTCTCTCTCTCTGACAGTGCAACAGAGGGTTCTTTGTTTTTTTCAGAAGTTGAGTTCTCCTTCTTACAGTATGCAAGCATACAATCGGCCACTTTAGTTGACAGCAATGTTGCAGCATTCCGTGATAGTCCTTTAAAGAATCCTGTAGAATTTAAAGGTACTGTTGCATAATATTTCCCATAAAATTTTTCAGCATTGCCATTCTTTACAAATCCTTCATAAATGGTTTTTAATTTGCTAAATTCCTCTGTTCCTTCCTCAAGCTGTTCAAACGTGTACAAATTCAACTCCTTTTTTAAGCTTGCTGAATAGACCTTCGTGTTTTTTACTTTAAGGAGAGAACTGTTTACTAAATCAGCAAGGATGGTTGGAGTAAGTTCCCTTTGTTGTTCTCCACCCAGGTTCTGGCTATGCTTGGCTGATGTGTGCCTTTTTAGACCGCCTTTGGTTTTGTATTTTTTCCCACATACTTCGCATACAATCACTTCGTGTTGAACCTGTAAAATTTAACGCACATAATATGTTGCTGAGAGATACACATGCCAGGACCTGTTTATGAAGTTCAACTGCTGGCAGTACTTCAATTCAATGCGATTAGATACCTGAATTATGATTTTAGAACGATTACAAATTTGCTATTTCAGTCCCTCGTCATTCTAGTTGGTTAAGCCCTTCACATTATTTCTTAAGGAGTCGTTATGCAGAGCTTGAGAATTTTACGAGAAGATTTAACTTAACCATTTGTTCATCAGCTCCCCTACATGTAAGATTACAAAATGTAGCGTGCATCGATTCACGATATAAGCTAACTCAAGCCAAAATACTATTCTTGGAAAAACGTCTCACACTTACTTCACTAACTGTAGCCACAAATTGTTCCTCTAGTCCTTCGTCGCTCTCTAGAATCTCTAAAATCGCTTCAAAATCGTCCCCAAAAATGAAGAGATCGTTCGCATCATCTGCCATTTTGTTTTGTTGTGCACGGTCAGAGTCACGTGACGGGCGACCTCAACATTTGAGAGCGCGCTATTGTTTGTTCCTCTGAAGTTTGCCGAGCTTCATAACCAGTCCCCTCTACTAACTATGTTCACACGTAGAGCAGATCATCACACTAGCGAAATAATTAGCCACTCACCTCATTTGTTTATAAGAAGGTATTTTCTTAGTTGAATAAAGTTCTGTATGACGAGCGCTTAGGTGCGAAACTCAGAGTCACAGAGAATCGATGCGTCCTCTTTAATCCTTCAACTTATGTCTACTTACCTCTGCTACCACAGCATTGAGCACTTTATGCCAAGGTAGACTCTACCTCCACATTTATATATATATATATATATATATATATATATATATATATATATATATATATATATATATATATATATATATATATATATATATATATATATATATATATATATATATATATAATTCTATGGCACAAAAGACAACAAAGCGGGAAATGGAAATTTAGTGCAAATAGAACGACAATCTTCGCTGCAATCGGTTGGAACCGAAAAAGTAGAGTATACCTCTTAGGGTGGTTCCCTCATAAATTTATTCGCAAGTTTGTTGTTTGTTTGCTTCTTTATTTGCGCGTGTTCTTAGTTATCTTCCTCTGAAAGAAGATTGAAAATACCTGAGACTTGCAAGAATGACGGACTGGGTTTGGTTTCATCGTACAGAGAAGCCACCTGTTCGAAAACCTGGAGGAGGTCCTCGCCTTTCAGTTCCACCAGGTCTACCGTGTTCTTGTAAGGGAAACTGTTAGCGATATGCCCATAAGTGACAACATCTGTGAAACGTGAGATAAAAAAAAGGAAACACCTTCCATTTTAAATTTCAAACTGAGACCGTTCATCCTTTGCGCTTATCTCACCCTTTCAAAACACAAGCTCTTGTCAAATTGTACCGGCGAAATGTTTTGCCAAGTACTTGTAATCCAATTACCCACAAGTGTGGCTACATCTCCGAATCCATTTGTACAGAAATTATTTGTCATCGTTTTCATATGCAAGCACTGGGCTTTACTCTGCATGTATCCCAATTCAAAATGGCATGAAAATTAAAGTCATTTTTTTCGTTATTGGTTAAGCCTTAATCAAATAAACTCTCCAGTACCTTGAGCACTGACGGCTATAGACGAAGTAATGCTTCCGCTGTTCTGAATTGCTATACTTGCATCTGTCCACTGTGCTTCACTTGCAGTCTGATTGGCGTAATGGAACACAAAGGCATCGGTAACAACGTTACCCAAGTTGCATTCCTTGAGCATGCAATCAGGTTTTCTTGCATCAAGGAAGACAAAGCTTGAACCCACTTTCACCTACAAAACATTTGGAGTGTCTGAATTAGTCCCAAGCCGATAGAACTGAGCGCTGTTCTCTCGTTACTATAGAACAGCCAAGATGCTACAATTAATAATAATAAACTTTATTTATCATGGAAAGTCCAATTCAGCTGACCATACAAAATCAGCTGGTATCCTGAACCGGTGTCCAGCAATCTAATTACAAATCTCAAATTAAATCAAAGTTGGTTCTTTAGGAGAGGGGAAAATCGGAGTAGCCAGAGAAAAACCTCTCGGAGTAGAGTAGAGAACCAACAACTCAGCGCACATATGTCGAACACATATGTCGAACACACACATATTGTCGCACATATGTCGAACCAGGGACACATTGGTGGACACATTGGTTCATCTATCATCATCTTTGTTGTTGTCGCTGTTTATGCAGTAGTAAGGTTGATTGGTCGTGTTAAATCAAGCTACATCATACGCTGGATAAAAACTTTTGACGGTTAAGAAAACAAAACTCTTCCCGACAGTGTGTCAGGTGATATAAATTTGTTTGTTGTTTGATCGCTTAGCAATACTATTTGGATTCAGCTAGGATAAACAGCAACGCATCAATACTGAGGTCGTTTCAAGCGAGTAAGTGTCATGAAAAATCCTGCTTCAGTGATCAGCTGGCTCATGAACGCCATGTGGTACTTGCAGAAGTTAGTAATAGGGTGAAAATTCGGAAGCTCTTCTGGCCGGAGGAGCGAGTGTCGAAAGCACCGCTCGTTACGCCAAACTCGAATTCGAACTTCTACTCGTAAATTGGGCGTCACATACCGAATTAATCATTCCCGCAGAGTTTCTACTCCGGCCCCTATGTCAGTCTGTCAACTAGCCTCACCTCTGACAGCTTAGCCACTTCCAGTTTCGTCTGCTGAATCTGTCTGAGAACTGCTGGGTCTTTTGGCACTGCATTGCTGAGTATTATGGGGTTGCCAGACCAAGAGGTCAAGTGACCATTATCATCGAACTCAGTCTTCAGAAGCCCAAGATATTTGCCATAAGCAAACGCCTGAACAACCAGCACCTTAGACTCCGGATCGCTGTCTGGTATTATTACCAGAGGATACGGTCCATAGGGTATTTCTGTAGAGGGGGGCTTACCTAAATGAAGCAGAATCAAAAGACAAGTGAAAATCCCAAGTGGTAATTAAGTCAGGGACAAATTCCATTCGGCCGAAACAAAACAAGAAAACAGAAGGAAGAAGCATTTGGCAAGAGGAAGAAGGCCCACAAGAAGGAGAATTAGTCTGATAACAAAGTCAACAGAAAATAACATTTCCTAGTCATTGTGTTTTGTACTTTAACTTGAGGGAGACTTCGAGACTTTTTCCCCGCACTCTGTCATATGCACTCTATCATATGTGGAAAGGCGGGGACTATTACCTGTGTAAAGGAAGGTGTTTGTGTGCCCTCCCACCACAATATCAACACCATCCACTTCTCTTGCTATCCTTTTGTCCATCTCAATACCCGCGTGACCAACGGCAATAATCTTGTTGATGTTTTGCTTCTTGAGTTCTTCTACAGCGCTTCTCACTGACTCCACCTCTGGAAGAAACCTGACGTTGGGCCCTGGGCCTGGCCTAGAGTACCTGCAAGGGAGAACAAACGTACATTCAGGGTCGGTCAGGGGGTTTGTGTTTGTGTTTGTGGGGAGGGAGGGGTGATCATAATCCCGTAGTTTTTCTAAAATCCAACTGATAAAGAGTTATATTTACTTGATTTACTATAGAAATAATTTACGATAATCAGGTCAGTCGTTGTACTTACATGTACAACTACAGCCCAGCCCCTCTACAACGATACGTAGGGCAAGGTTTTCTCTTAATTATGCATTTACTGTAGAACACGACTTTGGCAAATTTACTGTACTTACAGTGAAGTGTTTTGCAGAACATATCCCACAAAGCCAATCTTCTCGCCACCAACATTAAGTACCGTAGACCTGACGAACAGGGGAGGGGAGCGGGGCCACTTTGGTTCCTGGTTCACATTCAGATTTGAGACCACTACCGTGAAATTCAGTTGGCTGAGGAAGGACACCAGGTTGTCAACACCGTCATCAAACTCGTGATTTCCGAGAGTCTGGCGAGGCAAAAATAGGAACGTTGTTCGCAATTATACTATACGGGGAAGCAGGCTTCAACCCAGGATGTACTTTCAACAAGAGCTATTCACATCGCAGAAATCATTAGAACAAACATCAGAAAAATTGTTGTAAGTTTTGAGCAGCCCTGGAATAGCAAAGGTCAGGAACCTTGGATAACGCCTCATAAATTCTCGGAGCCAAATTAACAGGAACGAATTACACGTGTCATTCAGAAAACCTTAGAGAAAGGTCTTTCAATCGCCAAACCCATGATTTATGTTAGATAAATTACAGATCAAAGATTTGAAACGCTTGCTAAATTTAGTATGCATTTGACAGTTCGAGCAGTGCCTACCCCACTCCCGCCTAGAAACTCAGTTTGCGCTTTGGTTATTCCTTTGGGCTCCTGGCCGGTGCCCTTTGCTAAGCTTGGAGATCCCTGATGGAGCACACTTGTAGCGGAATCTATTTCCTATCTGGATAACGTTAACAGTGTTTGCATTTTTTTAAACATACTTTAATCGATCGTACAATCGACTGAAAACTCAAGTAATGAAAACACGATTTTGTTGTAACCTTGCCCATTGATCATCGCGAACTACTGTAAGACTGAGACATGTGAACAACTGCTTGTCTCCCGTCTTTAAGGATCCAGTGGTATTCAAACCGTATAATTCTTCGACCTGGGCAAGCATAATTTATGTATCTGGCTTGGTGTGCAGACAATCAATCTTTCTCTATTATCGAACTGACCCTGCCTAGCTACAGGGGCACCCAACGAGCCAAATCAACCAAAAGCTGTAGAAAGGCATTTTTAGCTACCTTGTGGTGTTTGAATTCTGTTTAAAGTGATGTTTTCATAAGCTAGAAGAAGTTCAGCTGTTCGGATTTCCTAGCTGAAATTTTAATTGCCCGAAAATTTTAGGGAACAAAATCTTTCTTTGAGAAAATGCAAGCTGAAATGAACTTTCCGCACGAACTTTCTAGGGAACTATTTTCTTTTCGAAAATGCTAGCTGACGTTTTTGACCGCCAAAAACAGCAGTTACGACCTTTCCGAAAACCTCAGGGGCTATGATTTTCCAATTTCGAATCTTTTAGGCCACGTTTTAGTTACGAAAATTCGAGTGCACTCGTTAATCGACGCCGAAAACGCAAGGCCCTCCACCGAACAGATATCTACCGAAATTTGTCGTTGGGTGCCCCTGTAGCTATTATGTAAACTCACGGTCACTTACCATAGCATCGTATCGTAGCTCGTTCATGAAAACCCTCGTGGCATTTCCGCGGTAAACTTGGTACCACAGTGTTCCCGTAAAAACGTCTCCACCGGACACTAACAGCACGTTCTGCTCCTGAGAGCGGATTGTTTTGATCATGGTTGCTTTGCGCGCTATTCCGCCAAAACACTTTCCTGCTTGAGCATCTTTTGGGTAACACAGGAAGCCATAAGTGTCGGTTTCTTCAAAGCGCGCGTGGTTGTCGTTTGTATGCAGAAGGGTGAGTGAAAACCCTTGGACCGAAGAAAGGAGAATTGAAAACAATAATGCAAGCATGGTTGCTTTGACTGATGGCGTTACCTCCATTGCAAAGCTAACAGCGATGTAGGCTGACACTTGACCGTGGGTGAAATAGAAGCTGAGTCCACAGGTTTAAATTGTTCGGATATCGGTCAACAAGTCGCGTCCGGCAAAAATTTATTCATTGCGGTGGTTTTTGTCATTTAAGACACAAAGCAAGGCAAACAAACACTAGAAAAACATAACAATAAGATTCAGAGTAGAATAGAACAATAGGTAACATTTTATACTAGAACCCTGTTCATAGGACCGTGGAGTAGCCATAATTAATTTCATTCCAGTGAAAGGGACTAACGATGTACTATCAGATTGCGCAAGGAGACGAAAAATTATTCCTGCGAAAACGTGCGAAAAGACCTTGTTTGTATTCTCTGTAACGAGCTGGAACTAGCGTGTACGCGTATGAGGCAAATCTTTTCATATGAATGCATTTTCCCGCAAGAGACTCCACTTCGTGTTACACTCCCCGCCAAATTTATCTGTAACACTAGACGAAAGGTGGCGAATTCTCACGTCACGGCATGACGAGGTGTTCCCTACATTCCCCTTCAATCCATGGCTAACCCCCCGTTCTCCCTCCCACCCCAATGTTGAATGGACATCGGGTATTCCGGAAAAAAATTCTCAGTGACAGTATCTTTTTTTCCGCGTGACTGACGTGAATTCGACATTGGGGGAGGAAAACTGGGGAGGGTGTTACAACCAATTTGTCTTGGTGTAGATCCAGGTCTAACACCAAGAATACGAATATGGTCCAAATATTAGGACTCGTTTAGCTAGGTATTTGGGCACTGCTATTTTAGCTGATGCATTTTAGGCACCCCATCTAAGGATCACACCGGGAACACTATGCCAACATGGGCAAAAATGATACCCTATTCAGTTAAGGACCGTGATCCTCAAAATCCATACCCTATCCCGCGGCACATACCTATATAGGCCATATGTAGGAGTACCCCAACCCCCGGGCTGAGGATAAAGGAAATATTTTTGGCTCCTGAACAGACTTACCTGACAAGACTCATAGCAAGCTACAATCGTCAACAATTTTACTTGGGAAGGTTAAAGTCATTGTATGTCGCTGTCGTCTTCAATAACGTTTTCTTTGCAGAAAGATGAACTTTTATCATAAAAAACTTTCTGCTCAAAAACCACGCTCAACCTAGCTTAATGGCCCAGCTCCCTCGAGTCTCCCGTAGTTCAGAGGTACAGCATCCGAACTAGTGACCGGAAACGGGTTATATGATTATAGAATAAGCGCAATATAAATAATAAATGTTATTACTATTCCTATTTAGGTTTGATTCCCGTTTCGAGAACTCGGAAATTTTTATCGAGCATGCGTTCGTTATTTTGAGACAAAATAAGATACACCTTTCGTTATTTACTCAAAATACCAAGACACTTACACTCTCATTTCCACTATGATTTTTGTGTAAACCACCTCTCATTTCCCCAACTCTCATTTTTCCCTTGATGCTTCATCGGCTCTAAGGAACATCGACTAAACATTATAGCGGTTTGCATGATAACGAACAGGCTCCTAATTCAGTGGCGTATGGGTCGCACAGGGTGCAAGACAAATGAAGAACGAAGGAAGAGAGCGAATTCGGTGAGACCTCACCTTGCCGCTCCCTCCGCTTGAAGGATACCCCACTGACCAGTTTGTTCACAGGCTAAGACACGGTGTGTTGGGATGAATCAGTGGTACGTCACATGGCCATGCATATGCGTGGTTACATACAAGTTGTGCAACGCTTTCGAGTGGTATACCGTGGAATATCCCACGAGTCACTTGTATCTTCTTGGTATACACACGAGCCTTTATATTCCACGGTATACCCCGAGAAAGGGTTGCATAACTATTTTATACCATGCCATAGAAAATGCAGTGTCCAGCAAGGCCAGCATAAACGGGAATCTCAACGCACGATGGGAAGGTTGGGTGTGATATACCGTTGAATTGCATTGCATTGAAGGTTCGGTGGAATACCGACGAATATACAACGGTTTTCCTGCATTCTGATTGGCTGTATTTTCTGTGGCATGGTATAAAGTGACATTTGTAACTACGGGAGAAAACGGAAAACCGCATTGGGAGATACACCATACCGAATTTAGTAACACTGCGTAGTTTCATAGAGATCGGCTTTAAATTCGATGAAATATAACAATCCAAACATTGCGATACTTGCAAAGAAATGCAAGGGGAAAGCCACTCACAATCGTCTGACCTAAAGCGGCAAAGAGTTTCCAGTAATTACAATCACGAGTATTCTGATGTCTTGTAGTCTGAACACAGAATCGTCGGAAACCGAGCAAGTACTACAAACTAGTTAATTTTATTACTCATGTCAGTGCAGTGAGCGCATGAGTACGGTTTTTCGTTTCGTGCTACATTGGGTAATGCAAGTTTATTCTCGCGTCTAGTACATGATATACAAATTTATGCGCACGAGTATAGGCCGTTCTTAAAAAGAAGCAGTCTTTGTGGCCTAGAATTTTGTTATCTTGCGTTACCGACGTTAGACACAAATTATTTTGACTAAGTAACAAGTCACACACTACCTCGATCGTTATACGAACGACCTGTTGCAAAGAGATTGCAGGATTTTGGACGCCCTTGTAGTGATAGGCAAATTTGTAGACCTTCAATTATACGAAACGCATTTAAATTCAAGTGACCCGTAGACTATTTGGCGTTTCTTCTTGACAGATTATAGACTCCGTTATATCTTCCTGTCTACACTTACTGTAAAGCAGCGATTAGTGAAACACACACAAAAGAACGCAATATGTTTTGAGCACCTATTTTACAACTGCTAGCAAGCACCAACAGCATATTCAAAGCCTTTGGGTGCCCTGTGCTACCACATATCACCGACGACTCATTGTCATTGTGCACAAAGGTGATTCTGTTCTCCACGCCGGTCATTATCGGAGACTTGGCCATGAAGTAGTCCACAACCGCCACATCATCTGTAACATCGCCCACTTGATGGGAACGCTTCTTCTCTGCAATAACACTGAGTCCCGCTCCGCCACGCGCTAGGGGGAATGGTAGAATAACTTTGTACACAGCGGATTTATTGAGTGGCTTATAAACAGGGACTTGACAGACAGCACAGCGAACTTGGATCTCCACCACTCTGTTACCAGAAGGCTTTTTCATGTCGTACTGTATTTGGAGTCCTGAAAGGCACGGTAGCATTGTAAAGTTGTTATTGAAGCCGGTCCGAGGCATCATTACATGACGTATACATTAACATGCATTACACTGCCATTAGGCAAACAGTGGCAACAAACTTTACATAATATAATTGGAATCGATTTGGTTTATTTTTTCTGTTTGTTATATTTTTGTTATCGTCTGACTGATCATGCTTAATCATCTCTTGCGTTAATTTCCTAATGTTTTTTTTATATCAGCGTGGTCGTTCTTTGCTCGCTTGCTTGCCGATTTTATTTGTTTGTTTTACTTGTTTGCCGTGTGTTGTTTGTTTGTTTGTTTGTTTATTATTTTGCTTGTTTAGTTGTTTGTTGAATGTCTTCTTCTTAACAAACTGTGACATTACCTGAGACTTGCAAGAAGGACTCACTGGGTTTGTTTTCATCGTACAGAGAGGCCACTTGTTCGAATACCTGGACGAGGTCCTCGCCTTTCAGTTCCACCAGGTCTACCGTGACGAGGTTCTTGAACGGGAGAATGTTGGCGATATGGCCGTAAGTGACGTTATCTATCAAACATGAGAACAAATAATAGGGTTTGAAAAACTCAGAGAATGACAAGGCCCTGGCATTAATTGCTTAATTTTTTCGGTCGTCTTCGTATTGACAGATTTTGTATCATTCATATTACTTGAATAGTCAAAGGCAATTGATTGCTCAACTTCGACGCCAAAACAAGTGGTACAAAAGGACAGGATCGTTTCGTAGTACGTTCCTACCTTGGGCGCTAACGGCAATAGACGAAGTAATGCTTCCACTATTTTGAATTGCAATACTTGCATCTGTCCACTGTGCATCACTTGCAGTCTGATTGGCGTAATGGAACACGAAGGCATCGGTAACAACGTTCCCCAAGTTGCATTCTTTGAACATGCAACCACTTCCGTTAAGGAAGACAAAACTGGAACCGACTTTCACCTGCAGAGCAGTGAAATTTGTTATATTTCCGTCCGTTCTGCGTCCTTAGCATGATAAATCACTTTCCCCATCTAAGTGCTATGCACACTATAATAATAATAATAATAATAATAATAATAACAATAATAATAATAATAATAATAATAATAATAATAATAATAGAGATTGTCCAAGATCATCATCATTGTCGAGAGCAGTACAATTAATCCCAAATAGTGTTCCGCGGGAATACCTATTAAGTTAAGTTAAGTACACTCAAACAAATTCATAATTTTGTTGAATGTACTATAAATAAAAAATCGTACGACCTTCTCGTACAATTCGTGATTAATAGATACTCGTGATTTTGAAAGTTCTCAAATTGTACTCGCGTAAAGGCTCGTGCAATTTTGAGAACTTTCAAAATCACGCCTACCTTGATAACGAATTGTACTCGAGGTCGTGCGATTTCCTATACCTATATTATTATTATTATTATTATTATTATTATTATTATTATTATTATTATTATTACCAAATTTTCGTAGCAGTAAAATAGATATGAAACATTTTAAAAAAATGACACAACGTTTGAATCTACAAGGCATGTTTCGGATACTCAGTATCCATCTTCAGTTGAAGGATGTTTACATGTGAGTGACTTATATAAAGTAAATAACAAGTACCGGTAGGTGTTGATTACAAATTGTAGAATAATAGTTACAAATCAGTGAAAAGGTTACATAATACTAAAGGGATACAAGGGGAGAACTCGCACTTTTTATTCTCCCCTTTGTAATCGGATTACAAAGGGGAGAATAAAAAGTGCGAGTTCTCTTGTCTTCTTGTAAATTCAAACGTTGTGTCATCTTTTTTAAATGTTTCATATTATTATTATTATTATTATTATTATTATTATTATTACTGTCATTGTTATTGTTATTATTGATGTTGTTATTGTTATTGTTATTATAAAAGGTCTTATGAGATGAGGACGCGAAATAGTGTTCACGATGACGGAGTGTCTCATTCAATCCATTCATAAAGACGTCCTCACCTCTGACACCCTGGCCACTTTCCCTTTCATTGCATTAACCTGTCTAAGTACTTCTGGATCTTTTTGCACTGAACTGTCGAGCAATATGGGATTGCCAGACCAAGAAGTCACGTGACCACTATCGTCAAACCACGAGCAAAACCACGAGCAAACGCCTGAACAACCAGCACCTTAGACTCCGGATTGCTTTCTGGTGTGATTACCAGAGGATACGGTCCATAGGGTATTTCTGTAGAGGGGGGCTTACCTAAATAAAACACAAAGATAAAAGACCGACGAGAAGGCCTGTTGTTTAAAGCCAAGAAATACTCCAAAAAGGCATTTTCCATTCGACTAAAATTCAGGCAACGAAGACAAATGGAAGATGAATTGTTAAGTGTGCTCTCGATTACTAAAAGGAAACTTTGAAAGATAGTTGTCCTTTTGTATCGTCTTTTTTGCCAAAACGCCAAACGTCCGCGAATGTCGTAGCAGGGTCTGTTCTGTTTGCATATGTCCCTTTATGTTAATTGAATCGGATAATTTTCCTTTTCTCTGACAGGATTGGGCGAAGAAAATATCTTCCTAATGCAAACAGGATATAGGACTTTGACACAGTCCAGCTGATGTTACGCTGGATACGAAGACAACAATATGTTAACTTAAAATGATTAGTTTTCATATTTATGTACATATTACTTTATAATGGCTTCAGCGATGGAAATCGCTCAAAGAGTTGTTATTCCCTCTTGAGTGCAAGTATCGCTAAATGCAAGTGGAAATCTTATTTACCAAGATTGTCGCTTAGAAAAAACAAATCAAAACAATTCCTGATTGCTCACCCAACCCACTGAGCCCTACGTTGAACACTGAATGTTATATTACTACCTGTGTAAAGGAAGGTGTTTGTGTGCCCTCCCACCGCTATCTCAACGCCATCCACTTCTCTTGCTATCCTTTTGTCCATCTCAATACCCGCGTGACCAACGGCAATAATCTTGTTGATGTTTTGCTTCTTGAGTTCTTCTACAGCGCTTCTCACTGACTCCACCACTGGAAGGAACTTGACGTTGGGTCCTGGGCCGGGAGTGGAATAACTGCAAATAAAATAGAATGAATCCATTAGGATCGATCATGGCCCTTTTTGCTCAGTATAGAAGCTGTACAAGGATAACTGGGTTAAACATTAGCGCGTACTCAACGGATGAAATATGGCGACCCAAAGCGGAACTAGAATTAAAAGCCAAACATTGAACCTATGAAAGCGGACTGGGAAGAAACGTTCTGTCTCTCTTGCTATAGAGCTTTTGGGCCTTCATTTACCCATTACATTTGTCGACATCTTATGGCAAAGAAGAGGAAAAGGATTGCTTTGTAGTCTGGATGACTAGCTGATTTTTACTTCTAGCGGCTAGCTGAGTCTGCAAGTGCTTCTTACACGCAGGAACTCTTTACAAAAGATATCAAGGGATAGTTGTTTATTATTTATTATTTTATTATTTATTTATTTCAATATTTGTACATAAAGAATATATACAGGTGATTAGAACAAAAGGATATAGCATCCTCTACAAGGTTCAACCACCTTATCCAACCCCATTAACCTACAAACAATACATTACATATAATTTAAATAAAAACATCTTAACAAGAACAGGTGTTTCTTAAATTCACTCTTCTGCATTTTGGACAAATAATCTTATACGAGCGAATATTATCCCAACCAAAAACGTAATGCAAACGCCAAAAGAAAAAGGATTTGAGCTTGCGCTTAAAGGAGTCCAGGGAAGTAGCTAACTTAATGTCGTCAGGAATACTATTCCACAAAATAGTAATTCTGTTGAAGAAAAAATCACGAAAAAGTGAGGTGCGAGTTCTCGTTGATCATGAGTCCTCTATTTTTATCCCGTCGTGTGTAGTTTTGCTTGTCGCAATTACAGCCCAGCCCTTCCACACCGAAACGTAGGGTAAAGATTTGTTTAAATAACGTATTTACCGTATAGAAATTGACTTTGACAAATCAAAGTTTACTGTACTTACAGTGGCGTGTTCTCCAGAACATATCCCAGAAGGCCAACCTTTTCTCCACTAACATTAAGTACCGTAGACCTGACGAACAGGGGAGGGGAGCGGGGCCACTTTGGTTCCTGGCTCACATTCAGATTTGAGACCACTACCGTGAAATTCAGTTGGCTGAGGAAGGTCACCAGGTTGTCAACACCGTCATCAAAGTCGTGATTTCCAAGAGTCTGTTTGGGTGAATATGGCATTAACCAATTCTTGATGGACTATGAGTAGTCTCTAATTTCGGCGATGGATTGTGGGGCGGGAGAATACGCCGTAAATACGAGGAAATTGCGAGGAGACGCGACGCTAGTGGAGCGCCGAAAATAAGATTTCTAGAGCCTTATGGGATGAGAAGGGTGGAGTTACAGCTTGGGCTACACCCCGTCTTGACGGTTGACTCCGAAAAGGATAGCCAAGTGTATCGGGCATTAGGCTTGCTCTTTTGTTCTAAGTCTTCGCAAATATGAGATTGGTTTTTCACTTGGGTGACGACGGATTTGTCTCACTCGCTTGACTCAGAATGGAAGTTTTCTGGGACTCGGTAACCTGCAACAACTATGAATGGGGAAGAAGCTAATAAAATACGTTTGGAAATTTAATCTGCTTTTATTATTCGACACATTGTGACAATCTCCAAATATGGTTATGTTCCACTCGATATTAGTCGTGCGCAGTTGACAGATATGATATAAGTAATTGGTGTGTCGGGGAGGAAGCGGCGGGGTGGGGGGGGGGGGGTGGAGATTGGAGGTTTTTCGATTTTTTCTTTAATAAACTCAGTAAACTTTCATCAATTGACAATTATCGTGCTCAATCAAGTGGAATGTCGCCTGATTTTAGCCTGCGGCCTCGTCGGCTAAGTATCAGGCGATTTCGCTGGATAATTGTTAAATATGCTCACGTAATTTGTTTGTTTTTCTTGCTTTCATTCGCGTCGGTCAAACGTAGAACTTCGAATACAGTTCGTTCTCGAGCGAAAAGTTACTCAATGTGTAAGACTGTCACAAAAATAGCTGATTGGCTCAAAACGAAACTCCACCAAAATTTTACACAACGGAAGAAAATGGTGACTCCGCACGTTTAAGAGCGAAGTATACCTTGATCTTGCACGCCGCCTCGCAAGAGAAATGCTAACTATGATACTTTTTTTTAGAAATTCGAGCTATCGAGCCGCAGGTGTGCAAACGTTATAGCACAAGTCGAAAGGGCTAGTTTTGCATGCGTTATAAGAAAGTTCCTGTTTATAAATACACCCTAACGATTTTGTTCTCGGTTTTTTTTTTTAATCAAATAAGAAATATTGATAAGCCATTTGAAATCTAATGGAGATATAATTACATTTCACTTAGGCGCTGCTGGAGTTAAAAGCAATGGAAAATTATTACTTTAAGGGTTGGTTGTCATTAGCGATACAAGCTTCAGGAACATCACTGCAAGTTTAAATTTCCAAACCACTCAATGACTCTTCGACAAATGTTTTTCGCGCAGTTTGAAATAGAAAATAGGTAAAAATCCATGATAAACCCCTTCAAAACGTTTATAGATTTTAACATCTTTGATCCTTCATTTGGCCGCTTTTAGTGTTCGTTGTTTCAGAGGCATTATCATAGGGATTCCAGAAAAACCAAGAACTAGGGCTGTCCATAAACGAGCGATTCCATGGCCGGTATCAGCTGGTGTACTTCGATATAACATGCTTTTTATCAACTTTATACTCAACTGAACAGACAAAGAATCGACGCTCCATCTTGTTATGAACACTCTTGCTTTCCTTGTAGCGAGAATGTAGACATTCATTTGATACATTATGGGCGTTTACACGAGAGAAAATAAGACGCGGCTTACTCTGGCCGCGGCTTACAAAAGACGTGAACTCCTCGTTTAAATGGTACACAATCGAAGTTCACGGTTTTCTCCATCGGCAGCTAGCTCAAGCCGCGGCTCATCTTGGCCTAGGGATTTTGGACTGTGTTTATCTTGGCCGCGGCTTACCTTGGACGTGAAAGTGTTCGTATAAATGTACTCAAGCGTTGTCCGCGGCTTGCTCAAGCATGCGCTTCTTCTGTTATTAATTATAGCTAACTTAGCCGCGAACCGTTTATACGAGCATTTCGCGTCTCATGTAAGCCGCACTCGTATAAATGGCCCGCTCGCATCTTACTTAAGCCGCGGCTAATTTTTCTCTCGTATAAACGGCCCTCCTGAGTCAAGAGAAAACACCTCGAGAAAGTACCTTTGTTTTTCCTCGCAAAACCATACTATCCTCTAATATTTTCCTCCAGTTATTCGATCTGGTAATCTTTATTTATGCGTAAGCAAAGTAAGTGTTTGCCTCTTTGCAACAATAAGTCTTAAGATGAAACGTCTCTCTATCGTTGAGCTACGCTCGCATTTCTTCCGCATTACTTACCATAGCATCGTATCGCAGCTCGTTCATGAAAAACCACGTAGCATTACCACGGTAAACGTTGTACCACGGTGTTCCAGTTAACACATCTCCGCCAGACACCAACAGCACGTTCGGCTCCTGAGAGCAGATTGTTTTGATCATGGATGCTCTGCGCGCCATTCCGCCAAAACACTTTCACGCTTGAGCATCTTTTGGGTAACACAAGAAGCCATAAGTGTCGGTTTCTTCAAAGCGCGCATGGTTGTCGTTTGTATGCAGAAGGGTGAGTGAAAGTCCTTGGACTGAAGAAAGGAGAATTGAAAACAAGAAACCAAGAAGTATGGTTGCTTTGAATGCGGTTACCTCCATTCTAAATCCAATATGCAAAAGTGATGCAAGGTGACACTTGGCTTTACAGAAATGAAATTGGACGACACATTATGACAGCTTGTACATTGGCAACGAGACGACAGGCCTGCCAACAATTTATTTGAGATAGCCGGTTACAGCTTTAGTTTTCTTTAGTATATACTTTGTACGAATCTCAGTTTTGAAATTAACATTTCACACAGTTGGGAGGCAATTTATGATTTTCGCCTTCGTCCAGCACTTTTAGTGTGGACAGGGCCTTAGTGTGAACACAAGTGCGTTTTCGAAAACCTCCGTTTTCGAAGACCTCCGCTTTTGCCCGTCCACACCACTCCGTTTTCAAAAACCTCCACTTTGGAGAGCGTTTTCAAAAACCTTCGTTTTTGATCGCTTTAGTGTGGAAGGAAGGCGAAACGGATAAAAATGTATGCGTTTTCAAACGAAAACGTATTAGTGTGGACGGGGCCTGAGAGACAATTATTGACTAACTTATAAATGTAAGTTTCATAATTTCAACAAAAATAACCATGATGGCGGCGGACGCAAACGTGATTAAGACATTTAAACTAGAACAAGAATCAGATACGGGGAGAATTTGATTTGCCAAATGTTTGTACGTGCGAAGAGTTACGAACGGGTCTTGTTATAGTAACAAAATTCGTTATTTTATTTGTCTATATACGTTAATAACAATTCGACTTCGTAAATAACTCTTATATAATGACCAAGGAAATGACAAATTTGGCCGTTATCTAAACGCCGGCTACGAACTAAGTAATGCAACGATTCTCGTCATTTAATTTCGCCACTGAAAAGTGATATCGAAGACCAACTGCAGGGGATGAAAGCTTTGAACTATGCTGCTAATCACTTGTCAAAGTCAAGTTTATCTGATGATGAATTTCTCAGATGCGAATATAAATTAAAATTCTTTACGCAAGCACAGAAAAGAAGAAGCCACGTCTAATTTACATTCAAAGGTCTCGGGTATTGTGGTAGATGAGTAGCCAGTTAATTGATTCTGAAAGGTCATCGATGTTGAAAGAGTTGCATGAGAACCTATACTAATTATCCAGCTATTGTCTTCGTGGAGGTGGGTTTAACATGAGAAATATTTCTTAATTATGATAAAATCAGTCAGATAAACAACTCGAACGTATAGCTGCATAAAATAAAGTTACTTTTGAGGTTTATCCAACCGTCACTGTAATAAAGCGAAGAGAGCAACAGAACTGAGAAAGAACTTCATAGTGGATGAAGCTAGCCCGACAGAATGTCTCCGTGATTAAACAGCAAACCTCAACCCAAAGCAGAAAAAAATGGTTTTACCTCGGTGTAAAAACCTGGCGAGGTTTTCTTTGTTTCTGAGGTATTGTTTTACTTTGGAGGTGTTTGGAATGTTTGGTTTTCTTTTTTGTACGTCATTCGTGAGTTTCACAGGTTTCTACAACAAAGTGGAACCGAAAAATTTCCTTGAAATTATTCATTTGAAATTGCAATTTGTTTTGCTGGTTGGTCGCAAAAAAGTGCGAATGAGGTTGTTGGTATCCAAGCTTTACCACTTTATACTTCTTTCTTTTAACTAAATCCCTCCGGTTGTAACGCCAGTGATTGCCTTGTTCTATGAATGGGCCGAATTAGTTACTCCAAGCGAATTTCCCTTCCCCAGGGTACGTACTGTGATGATATATTGTGATGTGTATGATATCAAGTTACATTAAAAAAACTGCAATACTGAAATGTATAAAGTAATGCGATGCCTTAATGTCGCAATGTTAACCCAATATAATTGAATGCCAAATTACAAAACATATGACAAAGGGTCTGGAATGACAAAGATTCATTCTGACAAGTAAACTGTGCCAACCAACTAATTAGCGTTCCCATCGGTACTACGCAAAAATATGACTGTATCTCTCCTTTGTAAAAAGTCAGAGGTGAAGGGTGGAAAAGCAAGCCTAGTCAAAGGTAATGCGCCATCGATTGATATCAAAATCACCATAAAAAGTACTGTAAAATGTTGCTTTGGTTTGTTGATAGGTACCTTTTGATGCTTATCAAAGGCATAAAACTTTTGACGCGAGCGAAAGAAATCTCAAAGGTGAGATAAAAACTACAACCATCACAAACCATGTCAAAGGAGTTTCTTTTGCACGCACTTTTGTCAAGCCTTTGATACGGAATGCAAGGTGACGAAAGCCGAATTTTGGCTAGTCTCTCATATACCGGGAACTGAAATTGTTAACCATTATCTAAGAGTAAAAATATTAAAAGTAACCGCCGTCAGTAAGTATACAAGTGCCGTGGGCATAGAAGAATGGTGGGCACAGAGGTACAGTGGGCACTGAGATACAGTGTGCACAGAGGAACAGTAAGCACAGAGGATCAGTGGGCACAGAGGTATAGTAGCCGCTGAGATATAGTGGGCACAGAGGTGCAGTGAGCACAGAGGTACAGTGGGCACAGAGGTACAGTGGGCACAGAGGAACAGTGGGCACAGAGGTAAAGTGGGCACAGAGGAACAGTGGGCACAGAGGAACAGTAAGCACAGAGGAACGGTAAGCACAGAGGAACAGTGGGCACAGAGGAACACTGGACACAGAGGTACAGTGGGCACAGAGGTACAGTGGGTGCACAGGAAAAGTGGGCACAGAGGTAAAGCGGGTGCAGAGAAACAGTGGGCACTGAGATACAGTGTGCACAGAGGAACAGTGGGCACAGAGGTACAGTGCGTACAGAGGAACAGTAGACACAGAGGAAAAGTGGGCACAGAGGTACATTGGGCACAGAGGTGCAGTGGGCACAAAGGAACAGTGGGAACAGAGGTACAGTGGGTACTGAAATTGTTAACCATTATTTAAGAGTAAAAATATTAAAAGTAACCGCCGTCAGTAAGTATACAAGTGCCGTGGGCATAGAAGAATGGTGGGCACTGAGATACAGTGTGCACAGAGGAACAGTAAGCACAGAGGATCAGTGGGCACAGAGGTAGTGTGGGCACTGAGATACAGTGGGCACAGAGGTAAAGTGGGCACACAGGAACAGTGGGCACAGAGGAACAGTAAGCACAGAGGAACGGTAAGCACAGAGGAACAGTGGGCACAGAGGAACACTGGACACAGAGGTACACTGGGCACAGAGGTACAGTGGGCACAGAGGTACAGTGGGTACACAGGAACAGTGGGCACAGGAACAGTGGGCACAAACGTAAAGTGTGTGCAGAGAAAGAGTGAGCACTGAGATACAGTGTGCACAGAGGAACAGTGGGCACAGAGGTACAGTGCGTACAGAGGAACAGTGGACACAGAGGAAAAGTGGACACAGAGGAAAAGTGGGCACAGAGGTACATTGGGCACAGAGGTGCAGTGGGCACAAAGGAACAGTGAGCACAGAGGTACAGTGGGTACAGGGGTACAGTGGGCACAGAAGAACAGTGGGCACAGAGGAACAGTGGGCACAGAGGTGCAGTGGGCACAGAGGAACAGTGGGCACAGAGATATAGTGGGTACAGAGGAACAGTGGGCACAGAGTTGCAGTGGGCACATAGGTACAGTGGGCACAGAGGTACAGTGGGCACACAGGAACAGTGGGCAAAGAGGATCAGTGGGCGCAGAGGAACAGCGGGCACAGAGTTGCAGTGGGCACATAGGTACAGTGGGCACAGAGGAACAGTGGGCACAGAGGTACAATGGGCACAGAGGAACAGTGGGCACAGTGTGCACGCAGGAACTGTGGGCACAGAGGAACAGTAAGCACAGAAGAACAGTGGGCACAGAGGGACAGTATGCACAGAGGAACAGGAAGCACAGACAAACAGTGGGTACAGTGGAACAGTGGACAGAGAGGTACAGTGGGTACAAAGAAACAGTGGGCACACAGGAACAGTTGGCACACAGGAACAGTGGGCAAAGAGGAACAGTGGACACAGGGGAACAGTAAGAACAGAGGTACAGTGGGCACAGAGGAACAGTGGGCACAGAGGAACAGTGTGTATGCAGGAACTGTGGGCACAGAGGAACAGTGGGCACAGAGGTACAGTGTGTATGCAGGAACTGTGGGCACAGAGGAACAGTAAGCACAGAAGAACAGTGGGCACAGAGGGACAGTGGGCACAGAGGAACAGGAAGCACAGACAAACAGTGGGAAAGAGGAACAGTAGGCACAAAGGAACAGTGGGCACAGAGGAACAGTGGGCACAGAGAGGAACATTGGGAAGAGAGGAACAGAAAGCATAGAGGAGCAGTGAGCACAGAGAGCCAGTAGGCACAGAGGAACACTGGTCACAGAGGAACGTTGGGCACAAAGGAACAGTGGGCACAGGGAAATTGAGGGCACACAGGAACATAAAGCCCTGTGTCAGGGGCACCCAACGAGCCAAATCAATCAAAAGCTTTAGAAAGGCGTTTTTAAGTATCTTATGGTGTTTAAAGTCTGTTTAAAGCGATGTTTTCGTAAGCTAGAAGAAGCTGATCTGTTCGGATTCCCTAGCTGAAATTTTAATTTCCCGAAAATGTTAGGGAACAAAATCTTCCTTTGAGAAAATGTAAGCTGAAATGAACTCTGCACGAACTTTCTACCAAACAATTTTCTTTCCGAAAATGCTAGCTGACGTTTTTTACTACCTAAAACGGCAATTACTACCTTTCCGAAAACCTCAGGGGCTATGATTTCCCAATTGCGAATCTTTTAGGCCACGTTTTAGTTACGAAAGTCCGAGTGCACTCTTTAATCGACGCCGAAAGTGCAAGGCGAATTACCCTCCACCGAACAGATATCTCCCGAAACTTGTCGTTGGGTGCTCCTGCTGTGTGAACTGACTGATTGAAAATTTATGCATTGTGTTCATCCATGTTGAGCAGTCTTTCCAAAACTAATTTTCATGCGTCCAGGTTCTCCCGCTCCAATCAATATCTCTACCAAATTCAATGCGCTCAAGATTCTTTTTCACGCAACATCATGAGGATCACAATCGGAGCTATGTGCCAAAAGCGTCATGACCTAGACAAACAAATTCTCCACTGCCGCTCAGAACTGTTCAAAATCTGTCCAGCTGTTTTGTTTAATTCTATCCGCGCCAAAATCCAGGAACTTAATTCTAAACTTTTTAACCACTTACACCAAATTAAGAACCAAAAACTTGAACACTTAATAGGTCCTAAAATTACCAATCAAACGTCATTCGATAACCATAATACCGTAGTTACCATTCCAGCTGAAAATCTTCCGTTAACTGACTCAGAGAAATCTGTTCTCAGTAAGGGCCTTAATTTTGTTCCAATTGCTAAACGCACCAACGAATTTTCAGTTAAGCAAGACGTCGAAAAATTCCTTCGCCGCATTCAGTTAAAAGCTTTTTTCACGACAAAGAAGATGATTCTAACACCTCTGACAAAGATATTTTTGAAACACTTCGTGTTCGCAAATCAAAATGGACTCCCCCAGAGGGGCAGTTCACGTCTTTAGATTTTTTCATCAAAAAATGCCGTCGTGATGTTCAAAAATTAAAATTCAATCGTGACATTAAGTTTTCCAACCTTTCCTCGGAAGAGTGGGCGGCGCTCAAAAATCTTAGCAAGCGGAAAGATATAATTGTCAAATCGGCCGACAAAGGCGGCGCGGTAGTTGTTTGGCGGTCCGACCTTTACAAAGAAGAAGCTTTGCGGCAACTTTCTGACACCTCCTTTTATGCTAAAGTCGAGAAGGATCTCACTTCCACCAACCAAAAAATTGTCAAAGACACGATTCAGGACCTAATAGTCAAACAAGAATTGCCGGCTACCGCTACTAATCTCATCATCACTACTCGGAGAACCTCGTGCATTTACTTTTTACCCAAAATCCACAAACCTAACAACCCGGTCGACCTATCGTTTCTGCTTGTAGTTGCCCTACCGAACTCATTTCTAGCTATTTAGACAAGATTATGGCGCCCATCGTCAAATCTTTGCCATCTTACATTAAAGACAGTTAACACGCACTTGAGATTTTCCGCGATTTCAATTTCACCGGCGAAGACAAACTAATTTTCACTATGGATATTTCATCTCTATACACTGTCATTCCAAACGGCGAAGATCTTATCTACCAAAGGAAAGATTGAGCCCAAGCATTAGGCTTGGGCTCAATCTTTCCTTTGGTAGATTTAAGGGGTAATGCCCGCTACCTTGTGGCCTTATTGCCCTTTGAGTGGCTTCAGCTTACTTGATCACATTAATTTGTGAAGTATCCTTGTCACTCCAGCCACATCCCACAAGCTTTACTTTTTCATTGCTTGTTTTATTGATATGTGGGTACTTGAGCCTGAGCATTAGCTATGCCATGCTGATGAGGCCTAACAAGGCCGAAACAGCTGTCAAAAAATCTTCATGGCTGCTAATGCTTGGGCTCAATCTTTCCTTTGGTAGATTTAAGGGGTAATGCCCGCTACCTTGTGGCCTTAGTGCCCTTTGAGTGGCTTCAGCTTACTTGATCACATTAATTTGTGAAGTATCCTTTCATTCAAAACACTGACAAAATATCGGGCCCTAAGCGATCTGTTAAGATCACTGATCGTTTCACGTGTACCTGCGCAAATGTTATCTATTGCATAACCTACACATTATGCAAAAAGTTACACATCGGCGAAACAGGAAGACGACTTCCGAGAACATTCCGAGAACATCTTCGTGATGTTGAGAAAGATGACAAAGACGCATCTAAACCTGTCGCTCGGCATTTTAATCTCCCTAACCATTGTAAACAACACATGTCGATCTCCGGCCTTTCCCTACATCAAGGTACCACGGAAAGCCGTAAAAATCTCGAGCAAAAACTGATCTTTCAAATTGGCACTCTTAATCCCCACGGTATCAACGAGCGCTTTTCATTCAATTAATTTATTCCTGTTTTCACGTTACCATGTTACCACCAATAGCGTAGCTCCATTTTCTGTATATAAACCATACACAACCCACAATTCCTCGATTCGCTCCGACGAAGGGCTAACGCTCGAAACGTCAGCTAATCGAATCCCTGTACGGTGGCCAATTTACATTATCAACTCTGTTGATAAACCAAATTTTCGTGTTTCACTCCCCCACCGACGCAGCACCACAGTCTCTTTAGAAACTAATCCCCCTTATTCTTTCCAAAACTGATCTAGCGGTCCACTTATATTCCTGCTTAAAATTTGAGGGTTGTCCAATACACCCAAATCGAGTCGATTCGTCTATGTTAGCAGACGAATCGTGTTACCGGAGGTCGATTCGCGAGAGTCTTAGAGAGAATACCGTTGAAAGGCAACGGGGAGGGTGGAATACGTTGTCGATTCGACTCGATTCCATCGATTCGTCTGTATTGGCATTCGAATCGTCTCACTGATCAATACCGCTGCAAGGCAACAGGGAGGGTGGAATACGTTGTCGATTCGAATCGATCGATTCGTCTGTGTGGCAGTCGAATCGTCTCACCGGAAGTCGATTCGCGAGACTCTCAGACACAAAAGCGCTTCTTAAGGTATTAGGATACCCAAAATGGCCATAGTTAGAAACAGAGCGTTTAAATGAGCGCTCGCAGAGAAAACCCCGGCAACCTATACATTTTCTGAAAGCTTAATAATTTTAGAATTCAATGTCGAGATCAAAATTTTAGAAAAAGAAAAAGCGTAATATATATATATATATATATATTATATATATATATATATATATATATAATTTTTTTTAAAAAATTTTTTTAATGCTTAGAAGTACACTGAAAATGCATACAGACACATACATATATACGCACACACACACCCGCGTCGGATTAATTGCAAGGTCCATAATAACTACTTCTTACTAATACAAGAAAAAAAAATTACAGTAATATTCATTTCTCTTACAATCTTTACAAAAACAAAAATAAAGTGATACTATTTTCAAAACTTATTAAACATTAGGTTTGCTGTTCCCCTCACCATCCACCAGAAAAGGAGTCGGAAATAAAGGTCCCCCATTTCATGAGAAATTTACTTAAGGTTCCATTTTGGAAGCATAGCGCTTTTCAATTAAATTCGAGATAAAATTTTGAAAGAAAAGTAATATATATATATATATATATATATATATATATATATATATATATATAATTTTTTTTAAATATTTTTTAATGCTTAGAAGTACACTGAAAATGCATACAGACACATACATATATACGCACACACACACCCGCGTCGGATTAATTGCAAGGTCCATAATAACTACTTCTTACTAATACAAGAAAAAAAAATTACAGTAATATTCATTTCTCTTACAATCTTTACAAAAACAAAATAAAGTGATACTATTTTCAAAACTTATTAAACATTAGGTTTGCTGTTCCCCTCACCATCCACCAGAAAAGGAGTCGGAATAAAGGTCCCCCATTTCATGAGAAATTTACTTAAGGTTCCATTTTGGATAGCATAGCGCTTTTCAACATTAAAACAGGTTTGGATACCCCGTGTAAAGGGTTCTCTTGAAAGAGATGAATTCATTAATTTAGACCTGTAAATATAGTGTCTAGCACTTAGAAGAATGTGGTGAAAAAGGAGATTTGAAGTATCCTCTGCTAAGCCTAAGCATGATAGAAATGAGAAGTTAACATTTGAAAAACAAGAAAAGCTATATATCCAGGTTTTGACTTCATTTCAAAAGGATTGTACGTACGGACATTCCCAAAAAAGGTGCAAGAGAGTCTCTGAAGAACCTTTGCAAAAACAGCAAAGGTCACTTTGTGAGATGCCTATTTTGAACAGATAGCTGTTGGTGGCTATTCTTCTGTGGAGAAACTTGAATTGAAAGGTTCTTAGTTTGGTTTCCCGAGTACATAAGAAGGCTAGATTGTAGGATTTACACTAATCTATCTTATCAACACCGTACGTTCTACAATCCGAGAGCCATTTGCTTTGGGTTTTATGTGGCCTACCCTTAAGGAAACCCGTTTGATCGTTATTAATTATATTTGGTAAAACATGTTTAATTCTTGTTGCTATAACTTTAGCTGCAATTTTGTAATCACAATTTAAAAGGCTTATTGGCCTCCAGTTTTTTAAAAACTGTTGGGTTTGTCCTTCTTAGGTATCAGGGTTATTAGTCCTCTTCGTTGAGAAATGGAAAGATACCCATTGGAGAAAGATAAATTTAAAGACGCCAGCAGAAAAGGAGAAACGTCATTCCAAAAAACTTTGTAAAATTCTGCAGGCAAGCCATCCGTCCCAGGAGATTTGCCCGCTTCCATTGTCTTAAGACTCTCAAAACATTCAGCTTGTGTCAGGGGCCCCTCACAGGACAATTTCTGATTGTAACTTAGCTTGAGGTCATTATTATCTGGAAAGAAAAGTTTTTTCGCACTCGTTATGGGGATTCTGCTCTGCTATGGAAGAATATAGAGCTTCGTAAAACATCTTAGCTTCGTGCAGAATTTCTCGGTCTGTTGCATGAGACTCACGAATTATGGTCAGTTTTAAGGTTTCTGATAGTTTTACTGTTGAAATGTCGCTTTTCCAGACTATGAAAATATGATGTATTTCTTTCACTTCATTATACCACTTCACTTTAGATCTCATGATGGCTCCTTGCGTTTTGTAACCGATTATCTCCTCTAACTGCTGTCTTTTAGTTGCTAGTTCCGATTCCAAAAATGTCCGACCTGCCTCTGGTAAATTCCTTTCATCAAGTTTCCATTCAAGTGTCAAAATATCTTTCTCTAAAATATGTTCCTTTTTATTAAAATTCATTTTCTTGGAAGCAGCGTATTTAATTGAAACTGCTCTAATCTGCATTTTAACAAGAGGCTACAATTAGCCTAAACTCAGGCTTGCAAAAAACAGTATTGTATCCCTAACTTAGCGCTAAACAAAAGAATAGAGGGAAGTCTGTCTTTCTTACATCGGACGCATTGTGTTTAGCTTGTGTTGGAGTCTATTTCTTTAGACCCCTATCAACATATATTCCTCTAAAATACAGCTCAGTCATTGAGAACAATAATTATAACACTTGTAAAAAATATTTCTAAAAGAACAAGAAAAAGAGAAACAGAAAAATAAAGCCCGTGATATATACCACTAAAAGACATCGAACCCGGGTTAGCTGCGTCATAGGCAAGAACAGTGACCTTTAGGCCACAGAGGTTTATCGTTTTGCAAGGTGATAAAAATAGTGTATTTATTCCAAAAAAAACTAAGCACACTTGTTTTCGCTTCGATGGATAATTGTTAGAGAAAGGAAACGTTTATCGAACGATGTAGGATTTTTTCGCATAAACGTTAATGGAGTACGTCTCGGTGAAATGTGAGTAGAAAATTAATTAGCAGAGTGAAACTGTTTACAAACACTTCTCCTTTGTCGTCTCATGTTATTATAATCGGCTCCGAAGCACAAGACCTAGAAAACTCAGACCCCCCCCCCCCAAAATCTGGAAAACTCAGACCCCTCATGAACGGCGATAATTCATTTTGCCCACGTTTATTTCACTTTGAAAATTTGTATAGTTATGAGGGGGTCTGAGTTTTCCAGTTTGGGGGGGGGGGGGGGGGGGGGGGAGGGGTCTGAGTTTTCTAGGTCTCGTGCTCCGGAGCCGATTATAATAACGTGAAGTGTTTGTTATCTGCGATAAATAGACGGTGTAACATTTCAGCGCACTGAACGGCGATAATTTATTTTGTCCACGTTTATTTGACTTTGAAAATTTGTATAGTTTTGAGGGGGTCTGAGTTTTCTAGGTCTGAGGTCTGAGGTCTGAGTTTTCTAGGTCTGAGTTCTCCAGACACCCGATACGGGGAACACGGCGGCAATCCATCTGGAGTTAAATTTTGGTCATGTTAAAAGCTTTCTTCTCGCTGTTGAACTTGCAAACATTCGTATAGACACTTCTCTTAACATATTAGTTGTTCAGACTTCAAAGACACAAGGTGAATCGACGTTTTCCGATACGTGACAACAGGCATCATTCTTGCTGTTGATATGAGATTTACACTTCCGAATCACTCGGCCGTGAAAGGTCAAACTTCCTTTGTCTGTAGTCTCTAATTTTTGGCGCTCCCCTCGCGTCGCGTCTCCTCGCAACTTCGCGCGCGCACGTGCCCCCACAATCCGTCGCCAGAATTAGAGACTACTCTCAGTCTACTGAAGCAGACACGAGGAAACACGGCAGTCCATCTGCCGTTAAGTTTACTCATGTTAAAAGCTTTCTTCTCGCCGTTGAACTTGCAAACATTCGCATAGACACTTCTCTTAACATATTGTTTGTTCAGACTTCAAAAGACACAAGGTGAATCGACATTTTCCGATACGTGACAACAGGCATCACTCTGTTAAAAATAGTTAGCGCTTGCGCAGAAACGCCGGAAGTGCACTTTGTGGATGGTACTCGACGAAAAAGAAGAACCGTCGGTAATCTTAGACCCGGGCGCCGCGCGAGACGCGCGGGCAGCCCGAGTAATTACATGCCATTTTAACACCTCATCTACCTCACACTGGCCATCATATTCCGTTGACACGTCTGCTATGGTCTTCTTTATTAAGGTTACGTAGTCCGTTTTCAGTAAAAAAAAATGCGTGTTTAATTTCCAAAAACCGGGTCCTCTGGGATTGACTGCAGCACTAAGACGAACAGTAATCATTGAATGGTCAGTCCGGTAACCGGGTAAGATTTCTGCTTCCACAACTTTATTGGAGAAAGTATCGCTAATTAAGAAAAAGTCTAAACGGCATTGAATTTCTGTTTTTTCCTTCTCCAGGTATAACACCTAGTATCTGGGTTGAGAACTCTCCAAATATCCATTAGTTCAAATTTTTGCTTTGAGAGCTCAACTTCATCACGAGATTTACATTGAGTAACAGGAGCACCACCTTTTATCTTTATGAACATCACAGACTAAATTGAAGTCGCCACCAAAAAACAACGAAATCACATTCAAAGGAAGAAATGTTTTAACCTACATTTTTATAAAAGGTAGGGTCATCTTGATTGGGTGCGTAGATATTCAGAAGTGTTAATATTTCACCTTTTGTCTCGATATCGACAATAATAAATCTTCCTTCAGGATCGATTAAGGATCTTAAAATATTGAACTGGAAATTGTTGTTGAAAAGAATACCGACACCGGCTTTAGAGCTGGAGAAGTTAGTAAGTAAAGCTGAATATCCCCACTCAGAACGCCAGTAGGCTTCAGTGTCAGTTGAGCTGTGTTTCCTGTAGAAAATATATAGAAAATTTCTTTTTTCTCAACCATAAGAAAGTTTCGCGTCTCTTTGAGTTGTTGGACAGACCTCTGACATTCAGGGAACAAATTTGCACATCATTAAAATTCGCCATGTTATTGACCAGAAGTGACAATTCTGTTGTGAAGAAAGGTGTAAAGGGAACAGCAACCTAACAATTGAAATATAACACCGCAATTTTGACTAAAAAAAAGCAAATACGACGTTACGCGAAACAGATAAAAATAAAACAAACGCTCGTACATACATTTAAGACACAGACTTAAACATAAACTTAGGATGCCGACAGAATAATAACCCAGAGATTGAAAAAAGTTGTGAAGAGTAAACCTGAGACAAGATGTATTGAAATAAAAGGTTTGAGAATACGGGTGAAAAGCACATAAAGTTACACAGAGACACAGAAAAAGACACTGATACCGACACATACACTGACACATCTTGTAAAAAGAAATAATTTGTCTGGGATTAGTTTTCGGATCGTGTAAATTAGAGTATTGGCTTTATATCCCTAGAGCTCCCTTGGGTGGAAACACAGAAACAGATATGCAAATAACACTATTGGTTATCATCATAGCAGTCGAAAGGATTAGGGGTTTAACAAAGGCTACTGCTACACTGATTCACCAGGAGCGATGTATTTTCCATGAACAAACAGTTTGTCCGGATGGGCCCTGCTGAAAAAGGCGGTGTAACCTTTTTCTCTCGCTTGTTGCAGCTTTTTCAGTTGTCCCTTCCGTGAGTCGTACAGTGGCTTGGGAATATCATCATACACATGAAAATCTGTGTCCTTGAGTTTTTTCGTAGTTTGGTCCATCACTAATTGTTTATCTCCATAGCGCAGAAATCTTGCAATAATAAGACGCGGTCTTGTACCTTTGGTTTTCCAAGACGGTGAATTCTTTGAAATTCGATTCTGTCGCGTGGCCGGTCGATCCTGAGGTGCTCTGCCAAAAATTTATACACAACTTCCTTGGAGTCTTCTGTTTCGTTGCCACCATTTGTGTTGTTCGGTTTCTCTGGTAGGCCGATGAATTTAACGTTTTCTCTTCTGGAATAAGTTTTCATGTACAAAATCTGTTTCCTTAGTTCCAAGACTTCGTTTTCCAGGCCTTTTGAATCTCGTTTCAAATCCGATATATCTTCATCATTGAATTCTACACTTTCCTTGAGATCCTTTACAGTTTCGTCCGTTTTTTTAGCTTTGTCCTTCAAGATCGTGACTTCCGAATCCAACCGACCGAGTACGGTATGCTCAATATTCGCTAAGGTTGTACTCATCTCATTTAAGTGGCTTTCAATAATATCCAGTTTTCCAAGTTTCTGCAGCACATGCTCGATTTTCTTTCCGAGGTCCTCGGCCATCTCGAGCGCCTCGAAGACTTCGTCGGTTTGAGAAGATGTGCTTAGTACTCTGCCAGCTTCCTCTCTCGTTCTTTTATCGTCTGGAGAATGTGTGGAATCCTGTGAAGATTTGGATCTATCCTTTCGTTTCGCACGCATAGAAAATAGTGATTAATTCCACCGAGAGGCCGGAGCTCGACGAGAAGCGTCTATTCCACCATGTTGCTAGACCAGCGTATTAAGAGGGGAAGCGAAATCCAAGGCTTCGCCTTAATCACGTTCGTTTCCTCCACGCGAGAATTTGGAGCGACACGGTTGACATCAGAATTGTTTCCTCACACTTCGCCCTCAAAAGAGGTGTCTGCGATTTTTCCATTTTTTTCTTCGTTTTTTCTCTACACTCCCCTAAGATTGATACTAAAAGTGTTCACGTATCCTTCCACAAAACAGGCCATAAATTTAAACTGGAGCGAATTTCAAAAAAGCCGACAGCTTTTTACAAAGGACGTATCTTAAAACATTCGTGCTGGTTTGCAGCCTAATCGGTCAGAGGATGCGGGAAAACGAGCTTAAAATGTTTACCCTTCACCGAGATTTTATTTTATAGAGAAAAAGACGGAAAACCATTTCTCAGCTTGATACTAGTATGGTGGCCCAGCATTATCATAGTAAAATATGTAAGTTTTTGGGGAGAAAAGAGTAAAAAATGGAAAGAAACGACAAATATAAGCAATCAAAATCGGAAAAAAAAAACGCGAGAAAAATAATACTGTAATAAAAATTAATAATATAAAGTAAAAAAATATTTGTTGACAAATTAAAAATTAAAAAAAAAAGAAAAGAAAGAAAAATAATTTAAGCACTGAAAATATTTTGAAAAAAAATCCAAAAAAAAGAAAGAAAAAAGAAGAAAAATCATTGTCAAAAAACAACATTGAAAATCAACATCGAAAATTAACATTAAAAATCAACATTGAAAATCAACATCGAAAATCAACATTAAAAATCAACATTGAAAATCAACATTAGAAATCGAAAAAAAAAAAGGAAAAAAAACCAACGTTATTTCCACATGGCCTGTTGTTATCATAGACCAGGATGCTCTGCACTGGCACGTATATTTGACCTTTTTTGGGCTCCTGTGGTCTGACCTCAAATGAGGACGTGTCCTGTTGTTTGTATGAAGTGTGAAGTTTGAACACTTCCCTTCTAACGCTTCCCTTCTTCTGGCGGATTTCGAAAACTTACATATTTTACTATGATAATGCTGGGCCACAACGTGGCCTGTCGTTATCATAGAGCAGCATGCTTTGCACGCATATTTAATATATATTTCATCCATTTGAGAGGTGATTAGAAGCTCCTGATGGGCCTTTGTTGGACACCAGCACATCGCACGAGCCCACTGAATAGCCAAAGTGTTCCGCGCAAGCAATCTTCACGTTTTCAAGCGTTAAATCATCGCTGGAAAACTCGACTAATTCTCCCGGTTGTACCGGGCGAAACGTTTATTAGTTGTTAGGTTCTGCTGTCAACCTTTGCACGATGATGTCGCTTGCAGCCGTTCCTTTAGCACCTTTGCGAGGTCGTGTTGCTTGCTGTGTTCTTTTGTTTGACATTTTTTCTTGAAGGGGCTTCCAAACTTGGTTCATTTTTGGGGGCATGGTGGATCAAAGACCTATAACTTTCCAACAGCACCCCTAATGGATCGAAATCCACCAGAAGAAGGAAAGCGTCAGCTGAAGTGTTCAAACTTCACACTTCATACAAACAACAGGACACGTCCTCATTTGAGGTCAGACCACAGGAGCCCAAAAAAGGTCAAATATGCGTGCCAGTGCAGAGCATCCTGGTCTATGATAACAACAGGCCATGTGGAAATAACGTTTTTTTTTTTTCCTTTTTTTTTTTCAATTTCTAATGTTGATTTTCAATGTTGATTTTTAATGTTGATTTTCGATGTTGATTTTCAATGTTGATTTTTAATGTTAATTTTTGATGTTGATTTTCAATGTTGTTTTTTGACAATGATTTTTCTTCTTTTTTCTTTCTTTTTGTTTTTTTGGATATTTTTTTCAAAATATTTTTAGTGCTTAAATTATTTTTCTTTCTTTTCTTTTTTTTTTTTTTTTACTTTTTAATTTGTCAACAAATATTTTTTACTTTATATTATTAATTTTTATTACAATATTATTTTTCTCGCGGTTTTTTTTTTTCGATTTTGATTGCTTATATTTGTCGTTTCTTTCCATTTTTTACTCTTTTCTCCCCAAAACTTACATATTTTACTATGATAATGCTGGGCCACCATATACTAGTACGTCTGGGTGTTACGAATCTCCTCATGGTCTGAAAGAGTAAATGACTCTCTTGTAGCTTCTCGCCATCCAGTTACTTTAACAATTTTTCCTGATTAAAATATGAGCCGCAATCGATTGAAACGAGACTGTGTGCACGGTCATCGCTGAAGGGTATTCTGTCGCTCCTTAGCCGTTTGGGCTCCTTTGCCGATGTAAATGGACACCGCGACTTTTTCTTGCGCTTTCGCGAGGACATCACGACAATAAACACAGTAGCACTAAGATAATTTTTCTCGAAAAGTAATGATACCGAAGGCGATTAGAAGGAAGGCTTTGGTGCACGCTTGTTTTATTGTTGAAATACACGGCTACGAGTTCATATAACACGCGACTTGCGGTGAATATTAGTTTATAGCGGCGACAGAACTGTTGGCAGAAACTTGTCAGCGCATAATTAGCCATAACAGCATCACAAAAATAGTTTTTCGTAATTCTTTTAAAAAGTAAAACAGCTTTTCTTCCCGTTCTTTTTGCAAAATGTTCATTCTAGTCTAACCGATTCGATCATGAAAAATCTGGTATTTTCAATTTCGGGACAAAATCCAGGTATCCTTATACCTTAAAAACAGCAAAATTCCCTTCGTCGTCAACTGAAGGTCCTATTTTCTTATCAACTTGCTTTCATGGAGGGCTGTTTTTAGAGTCTTTCAGTTCACAATATTTACGAGAAAACATGAAGATGGAAACCGTTTAGACAACAGCCTTCCTTCGCTAACAACGATTCTAAACAACTTTGATTCCACTGACTGTTTGTAACGGGTTGATCACCAGATCAGGATCAAAAATATCTCAACGAAACAACAGTATTTATATTTGATTCAACTCAAATGATTTACCCGAGTAAGGATTCCAAAGCAGTTCTCTTTTCCAATTGAGCTTCTAAGCTCTCGTAAACGTTTTATTGGACGCAAAATAAGCCTTCAGCAGAGTTCGTGCTCTAAGAGTTACATCTGGCGATAATCACTCAAGGAAAACTGACTGATGCCTTAATATATACTTTTACCACATGAGCCACATGTCAACATATCGCAATTGTAATTTGTGGAATACAGTCCCCATGTCGACTTAATCTAAATTCAGTTCCAGAATGGCACATAGCGGGGCCAAATTATCCCTATCTTTTTATTTTAACCGTCATAATTTAACAAACTTCCCGTTATTTAACCACATTGCCTGTATATTGGCTGCCACAGTTGAATTCCTTTTGGCTTCACTTAATTTTAGCATGTGAAGGCTTGTCTGTACATAAAACAAAATCCTAGCCACTGTTAAAATAATACGCCTGGTTTTACCAGCACAAGCAAACTCCAAAACGAAAGTCGATTGTACCTGTTCAATTTAACAGTTCTGATGGTCATCGGTTTCCAAAACGTTCGGTGTTTTAAAATGAGCTAATTACGTTTATGTAGACGTCCACACACGCATGTTTCAACTACGAGGTAGTTAAGTTGATAAACAGTTGATTCTTGTTGACTTAAGGTAATTCGTCACAATAGGCGAGTTTCGAATTGTGGAAAAGAAAAGAACCACGTCGAGGTTCAGGGGAATCATTTTCGTTTTCCTTTGTTGTTAACAAAAAAATATATGCAAATTATTCCCCTGAACCTCGACTTGGTTCTTTTGTTCTTCCACAATTCAAAACTAGCCTATTACATGGCGTATCTGCGCATAATTTATAATTATGGCATCATTTGGCGCGCTCTCGTGCGCGCGCACATTAGAAACGTGGCGTATTTGCCTAGACATTAGGTTTTGTCAGCCAAAATTTTGCCTTTGTTGTCGTGTTGCAAAGAAACGAGCACGGTTACCACTGCAACAGGGGCTTTTTGAGGGTTTCACTTCCATTGCTGAGCGAGGTGCCCTGCCACCTTCCGGGATCTTTCTACATCAAGTGGACCAGAGCTTCGTTCAAGAGGAACATGGCGTTTATTGTAGATCTGACTCATTTCGTTACAGGCAGAACTCAAAGCTCGTACTGACAGGCGAATTGTCATATGCGAATTCCGACCAATAATATTCGAACAGCTCATTCACTTACGTAAGCTTAGCGAATAGAAGAAATTCTCACTATTCACACCTTTTAATAGTACATTCTTTTCGAGGAAATTACCTTAAAAGATATCTAAAAGTTTTATCAACATTGCCTTCTATGCTATCGATTTAAAGACATCCGCTAGTGCCATAACCGATTCTAATGAAATACCTTTATTGGTTTTCCTTGTTTTTAATTGATGTGTATGTTTTCATCTTAAATTTCCCGCACAAAAGATATAGAAGAGGACATAACCTGAATTGTACTTGGCAGTCTATAGAAAGGGCGATTCCTCGTGACAAATGGCTAAAACTAGAAACGTCTGTGCTTGAGTGTTTTTAAGGTGGTCAAGTTTCCTTATAAACTCTGTTGATAATACTGAATTCATTATAAAGAAGGAAGATGGCCGATTGTCCATGAAACTTCCGTTTCAGCTGTTTTAAGGTCTGTGTTTAAGTTTTGACCCAAATTGATCAGAGTTATAGCCCTACATGTTTTTAAATTAACCGCGCAAAAAAGATAATTTTGCATAGCAGACTATAAAGAGGCGATTCGCTTTCACGAAGGGCTAACGCTCGAAAAGGTGGTACTTGAATCTCTTTGCTGTGGTCAAGTTACCACATCAACTGTTGATAATAAAAAATTCGTTATAAAGAAGGCCGATGGCCGATTCTCCATAAAGCTTCTGTTGCAGCTGTTTCAAGATCCCCATTTAAGTTTTGACCCAAATTGATCAAAGTAAAAAAGTGGCATAAGTACACACCTCATTAATCAATTCTGTGCGGAATTTCAACTGAAATGTGTCGATTATAACCGCATAAATGATCTAAACATTAGCTAGTGTCCTGTGTTTGAGTAGCTCTATGTTGAACTTTATCAGCTGTTTTAACCTTTTTTCTTGTTATTCAAATGACCTTTTTTTGGTTACAACTAAGCCAAGAGGTATGGAAAATTTCTCTCTTTTTAGAATCCAACTTTAACAAGGTCTACTATCCCAGGGAAGCTAACTTAAAGTAGACAGAAGCTGATATTACGAAAAAAGGTTCAGGAAGCGGACCACACACCCCCACCCAATTTTTCTGGGAGAACCCCCCCCCCCCCCCTCTTTTTAGAATCCAACTTTAACAAGGTCTACTATCCCAGGGAAGCTAACTTAAAGTAGACAGAAGCTAATATTACGAAAAAAGGTTCAGGAAGCGGACCACACACCCCCACCCAATTTTTCTGGGAGTACCCCCCCCCCCTCCCCCAGGGCTTTCACTTGAAAAATCAGTTTTAAAAAACTATTTTCGGTCTGCAAAGCCTGTGTCAAACGCCGTACTTTACATGAGCCGTACTTTACAGTCGATTCATCTATGTTAGCAGACGAATCGTGTTATCGGAAGTCGACTAGCGGGAGTCTTAGACAGAATACCGTTGAAAGGCAACGGGGAGGGTGGAATACGTTGTCGATTCAATTTAATTTCATTAAAACTAGAACAAACATGATTGACATAATGGCATGATTGGCTTCAGTGAAGAAATCATTCTTAGCTATCTGACTGACAACATTTCACGGCCGAGACCGCTCTATCATACTGCCGCAAAACTACTGTCATATCTTAGGTTTATGTCTTTGTACTTCTCTCAATATACCTAATAAGGTGGAAAAGAAAATGATGACAGTTTTTTATTCGTGGCAGCGAAATTCGCAAACAGTCATTTACCAAAAAATTTAATTATGTCTTGTTCAACTTTTATTTTGGGACAAGAACAGCAGCGACTGAACACAAAGATTTTTTCCACAGACGAAAACCGAAGAAATTTAAAGTGACATTGCTGGCATAACAATTAAAAGCAAAAACATCATTTCAACTTTGCATGCCCAAACTAATAAACTAGCACTTGCTGTCCTCACGCCATGAAGAGAAATACTGCTCTGACACCTGGTACTTTTAGTGCAAAAGTGCAATTGACAAAATTGGAAACATAACAAATGAACACATTAGCAAGGAGCAAAACGTTTGGAACTCTTTTCGAAACGTGCCCGATGACAATCTTTTGCACACTTTTCAGCCTCTGTTCGTCTGTGGCCACTATTCCTTATGTCCAGTGTTCCTCTCTGCCCTCTGTTCCTCTGTGCCCATCGTTCCTCCCTGCCTAATGTTTATCTGTGCCCATTGTTCCTCTATGCATACTATTCTTCTGTGCCTACTGTTCCCCTGTGCCCACTGTGCCCACTGTGCCCACTGTGCCTACTGTTCCTCTGTGCCTACTGTTTCTCTGTTCCTACTGTTCCTCTGTTCCTCTGTGCCTACTGTACCTCTGTTCCTACTGTTCCTCTATGCCCACTTTACGTCTGTGCCTACTGTCTCTCTGTTCTTACTGTTCCTCTGTTCCTACTGTTCCTCTGTGCGTACTGTAACTCTGTTCCTACTGTTCCTCTGTTCCTACTGTTCCTCTGTGCCTACTGTTCCTCCTTGCCTAATGTTCCTCTATGCCCTCTGTTCCTACTGTTCTTCTGTGCCCAATGTTCCTGTGTGCCCACTGTTCCTCTGTTCCTACTGTTACTGTGTGCCCACTGTACCTCTGCATCGTCTTGAAAGCATCAGACACGTTGTATTCAGAGTTCCGCCGCGTCCTTCGGCAGCGAAACCTTCCGAAGGAGTCTTTGAAAGCTTGTCTGTATTTTGGAATTCTCCAAGCATAAATGAATGGGTTCAAAATGCAGTTAACTAAAAGCACTTTATTCGATGTGTACAGAAAAAAGCGAAAGCTTTCCATCCTTATAAAAGACGGCTGAGCCACCAACATGTTCTGAGCAATATACTGAGGGGCGAAAGTTAAGTAAAATAAGACAAGAACTATCAGGAAAGCGGAAATCATCTTCCTCTCTCTATTCCTGTGCGCTGAAGTCATCTGCCCCAGATCTCTGACATCAGTTTGCGATACACTTTGTACGTGGCTGTTATGGCATCGTAGCGCGTGATACGTTTTCCAGTAAACTATAGGCAACACGATCAAAGGAAGCGAGACATGAAGATGACAGTACATGAGAACAAACGCAGTCTTAGACAATACCACTGCAAGACTGGAGTACAGCACGGCATAAATCCAGATAACTGCCATAAATATTTTGATCTTCTTTGAGCTCACGCGTATTTTGTAACGAAGTGGAGACGCAGCAGCGAGCAACCGATCAAAAGCCATCGCAGCTATGGTGCATGATGCCACGATATTTGTTACAACAGCCGCAAAGGTTATCACAAGTCTGGACCCTAAAAGACGTTCTCTAGTGTGACCCATCAATAAATTGATATCGTAGTAAAGACTCCCATATCCAGGCAATAGTCCTGTTATAAAATCACAAACGCTCAAGTTTATCACTAACAAAGTGACTTGCGACTTCCATATCTTACTTCTGTGAATTGTAAACAGCAAAACCACGTTTGAGATGACCACTGGTGTAGCCAACAGAAAACTCACAATAACTTGTGCCAACAAATAGCCTTGAGGGATACTGTTGGAAGCTGTGGAGTTCGAACTTGCCATGGTTTGAAGCCTGTTGCGTAACGTTTCTCCGAACTCCAAATGTTTAGTCGACTGAAACAGTTACAATAGTGTTGAATCACAGAGCGTGAACTCGTACTTTATCAATAAAAATGGCTCCTTTCCAACTGAAGCATGTCGATCTCACATGCAAATGGCCCCAGAAATTGTGCAATTTCGGCCTTTGGTGATAATATGAAGCGCTCAACACTTCATGCCCTTATAAGAGAGCTCCTAAGTTCCAAATCGAGATATATCGAAGCCGCAAACTCTTCTGATTGATCAAGAACATCCGGTGACAAAGACCGACTACAAATAAGGTGTCTTTTAATAACAAAAGAAAAATAAATAAAATGATAATAATGCCATTTGTTGTATGGTTGCAATCATTGACATATATTAGTTCTGAATATAATTATTAAGCAAATTAAAGGGCGGAAAGGTTTCATGTCCAAATGAAAATCGGAAGTTTCTTTATGTTAATTTACAGTGTCCGGTCTTACCTGGTGTTGGACCATATTTATTGACCAATCGGACTGGATGACGGGACTAATTTTACAATTATTTTCCATAGAAAACACCACACATCGCAAAGCGACGTCCTGTTTTCCTATGCTTCCTATCTATAATTTTAGAAGAATCTCCTTCTTCATCTTTAGCCGATAAGACCACCAACAAAAGCCCTCAGGTTCTTTTTTGTCTTTTAATTATGTTTACGCCAACTGTGTACGTGAAATAGGTATGGAATAGGGTATCAAATTTTTGGTCAGGTCTGAAATAGGGTACGGAAAATCGCAAATTTTGATCTGAAATAGGGTGAGGGTTTCAGGAAGTGGACCACACACCCCCACCCAATTTTTCTGGGAGTACCCCCCCCCCTCCCCCAGGGCTTTCACTTGAAAAATCAGTTTTAAAAAACTATTTTCGGTCTGCAAAGCCTGTGTCAAACGCCGTACTTTACATGAGCCGTACTTTACAGTCGATTCATCTATGTTAGCAGACGAATCGTGTTATCGGAAGTCGACTAGCGGGAGTCTTAGACAGAATACCGTTGAAAGGCAACGGGGAGGGTGGAATACGTTGTCGATTCAATTTAATTTCATTAAAACTAGAACAAACATGATTGACATAATGGCATGATTGGCTTCAGTGAAGAAATCATTCTTAGCTATCTGACTGACAACATTTCACGGCCGAGACCGCTCTATCATACTGCCGCAAAACTACTGTCATATCTTAGGTTTATGTCTTTGTACTTCTCTCAATATACCTAATAAGGTGGAAAAGAAAATGATGACAGTTTTTTATTCGTGGCAGCGAAATTCGCAAACAGTCATTTACCAAAAAATTTAATTATGTCTTGTTCAACTTTTATTTTGGGACAAGAACAGCAGCGACTGAACACAAAGATTTTTTCCACAGACGAAAACGGAAGAAATTTAAAGTGACATTGCTGGCATAACAATTAAAAGCAAAAACATCATTTCAACTTTACATGCCCAAACTAATAAACTAGCACTTGCTGTCCTCACGCCATGAAGAGAAATACTGCTCTGACACCTGGTACTTTTAGTGCAAAAGTGCAATTGACAAAATTGGAAACATAACAAATGAACACATTAGCAAGGAGCAAAACGTTTGGAACTCTTTTCGAAACGTGCCCGATGACAATCTTTTGCACACTTTTCAGCCTCTGTTCGTCTGTGGCCACTATTCCTTATGTCCAGTGTTCCTCTCTGCCCTCTGTTCCTCTGTGCCCATCGTTCCTCCCTACCTAATGTTTCTCTGTGCCCATTGTTCCTCTATGCATACTATTCTTCTGTACCTACTGTTCCTCTGTGCCCACTGTGCCTACTGTGCCTACTGTTCCTCTGTGCCTACTGTTTCTCTGTTCCTACTGTTCCTCTGTGCGTACTGTAACTCTGTTCCTACTGTTCCTCTGTGCGTACTGTAACTCTGTTCCTACTGTTCCTCTGTGCCTACTGTACCTCTGTTCCTACTGTTCCTCTGTGCGTACTGTAACTCTGTTCCTACTGTTCCTCTGTTCCTACTGTTCCTCTGTGCGTACTGTAACTCTGTTCCTACTGTTCCTCTGTTCCTACTGTTTGTCTGTGCCCACCGTTCCTCTGTGCCTACTGGTCCTCCTTGCCTAATGTTCCTCTATGCCCTCTGTTCCTACTGTTCTTCTGTGCCCAATGTTCCTGTGTGCCCACTGTTCCACTGTTCCTACTGTTACTGTGTGCCCACTGTACCTTTGTGCCCGCTGTACCTCTGTGCGCACTGTTCCTCTGTACCCACTTTTTGTCAGTGCTTCCTGTTCCTCTGTGCCCACTGTCCCTCTGTGCCCACTGTTCTTCTGTGCTTACTGTTCCTCTGTGCCCACAGTTCCTGCGTGCACACTGTACCTCTGTTCCTACTGTTCCTCTGTGCCTACTGTTCCTCCTTGCCTAATGTTCCTCTATTCCTCTCTGCCCTCTGTTCCTACTGTTCCTCTGTGCCCAATGTTTCTATGTGCCCACTGTTCCTCTGTTTTTACTGTTCCTTTGTTCCTACTGTTCCTCTGTGCCCACTTTTTCTCTGTTAGTGCTTTTCCTCTGTTCCCACTGTTCCTCTGTGCCCACTGTTTCTCTGTGCCCCGTACCCTGCTTTTAGGTAATAATTAACGACTTCAGTTCCCGGTATATGAGAGTCGACCCCGAATTTTCGTGCAGTGCTAGTTGATCAAAACGGTATAAAAAGAGATGAGTCATGAGGCACAGCCATTAGATTTAATTATCGTTTCACTTTTATCTGGCCTGGTGTCTTCGTGTTGTGCATCAGGAATCAGGAGCCCAGCAGGTTAGCTTCTCCTTTAACTATACAACGCGTTGTCGGCTAACGACGGGTGGTTTCCAGTTTTTGGACTCGTGAATACCGTTTGTATTGGGTTGTCAGAAGAACAACCCCATGTCAGAGGGAAACATTGTTTATTGGTACAGTAGTAGTTTTCCCTCTTTTCAAAGATCAGATATCTGCGGACTTCGTTCGAAAACAGCTTAAAGATCTTGGCAACAACATCGGCAACCCAATACAAACGGTATTTACGAGTCCAAAAATTAGCGAGCAACTTAAAATTCAGGAGAGGAAACCACCCGTCGTTAGCCGACAATGTATTGTATTTTGATACTCTACGATATACGTTTTTCGTTTGTGGGCTAATTAATGCCGAGAAGGTTTCGTCAGTTCAGCTCGAACGCGCGGCTTAGCGCAACTTTGCTTTTGCTAATGTGAATTGTTTCGTTGAATCTTTTCTTTAGGAATTTGGAAGTGTTTTTTATAAACCTTTACGATTCCTCACTGACACTGAGGAATTTGTCTCGAAGTTTACATTAATGTTTCTGATGACCAGATCATAGTTTTCATTTTTAACTCGTATATTACTTTCTCCCCTGTTTCAGAATGTATGAACTTATAAATGACGAATGGTGTCATGGAGCCCGCAGGAGACGAATGGCCATATATATTTTTTATTTCTTAACGTTAGGTTTTCCGATGTTCTCCTGCGTTTTTATTTTTGCATGATAAACACAGCTAATCTATACAGCAATCTGGTTATGGCATAAATCCTCGTCTCCATGCCGCTATATCGAAGCCATACGCATTTAGCGACAGTTATTCAAATCCCTTGAAATTTTAGGAACTATCGACACCCCTCTCTTCATTTTTTTTAGTTATAATTATAATCGGTTAATTCGCGAAGAATAAATTGAATTTGTATTTTGTTTTCAGGTCAACAAAAGATATCAAGAGAGATACCTCACCTAAGGCAAGCAGCAAGGCAAGCATATTCCAAAGAATGTTCAACCACTTCCAAAATCAACTGAGTCCCAGCAAATTCAGACAAGTCCGATTCTTGCTTGAGGAGACTCGCATCAGATCATTATCTTCGGGGTGTACCTGTTAAAATCAAAATTTCCTAAAGAAGACAAGCTTCGATTTCAATGACACCACAACATGTTTTCGACGTATGATCAAAGTTTCTTTGCTCATCGGTTTCCAAGTCACATAGGGATGGTAGAGCGTGTCCGCTCATTTTCAAAAAGGTCAGTATCTCGAAATCCAGTAAGAAAGTTCATAACCAAACTAAAAGAGTGTAAACTTCTCAAATCCCGCAGCTTGTCGGCTAAAGTAAAAAATAAACCTCTGTCAGAGCGTTTCCAAGTAAATTGCAAATAAAAGTTTAAAAGACCAGTTTTTTGTTCATTCCCGAAATTTTCTTCAAGCTTTCCAAGGTAATATGAAAATTTTACACTTTTTTCTGTGTTGAAGGAAGTATGATAGGAGCAACTAACATTTTGATTCGAATTGGACTTCCTAGGTAGCTGATTGTAACATAAATTAGTTTAGAAATGGTTCAATGGAAAGGACGCACTACTCACAAAGCTTCTAATGTGAATAAATTGAGCCGTGCCCATTTTATTGCAAAGCTTGACAAAAAAAATTGCGAGATTGAGCAAAACCGGAAATTAAACTTTGCAATTTACTTGAAAAAGCACTAAAGGATGTTTTCATTAAGCCTGAAAGTTATTCAACTTAAGAAATTTACTCTCTTCTACTTTTGTTACGAAACGTTACACTGGATTTTGTGATAACAGACCTTTTTCAAAACAAGCCGCAACGCATTACAATCGCTTACAGCAATTACAAGTTAGAAAAATACATCACTAAAAACCCAAAACACCACCAAATTAAACGGTCGAAAAACCGGAGCAGTGGATATCGACCAAACTAAGTGGCCATTGTCTCATGACAAGTCCACTGGCAGTGTTCCCAGGGGGTGAGGGGGACAAGTCCACTGGTAGTGTTCCCAGGGGGCAGGGGGACAGGTCCACTGGCAATGTTCCCAGGGGGTCAGGGGGACAGGTCCACTGGCAGTGTTCCCAGGGGGTGAGGGGACCAAGTCCACTGGCAGTGTTCCCAGGGGGTGAGGGGGACAAGTCCACTGGCAGTGTTCCCAGGGGGTGAGGGGTACAAGTCCACTGGCAGTGTTCCCAGGGGGTGAGGGGAACAAGTCCACTGGCAGTGTTCCCAGGGGGTGAGGGGGACAAGTCCACTGGCAGTGTTCCCAGGGGGGTGAGGGGGACAAGTCCACTGGTAGTGTTCCCAGGGGGTCAGGGGGACAAGTCCACTGGCAGTGTTCCCAGGGGGTGAGGGGGACAAGTCCACTGGCAGTGTTCCCAGGGGGGTGAGGGGGACAAGTCCACTGGCAGTGTTCCCAGGGGGCCAGGGGGACAAGTCCACTATCCCGCGGCACATACCTATATAGGCCATATGTAGGAGTACCCCTATCCCCCGGGCTGAGGATAAAGGAAATATTTTTGGCTCCTGAACAGACTTACCTGACAAGACTCATAGCAAGCTACAATCGTCAACAATTTTACTTGGGAAGGTTAAAGTCATTGTATGTCGCTGTCGTCTTCAATAACGTTTTCTTTGTAGAAAGATGAACTTTTATCGTAAAAAACTTTCTGCTCAAAAACCACGCTCAACCTAGCTTAATGGCCCAGCTCCTCGAGTCTCCCGTAGTTCAGAGGTACAGCATCCGAACTAGTGATCGGAAACGGGTTATATGATTATTTTATAGAATATGCGCAATATAAATAATAAATGCTATTACTATTCCTATTTAGGTTTGATTCCCGTTTGGAGAACTCGGAAATTTTTATCGAGTATGCGTGTGTTATTTTGAGACAAAATAAGATGCACCTTTCGTTATTTACTCAAAATACCAAGACACTTACACTCTCATTTCCGCTATGATTTTTGTGTAAACCACCTCTTATTTCCCCAACTTTCATTTTTCCCCCATTATAGCTTAAATGTTGGATGCTTCATCGGCTCTAAGGCACATCAACTAAACATTATAGCGGTTCGCATGATAACGAACAGGCTCCTAATTCAGTGGTGTATGGGTCGTGCAGGGTGCAAGACAAATGAAGAACGAGGAAAGAGAGCGAATTCGGTGAGACCTCACCTTGCCGCTCCCTCCGCTTGAAGGATACCCCACTGACCAGTTTGTTCACATGCTATGACACGGTGTGTTGGGATGGAATCAGTGGTACGTCACATGGCCATGCATATGCGTGGTTACATACAAGTTGTGCAACGCTTTCGAGTGGTATACCGTGGAATATCCTACTTGTCACTTGTATTTCCTTGGTATACACACGAGCCTTTATATTCCACGGTATACCCCGAGAAAGGGTTGCATAACTATTTTATACCATGCCATAGAAAATGCAGTGTCCAGCAAGGCCAGCATAAACGGGAATCTCAGCGCACGATGGGAAGGTCGGGTGTGATATACCGTTGAATTGCATTGCATTGAGGGTTCGGTGGAATACCGACGAATATACAACGGTTTTCCTGCATTCTGATTGGCTGTATTTTCTGTGGCATGGTATAAAGTGACATTTGTAACTACTGGAGAAAACGGAAAACCACATTGAGAGAGAGATACACCATACCGAATTTAGTAACACTGCATAGTTTCATAGAGATCGGCTTTAAATTCAATGAAATATAAGCTGAATCCAAACATTGCGATACTTACAAAGAAATGCAAGGGGAAAGCCACTCACAATCTTCTGACCTAAAGCGGCAAAGAGTTTCCAGTAATTACAATCACGAGTGTTATGCCTCGTAGTCTGAACACAGAATCGTCGGAAACCGAGCAAGTACTACAAACTAGTTAATTTTATTACTCATGTCAGTGCAGTGAGCGCATGAGTACGGTTTTTCGTTTCGTGCTACATTGGGTAATGCAAGTTTATTCTCGCGTCTAGTACATGATATGCAAATTTATGCGCACGAGTATAGGCTGTTCTTAATAAGAAGCAGTCTTTGTGGCCTAGAATTTTGTTATCTTGTGTTACCGGAGTAAGACGCAAATTATTTTGACTAAGTAACAAGTCACACACTACCTCGATCGTTATACGAACGACCTCTTGCAAAGAGATTGCAGGATTTTGGACGCCCTTGTAGTGATAGGCAAATTTGTAGACCTTTAATTATACGAAACGCATTTAAATTCAAGTGACCCATAGACTATTTGGCGTTTCTTCTTGGTAGATTATAGACTCTGTTATATCTTCCTGTCTACACTTACTGTAAAGCAGCGATTAGTGAAACACACACAAAAGAACGCAATATGTTTTGAGCACCTATTTTACAACTGCTAGGGCCAAAACAGCAAGCACCAACAGCATATTCAAAGCCTTTGGGTGCCCTGTGCTACCACATATCACCGACGACTTATCGTCACTGAGCGCAAAGGTGATTCTCTTCTCCACGCCGGTCATTGTCGGAGACTTGGCCATGAAGTAGTCCACAACCGCCACATCATCTGTAACATGGCCCACTTGATGGGAACGCTTCTTCTCTGCAATAACACTGAGCCCCGCTCCGCCACGCGCTAGGGAGGATGGTAGAATAACTTTGTACACAGCGGATTTATTGAGTGGCTTATAAACAGGGAATTGACAGACAGCACAGCGAACTTGGATCTCCACCACTCTGTTACCAGAAGGCTTTTTCATGTCGTACTGTATTTGGAGTCCTGAAAGGCACGGTGGCATTGTAAAGTTGTTATTGAAGCCGGTCCGAGGCCTCATTACATGACGTAGACATTAACATGCATTATACTCCCATTAGGCAAATCGTGGCAACAAACTTTACATAATATAACTGAAATCGATTTGGTTTATTTCTTCTGTTTGTTATTTTTTTAATTGTCTGACTGATCATGCTTAATCATCTCTTCTGTTAATTCCTCAATAATGTTTTTTTTATCAGCGTGGTCGTTCTTTGCTCGCTTGCTTGCCGGTTTTATTTGTTTGTTTTACTTGTTTGTCTGTGTTGTTTGTTTGTTTGTTTATTATTTTGCTTGTTTAGTTGTTTGTTGAATGTCTTCTTCTTAACAAACTGTGACATTACCTGAGACTTGCAAGAAGGACTCACTGGGTTTGTTTTCATCTTACAGAGAGGCCACTTGTTCGAATACCTGGACGAGGTCCTCGCCTTTCAGTTCCACCAGGTCTACCGTGATGAGGTTCTTGAACGGGAGGATGTTGGCGATATGGCCGTAAGTGACGTTATCTATCAAACATGCGAACAAATAATAGGGTTTGAAAAGCTCAGAGAATGACAAGGCCCTGGCATTAATTGCTTAACTTTTTCGGTCGTCGTCGTATTGACAGATTTTGTATCATTCATATTACTTGAATAGTCAAAGGCAATTGATTGCTCAACTTCGACGCCAAAACAAGTGGTACAAAAGGACAGGATCGTTTCGTAGTACGTTCCTACCTTGGGCGCTAACGGCAATAGACGAAGTAATGCTTCCACTATTTTGAATTGCAATACTTGCATCTGTCCACTGTGCATCACTTGCAGTCTGATTGGCGTAATGGAACACGAAGGCATCGGTAACAACGTTCCCCAAGTTGCATTCTTTGAACATGCAACCACTTCCGTTAAGGAAGACAAAACTGGAACCGACTTTCACCTGCAGAGCAGTGAAATTTGTTATATTTACGTCCGTTCTGGGTCCTTAGCATGATAAATCACTTTCCCCATTTAAGTGCTATGCTCCCATCACATATTAATAATAATAATAATAATAATAATAATAATAATAATAGATAATAATAATAATAGAGATTGTCCGAGATCATCATCACTGATTGTCGAGAACAGTACAATTAATCCCAAATAGTACTCCGCGGGAATACCTGTTAAGTTAAGTTAAGTTAAGTTAAGTTAAGTTAAGTACACTCAAAAAAATTCATAATTTTGTTTGAATGTACTATACATAAAAAATCGTACGACCTTCTCGTACAATTCGTGATTAAAAGATACCAAATTGCACTCGCGTAAAGGCTTGTGCAATTTTGAGAACTTTCAAAATCACGTCTACCTTGATGACGAATTGTACTCGAGGTCGTGCGATCTCCTATACTTCTTCTTCTTCTTCTTCTTCTTCTTCTTCTTCTTCTTCTTCTTCTTCTTCTTATTATTATTATTATTATTATTATTACTGTCATTGTTATTGTTATTATTGATGTTGTTGTTATTGTTATTATAAAAGGTCTTATGAGATGAGGACGCGGAATAGTGTTCACGATGACGGAGTGTCTCATTCAATCCATTCGTAAAGACGTCCTCACCTCTGACACCCTGGCCACTCTCCCTTTTATTGCGTTAACCTGTCTAAGTACTTCAGGATCTTTTGGCACTGAACTGTTGAGCAGTATGGGATTGCCAGACCAAGAAGTCACATGACCGCTATCGTCAAACAGCCTTCAGATGTCCAAGATATTTGCCACGAGCAAACGCCTGAACAACTAGCGCCTTAGACTCCGGATTGCTTTCTGGTGTGATTACCAGAGGATACGGTCCATAGGGTATTTCTGTAGAGGGGGGCTTACCTAAATAAAACACAAAGAAAAAAGACCGACGAGAAGGCCTGTTGTTTAAAGCCAAGAAATACCCCAAAAAGGCATTTTCCATTCAGGTAAAGAAGGCAAATGGAAGATGAATTGTTAAGTGTGCTCTCGATTACTAGAAGGAAACTTTGAACGATAGTTGTCCTTTTGTATCGTCTTTTTGCCAAAACGCCAAACGTCCGCGAATGTCGTAGCAGGGTCTGTTCTGTTTGCATATGTCCCTTTATGTTAATTGAATCGGATAATTTTCCTTTTCTCTGACAGGATTGGGCGAAGAAAATATCTTCCTAATGCAAACAGGAGATAGGACCTTGATACAGTCCAGCTGATGTTACGCTGGATACGAAGACAACAATATGTTAACTTAAAATGATTAGTTTTCATATTTATGTACACATTACTTTATAATGGCTTCAGCGATGGGAATCGCTCAAAGAGTTGTTATTCCCTCTTGAGTGCAAGTATCGCTAAATGTAAGTGGAAATCTTATTTACCAAGATTGTCGCTTAGAAAAAAAAATCAAAACAATTCCTGACTGCTCACCTAACCCACTGAGCCCTACGTTAAACACTGAATGTTATATTACTACCTGTGTAAAGGAAGGTGTTTGTGTGTCCTCCCACCACTATATCAACGCCATCCACTTCTCTTGCTATCCTTTTGTCCATCTCAATACCCGCGTGACCAACGGCAATAATCTTGTTGATGTTTTGCTTCTTGAGTTCTTGTTACAGCGCTTCTCACTGACTCCACCTCTGGAAGGAACTTGACGTTGGGTCCTGGGCCGGGAGTGGAATAACTGCAAATAAAATAGAATGAATCCATTAGGATCGATCATGGCCCTTTTTGCTCAGTATAGAAGCTGTACAAGGATAACTGGGTTAAACATTAGCGCGTACTCAACGGATGAAACGTGGCGACCCAAAGCGGAGCTAGAACTAAAAGCCAAACATTGAACCTATGAAAGCGGACTGGGAAGAGACGTTCTGTCTCTCTTGCTATAGAGCTTTTGGGCCTTCATTTACCCATTAAATTTGTCGACATCTTATGGGCAAAGAAGAGGAAAAGGATTGCTTTGTAGTCTGGATGACTAGCTGATTTTTACTTCTAGCGGCTAGCTGAGTCTGCAAGTGCTTCTTACACGCAGGAACTCTTTACAAAAGATATCAAGGGATAGTTGTTTATTATTTATTATTTTATTATTTATTTATTTCAAGATTTGTACATAAAGAATATATACAGGTGATTAGAACAAAAGGATATAGCATCCCCTACAAGGTTCAACCACCTTACCCAACCCCATTAACCTACAAACAATACATATACATATAATTTAAATAAAAACATCTTAGCAAGAACAGGTGTTTCTTAAATTCACTCTTCTGCATTTTGGACAAATAATCTTATACGAGCGAATATTATCCCAACCAAAAACGTAATGCAAACGCCAAAAGAAAAAGGATTTGAGCTTGCGCTTAAAGGAGTCCAGGGAAGTAGCTAACTTAACGTCGTCAGGAATACTATTCCACAAAATAGTAATTCTGTTGAAGAAAAAATCACGAAAAAGTGAGGTGCGAGTTCTCGTTGATCACGAGTCCTCTATTTTTATCCCGTCGTGTGTAGTTTCGCTTGTCGCAATTACAGCGCAGCCCTTCCAAACCGAAACGTAGGGTAAAGATTTGTTTTAAATAACGTATTTAACATATAGAAATTGACTTTGGCAAATTTACTGTACTTACAGTGGCGTGTTCTTCAGAACATACCCCACGAGGCCAACCTTTTCTCCACCAACATTAAGTACCTTAGACCTGACGAACAGGGGAGGGGAGCGGGGCCACTTTGATTCCTGGGTCACGTTCAGATTTGAGACTACTACCGTGAAATTCAGTTGGCTGAGGAAGGTCACCAGGTTGTCAACACCGTCATCAAAGTCGTGATTTCCAAGAGTCTGTTGGGGTAAATGTAGCATTAGCCAATTCTTGACAGACTGTAAGTAGTCTCTAATCAGTTCGGCTATGGATTGTGGCCATGTGGGGCGGGAGAAATGCGCGCGCGAAATTGCGAGGAGACGCGACGCGAGCGGAGTGTCGAAAATAAGATGTCTAGAGCCATTTGGGATGAGAAGGGGGAAATTACAGCTGGGGCTACATCCCGTCTTGACAGTTGACTCCGAAAAGGAGAGCCAAGCATACCAGGTATGAGGCTTGCTCTTTTGTTCTAAGTTTTTGCAAATGTGCTTTTGTGAGATTGGTTTTTCACCTGGGCCATGGGTGACCACTGATTTGTCGTACCTGTTTGACTCAAAATGGAAGTTTTATGGGACTCGGTAACCTGCAACAATTATGAATAGGGAAGAAGCTAACAAAATACGTTTATTATTCGACACATTGTGACAATGCCTAAATATGGTCATGTTGCGCTCGATATTTGACGCGCGCAGTCGACAGATATCCTGCGATATAAATAGACTAAAAAGTCGTAGGAGATGCGTGACACTGAAGAAGGGTTATACACCCGAAACGTTAGCCTCCTACGCAGACGTCTTTTGGCTCGTCACGCAATCTTTCCTCCACATCAGATTGCGTGACGCGCCAAAAGACGTCTGCGTAGGAGGCTACCGAAACGTCTGTGTTATTAGACAATTTTGACACTTCTTGATAATTATTACTTGAAATATCAACTCAATCTTATCATACGATATATAGAGGATATTACATGCCCGCGCGTGGATATGAATTTTATCTTCGAGTGGTCAACTCGATATCTCACGAGTGAGCGCAGCGAACGAGTGAGATATCGAGTTGACCACGAGAAGATAAAATTCATATCCATAAGCGGGCATGTAATATTCTGTTTATTATATAAACACCAGTGAAATACCAAACCATTTTCAAAGGCTTTCAAAGGCGCGATTTATTATGTAACCATAACGACGGTGATCTCTTCACATGTGAAGATAACATGTTATCTTCACATGTGAAGATATGAAGTTTTCGCGGGAAAGCTCACTTGGTATTTCACTGGTGTTTATATAATAAACGTTAATTCGTGCGTCGGGAGAGGGGAATGAGGGTTTTTCATTTCTTCTTTAATAAACTCAGTAAACTGTTATCAGTGTGTTGAATAATAAAACAATTATCCTGCTCAATCTTTAGGAATATCGTCTGATTTTAGCCAACTCGGCAATTAGATAGAAACTTTATTAAAGTGTCAAACCATGTAGCCTGGGAGAAACCCATACTAATAAGGGGACACATATTAATATAAAAATACCATACAGAATAAAAAAAAAAAACTAAAACATCTGCATTTAAAATATAAATGTTAAGATTGAAGAGTGTCATGTTGTGCAGAGGATACAACCCTTGCAGCCGGCTTCTATTAACTCAGTTCGATCTTTGCCATAAATGTGCCTTTCAAACTGGCTGATCTGGCTGATTCTGTCATCCGAAGACAGTTTCCCCCAGCTGTTATTGTTTTTCTTGCTTTCATTCGCATCGGTCAAACGTAGAACGTGGAATAGACTGTCACAAAAATAGCATTGGCTCAAAACGAAACTCCATCAAAATTTTACAAAACAGAAGAAAATGGTGACTCCGCACGTTTAAGAGCGAAGTATACCTTGATCCTGCACGGCGCCTCGCAAGAGAAATGCTAACTGTGTTTTTTTTAGACATGACTCGAGCTATCGAGCCGCAGGTGTGCAAACGCAGGGGCACCCAACGAGCCAAATCAACCAAAAGCTGTAGAAAGGCATTTTTAAATACCTTGTGGTGTTTGAAGTCTGTTTAAAGTGATGTTTTCATAAGCTAGGAAAAGTTCATCTGTTCGGATTCCCTAGCTGAAAGTTTAATTGCCCGAAAATGTTAGGGAACGAAATCTTCCTTTGAGAAAATGCAAGCTGAAATGAACTTTCCACGAGCTTTCTAGGGAACTATTTTCTTTCCGAAAATGCTAGCTGACGTTTTTGACTGCCAAAAACAGCAATTACGACCTTTCCGAAAACCTCAGGGGCTATGATTTCCCAATTGCGAATATTTCAGGCCACGTTTTAGTTACGAAAATCCGAGTGCACTCTTTAATCGACGCCGAAAACCCAAGGCGAATTACCCTCCACCGAACAGATATCTACCGAAAGTTGTCGTTGGGTGCCCCTGCAAACGTTATAGTACAAGTCGAAAGGCCTAGTTGTTTTGCTTGCATTATAAGAAAGATCCTGTTGATAAATACACCCTAACGATTTTCTGTTCTCGGGCTTTTTTTTTTTTTCAATCAAATAAGAAATATTCATAAGCCGTTTGAAATCTAATGAAGATATTACATTTCACTTAGGCGCTGAGTTAAAAGCAATGGAAAATTCAAGTCTTATTTTAAGGGTTGGTTGTCACTGATTAGCGATACAAGTTTAAGCAACATCACTGCAAGTGTAAACGTCCAAACCACTCAATGACTCTTCGACAAATGTTTTTGCGCAGTTTGAAATATAAAATAGGTAAAACACCACGACAAAACCCCTTCAAAACGTTTATAGATTTTAATGACTTTGATCCTTCGTTTGGCCGCTTTTAGAGTTCGTTGTTTCAGAGGCAATATCATATAGGGATTCGAGCTAGGGCTGTCCATAACCGAGCGATCTGTAACAAGGGTTTCCATGGGCGGTATTTCTAGTGTATTTTGTTATAATATGCTTGTTATCAAGTGTATACTCAACTGCACAGACAAAGGATGAACACTCCATCTTGTTATGAACATTCTTACTTTCCTTGTAGCGAGAATGTAGACATTCAGTTGACACATCGAAGGAGACTCTGCTCGCAGGGTAGTTGACACATTGAGTCAAGAGGAAACACCTCGAATTTCCTCGGAAAACCATACTATCCTCTAATATCTTTCTTTAAAACCATATTATTGGAGCTGATATACTCTTTATTTATGCGTAAGCAAAAGTAACTGAAGTAAGTATTTGCCTCTTTGCAACAACAAGTCTTGAGATGAAACGTCCGTCTCTATCGTTGAGCTACGCTCGCAGTCCTTCTGCATTACTTACCATAGCATTGTATCGCAGCTCGTTCATGAAGAACCAGGTAGCGTTGCCGCGGTAAACTTTGTACCACGGTGTTCCAGTTAGCACATCTCCGCCGGACACCAACAGCACGTTCGGCTCCTGAGAGCGGATTGTTTTGATCATGGTTGCTCTGCGCGCCATTCCGCCAAAACACTTTCCCGCTTAAGCATCTTTTGGGTAACACAAGAAGCCATAAGTATCGGTTTCCTCAAAGCGCGCGTGGTTGTCGTTTGTATGCAGAAGGGTGAGTGAAAATCCTTGGACCGAAGAAAGTAGAATTAATAACAAGAAACCAAGCTGCACGATCGCTTTGAACGTTGTCACCTCCATTCTTAATCCAATGCAAGGTGACACTTAACACAAAATGAAATTGGACTACACATTATGACAGCTTGTACAATGTCAACGAGACTGGCCCGGCCAACAATTTATTTCAGATAGTCGCTACAGCTTTAGTTTTCTTTACTTTGCACGAATCGCAGTTTTGAAATTAACATTTCACACAGTTGGGAGGCAATTTATAATTTTCGTCTTCGTCTTACACAAGTTCCGTTGGTCTCGGCACTGAGCGGGCGAGGGCATGCGCGCGAGTGAGCTAGTGACCCGGACCGTTGGTCAAGTGTGATGGACAGCGTACAGTTTCCGCTTTTAATATTCCTCAATACGCGTAAAACATGCGGTATTAATAATAGTTTCAAGAAACTATGCACCTTCATCATCATCATCATCATCATCATCATCATCATCCATAAGCTTTATTTAAACACGGTATCAATTTATATGTACAAATAAAATATGCTCTTCCATCGAGCCGTATATTTTTACAATTGAATCCTACAGTCAAAGAATCACTATGTATAAATAAAACTACAATGTGGAGCGATTACTTTGAAAACGTCAGATTGTTGTTATAAATAGAAATAGTTTGCCGGCAGGGATTCTTTAAAAGACTTCAAATTTGTTTGATTTTTAGCTTGAGTCGGATAGCCTGCGTGCAGACGTCTTCTTTTCCTTTGTTGCACGCGGAAAAGGGACCTCTACGAAACAGCGTCGCTAATCATGTTCCAGTATCCTGCTGTTTTCCCAGGATCTTGGGAGAGAACTGTGATTGGTAGCCAGATAGAGGTATTCGTTCGAGCAATTTATCTAAAACAGATCTCATAATGTATGCATGCATTATGCCGCCCAAATTTAGCGGGGTTTTCCATTTAAAACAGATGAAAACATACAATGTTAACAGTGTTTTTCAGCCATCGAAAAGTTGAGCGACAGATCGAAATCTTGTCCAATGTCACAGTTCATTTAATGTTTACGAAGAAGTTCACTGTCCATCCAACATCAGCTTATATTTCAGTGTAAACAGTCTCTCACGAAACTACAAAGGCGACATAGACTTCGCAAAAACTTGGGAAAAATCGACGAGGAGATTATCGAAGATTACCGTCGCAAATCTTTTAAAGCAGGAGCATCGCCTTCTCCTGAGAAACGAATTCTCTTAAACGATCTGGTTCTTCTTTGCCGAACGATCATGGCTCCTCGCTAACGCTATCTTCAACACTCGTCAAGGTCTTGCCCACGCATTCTACACGCTTCAGGCCTCCATTCAATAAGCGAGTTGCTGAAGAGTCTGAAAATGAACATAAGACTGGTGCAAGTCAAGGTTCAGTGGCCGAGTAACAGGCTGACTGAATAGCTGGAAAGCTCGGGGAAAATGTTGTGTCGGGGTACATATGGCCAGACTTCCACAGCGGTGGATAATATTTCATTATTTATGCGAAATTTAAAACCAAACAGTGGAATACTGGAACACGATTAGCGACGCTGTTTCGCAGACGTGTACGGGTCCGCAAATGATCCCAGGACCGCAAATGATCCCCAAATTGGACCGCAAATGATCCCGGACCGCAAACGATCCCCATATTGCACCATGTGGGACCGCAAATGATCCCGAGCAAAAAATAAGGAATGGCATGGATGGTGAAATGGTATGGATAGGGAATTGGCATGAATTGCGATTGTTTTTATCAAAGCCTTAAATCATGGTTCACAACTATCATCATCTGATTAATTTTAAAAAGGTAAACGTGGTCACACGATCAGACACAATTTGTGCAACTGATGTGAAGCAGTCAATCAGTGTTATCACACCAGGATCCAAACCTATCTCGTTTTTCCTTCCGTCTTTAGAGATCTTTGCGTTTGTTCTTATCTCAGTAACTCCAAGAACGTTCACAAATGATACCAATGAAATAAGAACAAGACAGTTTAGCTATATTTTCTGAACGCGTAGGAGTCACACACAACGGTGACAAATTTCGGATGATCTTTGACCCCTGCTTCGATTTCAACCACATCACCGCGTTTCTCGCCTGCCACAGACCAGTCGGCTGATCCCATGAATGTGAGAAAGAAACGCTTCTAGTATTCTGGGTACAATTTTAAATGAGAGTGCTCAGTGAACAAAAGACTTTTACTTCAAAAGATAACGAAATCAACTGCGGAATTTTTCAGTTATTTCTTTATGGGTATGTGTGTATTTTAATTCTCCGTTGTATTTGTGATCATACAATTGAATTATACTAGCCTGGGACCAGGCTCCGCAGTGGGGTTAAGGAGCGAAAAGAAGGAATGTGGCCAAAAAAAAAAAAATCGGCGAGCGAAACGAGCCGAGCGGGGGACTGGTGGCTCGTTTTTTCGCCACGATCCATCTTATCCCACTGCGGAGCCTGTTTCCAGGCTAATTTATACATGCTTGATTGTTCACTGAAATCGGGCACGTGCACCGAAGCGTTGATCATATACCCGACAGAAATGAAATCTGATTAAGCATGTTCTCGAACAACACAATAAACAGAAGACATGAAGCGAAACTCGCAGTCCACGATCACAACAAGTGTCTTTACAAAATCAAGTACTGTACTATGCAGCCGGCGTCCTGAAATCAACAAACAGACAGAACGTCAGGCAAGAGCACAGATTTTCCACTTAAAAACGAAAAAAAAAAAAAAAAAAAAGAACTATGGAATAATTCTCATAAAATGATAAAACGTGTTTATTGTGTGTCATTTTTATATCAATCCATGCCATTCCTTATTTTTTGCTCGGGATCATTTGCGGTCCAATATGGGGATCATTTGCGGTCCGGGATCATTTGCGGTCCATTTTGGGGATCATTTGCGGACCCGTACAGACGTCCCTTTTCCGCGTGCAACAAAGGAAAAGGAGACGTCTGCACGCAGGCTAGAGTCGGAAGGCTGTTCCAGAGTTTTACACCACGATAGTGAAACCTACGTTTCCCTGCTTCAGAAAGGGGCCTGGGAATGAACAAATTGTGAGACGATCCCCTTAAATTGTGGGAATGAACTTGAGACGTATTTTTGAAAATCTCAGTTTTAATCTTACCTTCCTAGTTTTTAACAATATAACCGTTATTCCGATGTCGGCGGGTACACACGATACCATTGCCATGGGCTGCAGCCAATTTGAAGTGTGATTTGCTTATTTATTTCAAGCCCTGTCAAGCCCTCTGTGAAACTCTCCGACTCAATATTCGCTGTGCTCTCATCTAATTATTTTAGAAGGACAGGCTTGTTATCCGTACGCCCAACCCCTAATGTGGGAGTAAAACGGTGTTTTTAAGGCCAGATTACTCCTCACTACACTCAACCGGCTTGGTGTCCTAAAATTTCCTGACATTGTTAAAATGTATACTTGTAAATTTCTCTATGAACATCTTTGTGATTTTAAATCTTGAATGGGCTAAGCTTTGCTTCTGAGCAACATAATTACAATACAAGAAGTGCTGAGCTCCAACACTTAAATGTAATGTGGCCCCCTTTAGAACAAATATTAGCAAGTTCTCTCCGCATGTAATAGGATGCTATTTTTGGAACAGTATTCCGTTAGTAACCTAGCCTGCGTGGCAGGCGTAGAAAGGGGAGGGGGATGGGGAGGAAGAGGTAGGGGAAAAGGGAGAGGGGATTGGGGAGAGGATTTCCTCCACGGTCTCACAGTTCGTCGAAGCCGAAAACGTCGAATTAGCATTTGCATTACTGGAAACGGATTCCGACAATCTTTGGCTTTCAATTAATGGGAATCCAATTCCGCTAACACTGTGCCCGGACTCTCTTGCCTTGAAGATTTGGCAAATACTGAAATTTTCGAGAGACACTCTTGAACTCCCGTTTCGAACTCTTCGTAGGAGCTGCGGACATTTGCTTGCTAAATCATGGTTGTCGGGAGGTCAGATTTTTAACTTTTCCGGCATTCGATAAATATTCACGATTTCAAGCGAAACCTCCCTCGCGCTCTTCTGATTGGTGAACGCATTGACAGTTAATTGACATTAGACGTAATCGGATTACTAGAAAATCGGTAGGCGGAATGCAAAAACCTGGGTTTTATAGCAGGCATTCCCTCTCTCCTCTCCCTTTTTCTTTCCCTCTCCCTCTCCCTCCACCTCCCTTTTCTACGCCTGCAACGCAGGCTGCTCGTAGCCTACTTCGCAGACGCCATTTTGGCTCGTCACGCAATCTTTCCTTCCCAACAAGAGATTGCGTGACGAACCAAAAGAACGTCTGCGTGGGAGGCTAATCCCGTCGGGCATACCCTGGGTATTTGACCAGAGGGTTGCCCCGGACACAAGGAATTTGGCCGGTCATTAGTGGAGCGTTTGACTATCGGCAAAACACAAAACACAAAACACTTTGTTGTTATTTCGATCTGTTGTTCATAGAGCATGGTTAGTCGACGAGATTGTTTATGAGTTGCCCCATGTCGCTGAGGTGTTACGCGATAGTTTCTCGAAGTTGTGTGAGAATCTACTATAGAAGCTCAAATTCAGTTCCCATTGAAAGAGTTGCATGAGAACCTATACTAATTAGCCAGCTATTGTCTTTCTGGAGGTGGGCTTAACATGAAAAACATTTCTTAATTATGATGAAATAAGTCAGATAAACAACTCGAACGTCTAGCTGCATAAAATAAAGTTACTTATGAGGTTTATCCAACCGTCACTGTAATAAAACGAAGAGAGAAACAAAACTGAGAAAGAACTTTATAGTGGATGAAGCCAGCCCGACAGAATGTCTCCGTTATTAACAGCAAACCTCAACCCAAACCAAAAAAAATGATTTTACCTCGGTGTAAAAACCTGGCGAGGTTTTCTTTGTTTCTGAGGTATTGTTTTGGGTCCGGATAATCTTCGAGCCAGCGAACCATGCGAGCCGTGCGAGCCATGCGAGTCATGCGAGCCATCGGAAAATATATGTATTTTTTCTATTTTTTATTGGAAATAATTCGTTTTGTAATTGGTTTTGCTTCCGGAAATGACTTTCAGAGTTTTGCAATCGCGATCGCTCGCGATCGCCATGTTGGGTGCATAAGAGTCTGGGTCAAGGGAGAGCGACAAAGTTTGACTTTCTTTTTTTTTTTATTTTATTTTTTTATTTAAACAATATTTTTTCTACGGCATTTGCTCTAAGAGCACATAGTGCTCATCAAGAGAGCTTACGCCGTTTACATTATTATTATTATTATTATTATTATTATTATTATTATCATCAAAGATCACGATCAAAGCTAAGACACAACAACGACAACAACAACAAAAACAGAGGCTAAAACAATAAAATAAAAATAAAATAAAATAAATAAATAGATAGATAGATTCAATTAAGAGAAACGATTTGATTGGGTGATAAAAGACTGAACAGCATAAACAATCTCGACTAGTCTTTCTCTCCTGCTTCGTTCCGGGCCGGGTCGAAAAATCTTCAATCCTTTTGACAATCAGTCCCTCCTTGACTCCTGAACAAAGACGTAGTATTGAACTTAGCTAGACTAAGCTTTGAAATGCCGCTTGTACTTCTTGTTTTCATACTTTTACATATTATTATGGTTGCGTTATGTTTGCAGACAGTTTGTCAAAGTATCTTCATAATAGGCACTCGAACATAACTCCAGGATCTGAGAAAGTAGCGATGAAGTTAGAAACAGCCCATGTACATTGCTGCCGTCCGCGTTGTCAAAAATGTATCATTGAGTTTGATTTCGGCTTTACCTTTTCATAATTTTGTATTCGGTGTTCTCTTAAGAGATTGTTATATTTAACCCTTTAAATGCTGGTATCAAAACATAAATTCTCTTTTGTTGCCCATCCTAGTTTGTAACGTATCGATGATATCAGTTGACCATGTCATTTCACTGTGGCCCTGTGCCACGTAGACAACCTTGCCCATGACATATCACGTGATCACGGTGTTGCAGCGCAACCCTGCACCATTTCTGTCGAAGTTTGGACGTCTTTAATACAATGTTCTCTTTTATAAGAAAAACAACACATAAAGCGGTTATAAACATGGTGAAGCAATGCATTTTATGAAATCTGACTTGACGTTTCGTATGTCCCAACATACATTTTCAAAAGTAACCGTTATGAGATTAAACACTATCTATATTCAAAAAGAAATTGCGAGTGATCTGGGTAACACTAAAAATAGCAGTGACATGTTAATAAAGTGACAGCTTGTCACTGGTGAGATTAGCATTCAACGCCGGGTTCAGTTCTTGTATAAACAAGGTTTCTTTTATCTTACAATGGTAATCAGTTTTTCCTGACGCGAGGATTTCAAAGTGATCCCATTTCATATTATGTCCATATTATGTTTGCTCTACTCCGTCGTTGCTTCAATCTGCTCTCAAGGGTTTACGAAACCTCCTTCTTCAAAATGGGTTCCCTCTGGGAATAATCAATTTTCACATGAACGATGTTCTAAAGAAAAACAGAAACAAGCCCAACATCCCCATCTCTACCGTTCCCAAGAAAGATTTGATCATTGTGTTACCTTATTTAGGTTTAGAGAGCAACCAGATCGCGAAACGCCTTAAATCTTGTGTTTATAAGTTTTATTCATTCGTTAATCTCAAGGTTATTTTTGTTAACAGTCGGCAGATCAAATCCTTCTTTCCCTACAAAGACCGCTTGAATCGTTCCCAAAGGTCAAGGGTTGTTTACAAAGCAAGTTGTTGGGACTGCGATGATTTCTACATCGGCAAAACGAAGCGACGACTGGTGGATAGAAAAACTGAACATTTTAAAGCGCTCTCCAAACTTGAACACACATCAGCTATTGCCAATCATGTTATGACTACTGGACATAATATGAAATGGGATCACTTTGAAATCCTCGCGTCAGGAAAAACTGATTACCATTGTAAGATAAAAGAAACCTTGTTTATACAAGAACTGAACCTGGCGTTGAATGCTAATCTCACCAGTGACAAGCTGTCACTTTATTAACATGTCACTGCTATTTTTAGTGTTACCCAGATCACTCGCAATTTCTTTTTGAATATAGATAGTGTTTAATCTCATAACGGTTACTTTTGAAAATGTATGTTGGGACATACGAAACGTCAAGTCAGATTTCATAAAATGCATTGCTTCACCATGTTTATAACCGCTTTATGTGTTGTTTTTCTTATAAAACTTCGATGGCCGAAGAACAAGAGTCTCAATGTTCTCTTTGATGCGGTTACGCCTTTCGTTGACACGGCACCGGTCCGTGTCGGTTTAATTGGTCTTGTAAACGGTCACCTATGGTGGCGCGAGCATGGCTGGCTTGAGACGAGTAAACCGATCTAACTATGGTTACAAAATGCTTAGAGGTTCCGTGTCAACACTTCGAAACCGTGCCATTTTCGATGGGGTTTCAAGGCTATGGAAGCGTGTCAATTTGAAACTGCGACAACGAATTCCCCGACAACGAAACGGTTTCATTTTGTGAAGGAAATTTGCAAGTATTGTCTTTTGAATGGGACTGGGGTTGTTTACCATTTAGAAAAAAATTCCGGAAATTTCGGTTGGGAATTTTCGTTCGGAAGGAATGGTACGTTTTCTTTACCATTTGCCTAAAATTTCCGGATTGTCATGTCGCGCACGTTGATTGGATAGATTACGCTCGGCCAAAAGCCGAGAGGACTGAAACTAGTACGAAACATAGAAACTAAATGGTAAACAAATTTCCATCGGGAAAGTCCCAACCGGGAAAAACGGACTACCTTTTCAGAACTCCCGTTTGTCCCGGGAATTTTCCAGTGGGACGAGCCAATAAAACGTTTACCATTCACATTCCAACCGGAATTTCCGGGAATTTGTGGTAAATGGTCAACAACCTGGAACACTTTGCCCTACGACTTTTCACGATTTTTTCACATGGCTCGCATGACTCGCGGCTATGGCTCGCTACTATGGCTCACACGGCTCGCATGGCTCGCTGCTATGCCTCGCATGGCTCGCTGCTATGCCTCGCATGGCTCGCTGGCTCGCACTGTATCCTACCTCTATTGTTTTGCTTTACGCTATTGTTTAGAGAGGTGATTGGAATGTTTGGTTTTCTTTGTTGTACATCATTCGTGAGTTTCACAGGTTTCTACAACGAAGTGGAGCCGAAAAAATTCCTTGAAATTATTCATTTGTTTTGCGAGGGTCTATCATAGGGGTCCATGCATTCCGCAAACCGCCATATTTTGTTCTTCCTAGCCCGCAAACCGCCTTCATTTTCTTCTAACACTCATAGCAGAGCGATTATCACCGTAATTTAACTTTTAAATGTAGTTAAGGTAATTCCCCTGGAAAGGATGTACTATTAAGATTTTTTTCAGACTTGGCACAATTGATAGTCATGCAAAGGATGCGCCATGCAATTGAGAGGAATCACCTTAACAAATTCTTTACGATATGTTAGCACAATAATCGTATTTCTGTACCTGCATACCTATAAATTTTAACAGAGGAACTTCTTATTTCTAATTCCGTTCAGTTACCTATAACGTACGATCAAAACAACCAGTGGAAAATTTCAGCTTATACCAGGAGCTCATTAATGGGCTCCTGCTTATACCCAGCTTATGCCCATAAAACCAGAAATGCCACAGTTAATGAAGCCAGGTCAGAACAGTTCACCGTACTACAGCTGAACAGAAAGGGTTAAACGGTTTAAACGAGAACTGAAGAATATATTTCTTGATCTTCTGTGACCATTTGGGTCAATTTTGGTGGCTGTAAACATTTGAGGAAACCCTCGTCCTGATCACGTGACCATCCAAAAAATTGATGGCAGAGAGCGGTGGCAAAGTCAAGAAACAGTTACTGTGACAATTAACGACCCACCCTCTCTGCGGTATTCTTGTTTTTACTGGTCACGTGATCAGGTCCAACCAGGGTCTCTCTCTCTCTCGACGACAAGGGAGGAAACGAGAGAGAGCCTGGGTTCGAGGTTGGTAGCTCTTTTCGCGGCTGCAATTTTTGTATGGGGCGAGGCAGCTTCATTCTAAATTTTTTCTTTCGGAAAAAATCTTTTGGCGCAGCCCCAAGCTTATAAAAGGGGCAACGCATTTGATTATATTGACCATATTATCAGCCGCCAACTCGGCCACCATCTTTCCACGTGCTCTGTCTTTGAAGCCTGGCCTTTAGTCAAATTACCTCCCCACAAGGCAGGGGAAAAACCGGAAACTCTCTCTAGTTTGGGGAGAGGAGAAACCAGTCTTAAAGGAAAATAAAGCGACTGTTCAGTCTTCTGACTGTCTTCTGAGCCAATTAACTCTTTTCGAATGACCCCCACCAAACACGAGCAAACCGAAAACCGCGAAATAAAGTTATGATTTCCCGCAACCGATAATTTCTTGACCGTAAACCGCCAAAAAAACGGCTCTACCTCGGTGTAAAAACCTGTGAAACTCACGAATGACGTAAAACAAAGAAAACAAAACATTCAAAACAATGGCGTACAGCAAAACAATACCTCATAAAACAAAGAAAACCTCGCCAGGTTTTTACACCGAGGTAAACCCCAAAAAACATACGCATGTTTCCGTGAACCGACACTCAAAATAGGCTTAAACCGCCAGACCGCCAGAGTATAACAGACCCCTTTTTGCTGGTTGGTCACAAAAAAGTGCAAATGAGGTTGTTGGTATCCAAGCTTTACCACTTTATACTTCTCTCTTTTAACTTAATCTCTCAGCTTATAACGCCAGTGATTGCCTTGTTCTATGAATGGGCCGAATTAGTTACTCCAAACGAATTTCCCTTCCCCAGGGTACGTACTGTGATGATATTGTGACGTGTATGATATCAAGTTACATTAAAAAACTGCAATACTGAAATGTTTAAAGTAATGCGATGCCTTTGTCGCAAGTCCACTGGCAGTGGTGTTGCCGGGAGGGTTGGGGGGCGAGGGGGACAAGTCCACTGGCAGTGGTGTTTCCGGGAGGGTTTTGGGGGGGGGGGGGGGGGCGAGGGGGACAAGTCCACTGGCAGTGGTGTTGCCGGGAGGGTTTGGGGGGGGGGCGAGGGGGACAAGTCCACTGGCAGTGGTGTTGCCGGGAGGGTTGGGGGGGGGGGGCGAGGGGGACAAGTCCACTGGCAGTGGTGTTGCCGGGAAGGGGGGGGGCGAGGGGGACAAGTCCACTGGCAGTGGTGTTGCCGGGAAGGGGGGGGGGGGGGGGGGCGAGGGGGACAAGTCCACTGGCAGTGGTGTTGCCGGGAAGGGGGGGGGGCGAGGGGGACAAGTCCACTGGCAGTGGTGTTGCCGGGAAGGGGGGGGGGCGAGGGGGACAAGTCCACTGGCAGTGGTGTTGCCGGGAAGGGGGGGGGCGAGGGGGACAAGTCCACTGGCAGTGGTGTTGCCGGGAAGGGGGGGGGGGCGAGGGGGACAAGTCCACTGGCAGTGGTGTTGCCGGGAAGGGGGGGGGGGCGAGGGGGACAAGTCCACTGGCAGTGGTGTTGCCGGGAAGGGGGGGGGCGAGGGGGACAAGTCCACTGGCAGTTGTTCCGGGAAGGAGGGGGCGAGGGGGACTTGTTAGAATTGTAAGTCAGAAAAACTCAAAGTTGGCAGTTTTTTCAGTGTGACCGTGGGAATATCAAATGTTCAAGCAACCGTGGACAATAATCCTGCTGGTATACGTTGGATCAAACTGGTGATCTGATCGGCGTAATAAAATCAACTGACCGTGGGAGCCGTTAGAACCCCGTTAAATGCAGCGCATGCGTAGTTATTAAAAAAATTGAGATTAAACTCTTTCAGGTCCAGTGTTTCCGACGCGTATTTCTCGAAAACTGCCTGTTTCAGGAAACAAGAAAGTAGGTTATTGTAACAATTCTTAAATTTAATAGAGGGGATTTTAAATTATGGTGTTATCTTTCAAGGACGAATAGCTAAAAATCGGTCTGTTAAAATATCATTAGAATGGTGTCTACATGTGAGTACTGGGACAAGTTTGTTTCAGGCAAATGATAGAGAAAATCTAACGACTGAATTTTCTGCAAATATAAAAAACCCAATTTTAAATTGATGTTTATATCCAGTGACGTTTCCATGGCATCAGCGCACACGTCAGCGTAACTATCAAAATTCGAAAGTCTATCCTTTTAACTCATGTCCTGCCAATTTTTGGGACCTAGACTTCAACGGTTTTAGAATAAAAGGCAAATGCTACACAGGTTTCAAATGTGTAGACTGTGTTCGGCCACCTTAAACTAATTTAATTCTCGGGCAGGTGGATGTTTCATATGCTTATCAGCTTTATGACAGTCATGTAAGATGAAACAATGACGTTGCTAAGGCTGAATAATTTGCTATAATAAGAGCAGGTCCGTGTTGTTCGGTTGAAGTCAACCTGCAGTTCACATACGGTTTCCCGGTGTACACCCTAAAGCCAAGACAAGGTAAGACCTTTACAAGGTAATTAGAGCTCCTGTATGAGATGCGATTAAAGCACTCGCACGCATACACTACTATAGAAAGACACTAGTCCACTGATTGCTTGGTTTACCGCATTGCAAAACGATAGCTCGAAAATTAGTGTAATTTTGTGAGACGAAAGCTGATACAAATAAATAAATTGACTGATAACGATATTTTCATTGACACCAAGGGTATACGTGAAAGTGTTTATCGGAAAAATTTCATCCTATCCGGCGCAACACGAGAAACTCGAAGGCGACACCAGTGTGAATCAATTATCCATGACTATAATTATTCGTGGCCAATAATCATTATAAATGTGATAACTGTTTTTATTTTGGGGGGGGGGGGGGGTGGGGGTAGTAGAGTGAAAGAGGTAAGCTCTCTATTTCAGAAGGAATCTAGATAACTGTTAATATGGAAATTTTTCAAAATGTATATAAAATTGCGTTTATGCACTGGAGGACAAGTTTCGAAATGGAAATTAAATATTAATTGAAGCTTAGTTTTGCTTTGGCTTTATCATTATCATTTATCATTCCATCTGTTTTGTTGCGCTGTTAGCTTTTTCTCAGTCTGGGATTTATTTTGTTCCAAACATCGAAATCTCTTCACTGCCAGTTTAAACATTTCCTTCTTTTCA
>JAEMWC010000581.1:190000-245000 GCA_016490735.1 Pachyseris speciosa | reverse complement strand
TAAAAACTTGAGGGTGTGGATTGCTAAGATAGGAACACCTGGAATCTTCAACCTACTCCATGCAGAAAGCCTGCTTGTTGGGCACAACAAGAATTTTAAGAAGAGCCTTAGACATCTAAGGCTATGGGAAATAGTCTGAGGATCTAGGAATACGTGACCACCAATACAACTAATGGTGTGATAATAATAATAATAATAATAATAATAATAAATAATAATAATAATAATAAAATAATAATAACTTGGACAAGTGGTTGGGAAAGTTGAATGTCAAAATTAGTATTTCATTACTCCAGAAAACTACGTTACTGGGAACGACAAGGAATTGCAGAATTGCAGAAGCGTGTCTGTTATCCCAGTTGTAGTTGGGGCATTTGGGGCAGTGACTAAAAACTTGAGGATGTGGATTGCTAAGATAGGAACACCTGGAATCTTCAACCTACTACAGAAAGCCTGCTTGTTGGGCACAGAAAAAATTTTAAGAAGAACCTTAGACAACTAAGGCTATGGGAAATAGCCTGATGATCTAGGAATACGTGACCACCAATACAACTAATGGTGTGATAAAAAATCCTCATAATAAAATAATCATAGAATCATCGGTCAACCCTGCATTTCTTCATTTGTATACTCTTTGGCTTGCTAACTGTGATCTACCTTTTTTTAATTTGGAAATCAACGGAGAGCTTCTAAGGGCAATGACGACTAAGATAGATCATCAAATGAATAATGATCCTCGCAGTTGTGAACGCAATTTATGCAATTGCGAAAAGAAGCCTGAAAAAAAATTCAGGACTTCAACGGGGTTCGAACCCGTAACCTAGCGATTACCGGTGCGATGCTCTAACCAACTGAGCTATGAAGCCACTGACGTTGGGAGCAGGTCAATTGTGGGTTCATATTTTCCCGTGAAAGAAATGAGTGTGAATGATATATGAAATGAATCATATGTGAACTGCGGAAATGAAATCAAAATGAATAATGATCCTCGCGCAGATAGATCAGTCACTCCGATCTTCTCTTCCGCGCACTTCGAGATAACGCCACCACCACAATCACAGTCACTGCCATACGAATTAGAGTGTTGCACCGAAAACCAGCATGGTTTTTTCCATGCATTTTGATGTTCAAATTGGTTTTGGCCTTCTACATTTTATTTTTGGAGACACAACCGTGACACTTTTGGACTCCTTGCTCTCCGGGACACGCGGTGTGGCAACGCTTGATTCGGATTCGTTAAAAGGCTTCGTTCTTGAAAAAGAGCAAACCAGGAAAAAATATATTTTGAATGAAAAACGACGATCTGATGATTTATCTTAATTTTCGCATTGTACATTGACGATCTTGAAATGCTATGGTAGCCTCAAAATCTGCCACAAAAGGGTGTATCGAAGGTGTTTGCGGGAGAAATTGGCCGTGGAGTACTGGAGCAAGTGTTGCCGGTTGACGTGACAACAAAGCTTTTGCTTTGACAAAGATCAACCTTTCGTCCTTGAAATCCTCAAAAATTTTAGCAAATATGGCTTCCAAGGCGATGAAAAAGAAAGAATCCAAGGAGAGGGTTGCTTCTGCGGCTAGAACTATACCAGAGTAAGTAAAATGAGTAGTATTTGGACATCTACCGCCGAAATTTCGCGCTCAAATGGCAGGATCCCCAGTGTCCTTCTGGCGGTGTATGTCTTGATCCTGTCTGGTAGCTTTATTGCAGCTTTACAGGATACTTTAACATTTTTTTCGCATTTTACTTTTGACGAACGTTTGGCTTGGATTATACTTGCTTTAGTTGTCGAATTAGTTTATTTATGCGGATGTTAATTTAGTCATTCAAGGTGACTTTGATAAATGTGTCCAGCAGTTCGTTCGAGAGGTAACATTTGTTCACTGGGTTTTAACGTTCATGACAGGCTCTAAATGCTAAAACAATGGCACAAAAATACATAAGACAAATTAATTACGATCTTTGTCATAACAACGAGGAAAATAACCTGTATAATTTAAGTATCTTGAGCAAGAACTTGCTCAAATTTAAGCTCATGTAGTTGATAGAGTAAGGTTATTTCTCGCAGAAGAGTTAGCGCGGAAAATTATGCTATAACCGAAAGCAAGTTTTAAAAGAACTGCTAAAATCAACTTAGTAGCAGCTCTTGGTATCCTGTGCAGAAAATATCGGACCATACAAGGATATTTCGACGTTTTGTGACGTTCGTCGCTAATTATAGGGTTGCGGTTTATGGTTTCCATCAAGTGGAAGGTTGTTGGTCTCACGGGCATCCACTTCGTTTCCATGAGAACAATGAATGTGAAGTGAAACTAGACTTGGCACGTTTGCCAATGTGTTTTTCCTCGAAAAGACAGCAGGTTTAGCTTGCAAACAAACCAGCAAAGTTTATCACGCATAATCAATGTAAGGAAACTTGATATTTAACACCATCACTTAAACGCACTCAAAGATGTCTTGTAAGGGGCAGACTCCTTGGAAAGATTTGAGGCTTGCGACGGTGTCTTCCGCCAAATTCAGGCAAGTTATTAATTATTTTTATTGGTATCATCAGCACCGAATGGTTTAGCATAATATTTTTCACGTTTTTGGAAGGTCAACTCAAAGCATTCTTGTCAGTGTGAAATGTCGAGGCATGTCTCGAAACTCGACCGGATAAAATGTTAAGTTTGACCCTTTGTTGATGTGTTTATCTGTATACTCTTTATTTACCTGTGCTTCTGCATTTTTAAGCAAAACTCAACCCAACAGAAACAGGTTCAGTTTGAAAATTCAACAGAAAACCTTTGCTGACAACTATCGATTTTTGTTTTACAAAATTTTGGTACCACAATACCGGTAAGTTTATATTGGTCCACAGATTCCGATGTATGTAATACCCTAATCCTTTTTTGACCTTTTAAGAACAAAACTTTCGACGTGCTTATGATTAAGACGAAGACATTCAACAGAATTTTTAATTTATTGGCGTGTAAACGACAGATCTTCAATTTAGGATCTGAATATGTTATTGACTATGAAAATATTTAATAGCTTAAAATATACATGCTTCCAACCTACAGCTGTAAGTCAGAATTGGCACGTTAAATGAACTTACAGCCAATAATCTGGTTTGAGAGCACAATACATTGGTCATAACAATGTCATCATTGTCTACAGAAAGCTTAGTTGTATTGCAAACAAAAACAGAAAAACATATAGAAATATTTTCTAGGAACACACAGGGTAATATGACAACCTAATTAAATTCATAATCCCAGGGCTACCAATGAGTGTCAGGTTATTCAACTTGTGTCCAGCTGAAAGAGAAACTTATTTTCAGCTCCTTGCTCCCGAAAAGTATAAAACTAATGTAGTAAGACTGGCTACTATATGTACAAATTAGTCTACATACTTCCTCTGGGAAATTTGCAAGCTTACATGAATTTGTACAAATTTCCAAATACGTTTTTTGAGTTTTTTGAGTCGATGCGCTGCATTGAGCTTGAAAGTTCTGACAAAATTAATTGCTATTATATAGTGAAAAAGATATTTTAAATATTAGCTCCAAAATAACATCAAAATCTCTTCAGAGGTACAATATTATGTACATGTATGAAGCTTTGATTCACAAATTGTACATCCCTCTTTTGTAGCCCTCTGTATTTATTGAATAGTTCAGCAACATTTCACATTTCTTGGAGGGATAAAATTTACCTTCAGTTCTTGGTGACATTAGGGTTTGAATTAGTTAACTTTCTTTTAAAACATGCTTAATGTCGCAGTTCCGGATAGATTTATAACTAACTTTGTATTGACTACATTTTCTTGGCTGATTTAAAATCAAACTATGACTAAAAGCAAGACAACCACACCTTTTTGGCGTAATGGGGGGACACCGCTCAGTGATTGGCACGACAGGTGACTTCGCTTGCATGACCATTACAAGGCCTCACTTCTCTTGGCACTACGAGCTGCAACCTAGGTCCACACACTGCTGCGGCAGCATACCTGAGGCCAGCAACGCACCAACTTAAGAAGAGTATTGGCAGGTCGGGAAAAACTAGAAGTGCTACGAGCTGTAACCTTGGCCAACAACGTGCTACCGCGGCAGCACTACGAGCTGAAACCTCAGGCCAGCAATGCGCAAACACCTAGTGACTAGACGACCTACATGTATAGGGCCTCACCTATCTCCCCAGCAGAGCTGGATTGGACAAGACTGTTGGCCAGTAGAAAAATGAGAAAAACAAATTGAGCTTGCTTGGGGAAGTCACTGTGCAGACTTAACCGCCACAGATACACGCGAGCGTGTATCCCCCCAAGCAACGAAACACAAAACAGAATTACAAACTAGATAAGAATTAGGGGGAAACACTAGCCATTCTAGGGGCTGCAGACAGGAGAACCTATTGTGGTGACCTAATGTACAACTGGTAGCAGTCAGAAGACCACCTGCCCATTACTTTAATAAGCCAGTCAGGCAAACCCGCAGCAGCCGCCGTGGAGGCAGCACCTATATCCAGAAGCTATGACCTTTGAGACTGTCAAAGGGTAGCCCTGCATGATGGGCAGCAGCCCTAAGTAAGCAGACAATGGCGGAACGGGTGAGAAGCCGACCTGACTGAAAAAGAAAAAGGGGCCCCTTTGGTTTGATTTTGCAGTGAGTTGAACAACTACCAGAAATGTGACTTGGACCTTGTGCAGTACTTACTTTTATATAGTTAGACATTGACCAAAGCTTAAGCCAATTGGCAAGGCTGTACCATAGAATGCTAGACATTACAAGATAAGAACTCAGACATAAATGAGGATATTCACCAATCGAACCACTTAGCAAACATGAAATAAACTGCAATGAGACAGATCCAAAATGTTACAATGGATCCAAACATTTTAAAAGAGACAACAAAGGGATAAAGATAAAGGCACAACAGTAGACTGATTCATTACAGTAACAAACTTAAAGCCCACGGGGCTAATGAGGGGTTAACTGCGTTTTACGTTTGTGCTGTTAACTGCATTTTATGTTTGTGCTGTAAAACTATCTTTACACTTTGGTGCATACAAATTGCAGAAACCATTATTGTTTAAAGAAAAGCCATAGTTGGGTGTTCATTATGATATTTTAAGGGTATGTCACTGTTCCCAAGTGAATTTCTTTGTTTTTGTTGAACACTTGTTTTCAAATACATCCTGTCTTAAGGACCCATTCTGATTTTTACAGTGACTTTGAATTAAGTTGGTAATACATTAATTAATCAAAACAAGAAAACGATGCCAATTATACCCTCGCTGAACTCAAAACATAATCAAACTTGTCACCAGGATGGATATGTTGTGGTTCAATTTTATCCTTGGTTTAAATTTTTTCTCCCTTTGTTCTGAACCAGTTATCATTATGATACACTACCATATACCCAAAAACAAAGGGATACAAAATTTAAACCAAGGATTAAAAATTGAACTACAACACTTGCAGCTACTTTAGACAAAATTATAAGATATATATATATATATATATATATATATATATATATATATATATATATATATATATATATATATATATAATATAATATAATATAAAAAGGTAATGAATTGAAGTCTTCATCAGCTATTTAAGTGCTCAATACATGTAGATAAACTAGAGCAATATGTATATTTTCAGAGTTGGATTATTTGGTCGAAGACATTTATTGCTACTCAGAGTTTCATGCTTCTTGCGAAGCAATCATCAGGCAACTGCCAAAAATAACGGATACATAAGAATATACACAAAATTTGAAAATACAGAACAATGCCTAGCGGCGTGACACGTAGATGGATATGATTGGTTAATCTAAGCGAGCACTGTCTTTAACAGGAATTTCTTGGAATGTCTACACGTAGATACCAGTTCGCTTCTATTGTTTAGTGTTGACATTTCGGGTTTACATATAATAAAGTATTTTTCCCATAAACACAAATTACAACGCTTGTTTACATTTGAATATGACCGGGCCTGTTTTAGCTTATGCCATTTGATGTTGTAGATAATATTCTTATCCTTTATTCTTATCCAATATATTTACTGAACTCGGTTGCGTGTCAACCAAATTAAGTAAATATATTTGGAGCCTAAAGGATAAGAATATTATCTACAACATCAAATGGCGTAAGCTAAAACAGGCCTGGTCATATTCAAATGTAAATAGCATTGTAATTTGTGTTTATGGGAATAAACTATATATATATATATATATATATATATATACATGTATATATATATATATATATATATATATATATATACATGTATATATATATATATATATATATATATATATATATTGCTCTTTGGCATTACAAGCTTTGCCTTTATGTCCAAATTGAGCACTCTTCTAGGATGAGTCATTGCTAATGCATTTGCGCATGCTCACTAGTTTTCTAGTTTGAGCACTCTGGCATGGCTTAGATGATACCACAAGTGTGGGATCATTTGGGGTGGCTATATAGCTTAACCTCCATCCTAGCCTTCAGCACTGCACTGATGAGGCCCAGAAGGCCGAAACAGTACTGTCTGCAGTTAGTTATATTATATATATATATATAAATTGTGTTAAGCCTAAATACATTTCTTGAAAGCTCTGTTAACTTACACAAGTTACAGTGTACTAGGTCTGGTAAGTTACTGTAAGTTAAATTCATTGTTAATTATCAATAAAAGGAATGATTATATTTAGTACAAACTCGACTAGTCTGATCATTCAAAGTACATTGGTTAAGTAGTTTCCTGGGATTTGAGGATTGTGTGAAGAGTTATCAAACCTACAAACCAACCGAACAGGATGGAAAACTTTCATTCCTGTAAAAGATTCCTTGTGATTGTGGCAGAGCCTAGTTTGTATTTGCAACAAACAGAAGCTCTATGCATGTGCAGGTCAAGGAATGTAATAGTCATACAGCAGGAAGAACCAACGATCAGCTAAATATGGTCCTAAAGACAGTCAGTTGGCAACCATTAGGTTGACTGAAAGACAGCCAAGTTTGGTTAATGTATGAAAGAATTAACATTTTTGCTTTTTGTTTGATGAGCATTCAAGTCTATGATAGTAGAATTACACTGATTTCATAAGAAAGTTGCTGTCTTTCAAAATTACATCTGAATGCGACTTGAAATAATTTATGGCTGTTCTTTCTTCAATGTTTATTTATTAAATAATTATTCAGGCCTTAGTTTAGTAACACAGGATTTTGTTATCTTAAATCTGCTAAATCCTGCTAAATCCTGGCTAAATTACTGGCTGTTTGAAAAGCAAATTTTAACTGTATGGCCTTATCATGAAGTGAGCTCTTTGCGGTTCATACAGCTGAGTGGGAGTCTTTGATTGTACAGACCATGCTCTTACACTGTATAATGCAATACTTACCGGACAATACAAAGATGTTCAGTTGAAGATATGATCACTTTACTTCCGTTATGTTTATGAGTACTGACCTCCTTTTGTAGTCAGTTTTGTGCAGTCAGCTTGTATGCAAATTAACGTCCTGTGTCAACACTTTTTTAATCAATTTTTGGATGTTTGAGTTGCTAAGGTACATGTACATGTACATTACTGTAAGATTTTAGTTACAATTGGAGGTTACCTATAATTATTGAAGAAGCTAAAGACCTGTGTCTATAAGCAGGGTTGTTTTTTTCATCAAAATGGCTAGTCTTCTTAATCCTGGGAACACAAGAATGAGAAAGTAGGCATTGTACCTAATGTATCTGTTTGCATTTCCAATTCAGTACATTTCATTCTTTAACAGTATGATTAGTGTTAAGCTACAGCAGTGTACCATTCAAATTGATCAAGTGATCACTTAATAATTGCCCCCGGCCCAGTGATTTACAGGTACAGTACTCAAGAGTTTCATGATGAGAGGTACTGTACTTACAATGGGGAACTGGATAACAAGTTTACGTATTGTACAGGTATCTGGTGTCCTCTACTTGCGCAGGCAAGAAAATTACATCCACAGATTGGCAATTTGCCAAGTGAGCAAAGCTCCTTGTGAAACGAATATTGATGGCACAGTTACAGTTGTACAGTTAGGCTTTGTCCATCCATGCATGTAGTTTGGATGTAAGCCTTAACTTCGCCCTTTTATTAATATTCCAGCTCATGCATTTTGGCATTACTTAAAACTTATCAACAATGAAGAAAGACCAGATTACATAAGTTTTCCTTGCATAACTGAGTGGACCTTCATTTTGACAGGCAATCAGTGGCACCAAGTGTTGTAGGATCACTGAACGAAAAAGATGAAAAGGCTAAGAAAGCCAAGCAGCCAATTGTGATCTGGCCTGAGTGGAGTGAACAGGATATTGGGCAGGAAAAATGGGTAATAGTTTTGCATTCAATTTAGGGGTGATTCAATCTTCTAATAAAAATAATCTAATAGAAATAATAATAATAATTTATTATTATTATACATCTTGGTTGCCAGTAATTTTTTACAAAATAATTTGAAGTTTTTCCCTGTGTAACAGTGTTTTTTTTTTAGGAAACCTGACCTTAAAGCAAGAAACATTAATTTTTCTTGTGATCTTAAAAATCCCTACGTGCTTATATGTGTACTGAAAAGACATTAATTTTACAACTCAATAATAAACATCAATGTTCTTGGCACATTTTTATTTTTGTTTTGAACACATGCTTTTTAATACTAACTTACAAAAATTACTATTTTTTCTTCTCCAATTTCAGGATACAGTGCACAAAGCAAAGGAAAAAGAAAAGGGTAAAAGTCCTAACCCAGTAAGTGATCTTGGATCTGATACCTGTATGTAGTCAAAAATAATTTTCTTTCTTCAAATTTGTTTTTATTATTGTAATTATAACATATTTTACCACTGAAGTTTGATGATCAAAGTAAGGACTGCAGAAGATTTATTGATATCCAAGGGTCAGTTACACTGTATACAATGGCTGGCAAAAGAAATAAATTATTTTATTAAGGCAACAAGACAGATTTGTAAAAACATTTCAAGACTTTGAGACGTGTTTCACAAATGAATATAATTTGTAAAATGTCATAAGACCCTTTTTTTTTTTCACATGGTAAAGACCTCTCTTACCACCACTTATATTGCATAACCACACCACAGTCATGGTATAATTATTGTAAACATTACATGTACTTTGCACCTTTACTGTCAGATATTTATTTAATATTATTTTGTTTGTTTTGTTAATTTACAGCACCCATATGAAGACCCTGAAGGCAGGATAGACTTACCAACAGCAATAAAATGCCAGGTTGATCACTGGAAAAGGCCAGTTGAATTTATCATGGAAAAGGTATGTCAACTTCAAGTCACAATCAAAATCCGCTTTGAATTCACTTTCATTTGAACCTGACAAGTGTAAATCATGTTGGTGTGGCTAATACATTTACAGGTATAATAGCAACCAGTACCAGTCAATATTCAAGAAAGCATACCCTTTGTCTCACACTTTTAATTTAAAAATTTGGTCAATGCTGGTCACAGCTCAGTCTCCTCGTAGCCTTTGGAGATCTAGAATTAAATGTACAGTACATCTACAAAAGCCGTAAACACAGGTTAGAGTGCATGATTACATAAAAATAAAGGCAGCAAATGGGGTAATATTAATTTTTTGCCTTCAATGTACCTGAACTAATTTATAATCTGATTATCATCACAACAGGCACCAGTGGTGGTAGATCCAAAGAGCTTGACTGAGGGAATAGATCTGCTTTCTGCAAATGATCACTTGACACACAGCGAGGTATTGCCAATGAAATTGGGTTTTACTGAACAAACCAGCAGGGCTGTCACTAATTTGTCAAGTATAGGCGGGGATTTGCAAAAAGTAGCTAGCCGAAGAATCCAGCTGTTGTGGTATGGTCAGTTATCAAAGTAGCTGGTGATTGAACTCAGAATTTTCGGGGAAATCCCCCCCCCCCCCTCTCCTAGAATTTCCTGGTACAGAGAACAAGGAATTTGGTGCTAGACAAGACAAGACAAGACATTTATTTCATAATATTGGCTGTACAATTTCTTGGCATGCAGTGCCTAGTCGTGGCATGCCAAATTAATTCTATTACAAATCAGATATTACAGATAATAGATAAAAAGCAAATAAAAAGGGGGAGAAAAATATGGGTAAGTCAAAGCGAGAGAGGCAAATCTATTTTATTAATGCAAGCTTTGAAAGAAGCTAAGGTTTGGGATTTTCGGTGCTGCTTTGCAGACGTTACTAAACGGGGTTAGATTACATCAATTCTGCAATGCAAGCTACATACAGTCTGCTTCATACAGGGTGTATACAGTACCGCTCAGAGATAAGCGGCCAAAAATCGACGCATTAAACGCATTGGCAAGAAATGCCTTAACGTATTTGCACTAACGCGTTGCGCATGGAAAACGCACATACAGTAAAGCTCATTAGTATGTATGAGATAGCTTATTGTTTTCCTTTAGTTGATGTCTCATTGTTTATTTAAAACAGCCTTCAATTTCTGTTCCGCACCACAAAACTGAAATAATAGCGAGCGTGAATTTTCGGCGTCATGGCAAACATAAAATAGTGATGTCTCTGGTTTTACAAGGCGCACAGAGATGATTAAAATGGCAAAATATTCTTCCAGGCTGAAATTCGATGTAAAGCTTATGATGTGCCGTTTAAAAAGAGTGATTTCTTTGCAAGCGATATCTATTGTGTTATTTTTCACTCGCATGAGCGAGCGTGAATTTTCGGCGTTACAGCAAACATAAAATAGTGATATCTCCGGTTCTACAAGGCGTACAGAGATGATTAAAATGGCAAAATAGTCTTTCTTGAAGGCTGGAATTCGATATAAAGCTGTTTGTGATGCGCCATTTAAAAAGAGTAATTTCTTTGCAAGCAAAGTCTACTGTCATAAAATTCACAAAGTCTACGTTGTTGTTATTTTTAGCTAGCACCAGCGAGCGTGAATTTTCGGCGTCACGGCAAACATAAATAGCGATATCTCCGCTTTGAAACGGCAAAATACTCTTTCCTCAAGGCTGAAATTCGATATAAAGCTTTTTATGATATGCTGTTTACAAAGAGTAATTTCTTTGCAAGCAAAGTCTACTGTCATAAGTGGTGTTAAATATGTTAAATATGTGACTGATCATCGCAGTTATGAACACTACATAAGCAGTGGCGAAAATAAAGCCTGAAAAAAAATTCAGGCTTGTACGGGATTCGAACCCACGACCTCTGCGATACCGGTGCAGTGCTCTACCGACTGAGCTAACAAGCCATCTGGGAGCTGGTAGTTTTGTTGGTTCGTAATATACCTGTGAGTGGTGAATATATGAGAATGAATGTATGAAAATCATATATTTGAACTGCGGATTAATGATAAATACACTGTATGTGACTGATCATCGCAGTTATGAACACTATGTAAGCAGTAGTGAAAATAAAGCCTGAACAAAAATCAGGCTTGTACGGGATTCGAACCCACGACCTCTGCGATACCGGTGCAGAGTAAAACTAAGCTTCTACAAGGCGTACAGAGACGATTAAAACGGCAAAATACTCTTTCCTCAAGGCTGAAATTCGATATAAAGCTTTTTATGATGCGCTGTTTACAAAGAGTAATTTCTTTGCAAAGTCTAATGTTAAATATGTGACTGATCATCGCAGTTATGAACACTACATAAGCAGTAGCGAAAATAAAGCCTGAAAAAAAATTTAGGCTTGTACGGGATTCGAACCCACGACCTCTGTGATACCGGTGCAGTGCTCTACCGACTGAGGTAACAAGCCATCTGGGAGCTGGTCATTTTGTTGGTTCGTAATATACCTGTGAGTGGTGAATATATGAGAATGAATGTATGAAAATCATATATTTGAACTGCGGATTAATGATAAATACACTGTATGTGACTGATCATCGCAGTTATGAACACTATGTAAGCAGTAGTGAAAATAAAGCCTGAAAAAAAATCAGGCTTGTACGGGATTCGAACCCACGACCTCTGCGATACCGGTGCAGAGTAAAACTAAGCTTCTACAAGGCGTACAGAGACGATTAAAATGGCAAAATACTCTTTCTTCAAGACTGAAATTCGATAAAAAGCTGTTTATGATGCGCTGTTTCAAAAGAGTAATTTCTTTGCAAGCAAAGTCTACTGTGATGTTATTTTTAGCTTGCCAACAGCGAGCGAGAACTTTCGATGTCACAGCAAACATAAAATAGTGATATGTATGGTGCTACAAGGCATACAGGGATGATTAAAACGGCAAAATCCTCTTTCTTCAAGGCCGACATTTGATATAAAGCTGTTTATGATGCACCGTTTAAAAAGTGATTTCTTTTATACAACTTGCACTAGCGAGCGTGAATTTTTGGCGTCATGGCAAACATATCTCTGGCTCAGAAGAACTTAATTCTAATTTGGACTGACCCAAATTAAAAACTTAACGCCTGTTCCTGGAATTTGCCATTCCACAGACATTCCAAATATAGTTCGGGAAGCTACAGACTGTACAAAGTTAATCGGAAAGCCAGTTATCTGACAACTTGTGGAAGTTTTTGTAATATGATGCACTTCGTTGCAATGTTTAGAACATTATGCAAATTTCAATCCGCATGACTTGTTGGCAGTATTTGTGAGACGGCGAGTCATTGTCTTTCAAAACAATGTCGCACAAAGAAAATTTACTGCAGTGAATAACAATAGATAAAACGCGCAGAAGAAATGCGTTTTCTAACACGCTTTTTGAACCGCGTTAACGCAAAAAATGTGCACATGTTTTGCGTTTGCATTGGCCGCTTATCTCTGAGAGGTACTCTACATGCGAAAATTATGCAACTGATGATTTGGGACTCTTTTTGTTTCCATAAATCACTATTCTACACCATCGCCACTACCCATTATCACTATCATGGTTGTGAAATTCTGGGGGCAGCGTAAGTAACAAGTAAATAAAGGAGATTAGTTTCTAAAGAAACTGTGGTGCTGCGTTGGTGGGGGAGTGAAACACGAAAATTTGGTTTATCAATGGAGTTGATAATGTAAATTGACCACCGTACAGGGATTCAATTAGCTGACATTTCGAGCGTTAGCCCTTCGTCGGAGTGAATTGGATGATTTGGGACCTTTTCCGATTCGCTCTGACGAAGGGCTAACACTCGAAACATCAGCTAATCGAATCCCTGTATGGTGGTCAATTTACATTATCAACTCTGTTGATAAACCAAATTTTTAAGTAACAAGTACACTGTATGATTTATGTTGGCAGTTGCTTCGATGGATCATTGGGCAGGTAACCTGCCTGTGGAAACAACACTTCAAGGTGGAGTCAGTGGAGGTGAAAGGTGCCAAAGAAGTTAAGGAAAGCAACAAAGGAGACAAGGAGAAGGACAAAGACAAGGACAAAGACAAAGAGAAGGACAAAGATGCTTTGTTAGAGGACAACACTTGGAAACCCTGGGGTCACATATGGCCGAAGGAAAAGACCAAAGGCTCTCCTTTGCCTGTTTACAACCCTGGAGGAAAATACTGTGTCAGGGTATTCTGGATGGTAAGCACAAAATATATTTGACATTTGTATGATTTGCGTTGTGCACCTTAACATGTATGCAAAAGGTGAAATTCAAAACCAGACAGCCCATCTTTACATCTGAGCATATTTAATGGATGGATGGATGCACAGTTCATCTTTCTTGAGAACTTGATGGTCATTATTTGGCTTTGTAACATTCAAATATTTGTTGCTGAAAATTGTCATCTATTCCAGGCGTGAGCCCACAGTTTGAGCTAAGGTTCTGGAAACTGTCCACTTCTAGGAACATCTACAATGTAGGAACATGTAGGAACAGATGATGTCCGCTGATGACTATCTGCACATGCGTCTACTTTCATACTAAACGGTTAATTAAAATGTTTATTAATTATACCAAAAAGAAAGAAAACATAGTATTATGGTTTCTATCAATGTAGTCTTTTTATTAAAGGCTGCATTAATATACATCAAAAGGTACAGACTCTCCCAGTTGTACACTAGTCATCCTAAGTTTTTAATGTTGGCTTTGTAATTTATTATAATCATGTAGGGTACATGGCGGAAAGTGACTGTGGATGACTGGATGCCATTTGATGAGGATGGGAAACTTCTGCTACCTGCCACACCCAGTGAACACGAATTATGGCCCATGCTGCTCTCTAAAGCTCTGATAAAAGTAGCATCATTAGAGTAAGTAAACATAATTGCTTTTTAAACTTGGTTTATATCCTAACCTACATCCTAGTATAATTATGATATTACAAGTACAATAATTAAATTGTAATCAGTAAATTTACATGATGATGATTGCACAGAAATTACTAAATTGTGACCTCTCATGCGAAAACGTTAACAAACGAGTTCCCGTTTAGAACGGAATCCGTTCACCAGTCGTTTCTTACCCGTTCGAACGGCTTAATTGGGTCATCCGTACAAACGACTCTCCTTGCTAACTCCCACATTCAGTTGAAACCAGTAACTAAAGAGGAAGCACTAGTTTCAATAAGCACCGACGTCCGACGAAAAGCATCGGCTACTTTGATCAGAGACGTCTGCTACTTTTCCATAAATTGAAGTACAATCATGTAATTAAAGAATGATTCTTTATTTTTTCCTTAATACCGTCGCCTACTCGATCTACTCCAACTCGCTGCCTACTTCAAATTTTATTGAAACCCCTAAGAGAGCAATATTCAAACAGTGTATAATAACCCACTTATATAAATCTCTTTAACATAAAATGTTTGTTTTTTTTATAAATAATACTCAATGTTTCTGTCAATAACAATTATTACTTTCAAGCTTAGTATTGCTTTCTTCTTGACCAGTTTATCAGAAATGAGTACAACTGTTCAGCCTATCATAAAATTTTAAGAATGTTGTGGACAAATTTTATTGCTGGGGATATACAGTATATTGACATGCTTTCTTATTATTTTTCAGTTATGCCGGTGGTTATAATGCCAGTGAATTTGGAGACTTCACTGTAGTCCATGCTCTTACTGGATGGTTACCTGAAATTATCCCACTGAGGTAACAATGCATACCAGATAATTAATTTTGTTGTTCCAGAGAATGTCCATACCACTTATTATTATTATTATTATTATTATTATTTACTGGTAGCGCCTACCCTTCAGGGCCACTTCTAGGGGAGGTTTCATTATTTTAGCCTCTTCTTAACCTCTGGAAGGTCCAGAAAGAAAAATTAGACCTTGAAAAATCTCCTGTCATAATTTCCAGTGACCTAATTTTATGGAAGGTATCTAGGTATTTTCTAAAACTTCATGATTTAAATTTCCAGAATTAAAACAAAACAAAAACAAAAAACAAAAACAATCGGACTGAATCTGCTAACCGTGATAATTATGGAACTCATCTACAGTAAAATCATTGTCATGATTAATTATTTTTGTTTCTGGGTCTGCTGACTTAAGGTGTGGTCATATTGGTGAGATATGGAAGCTTCTTCTCCAAGCCTTGCCTCGATGGAAACTGGAGAACACTCCTCCACCAGAAGAAAAGAAGCAGCCAAATCCAGAGGGCAAGAAAAAAGATGACAAGGATAAGGAACGTAAATCTACCAAGTCGGATAAAGCGCAATGCCAGGACAGGGCTGACAGAGACAACAAAGCTAAAGATAAGGATAAAGACAAAGGAGACAAAGGTACACGTACTGCCAACTTGTGGGCCATCTCATTTGGTAGCAGGCCAGAAATGGTACATGTAGGGGTCATATAGGCTCCAATCCCAGTGCAGACCATAAACCAGGGTCTTTAAAGATGCACATACATGTAACTGGTAAGATCAGGTTGGCTGTGGTACCTTGTCTCATCTCACATAATGAGACATACTGCAGGAAATGACATGGAGTGATTGGCTCTGTCTCATGCACCCTTCTCACACATTATTAGGGGACTCTGAAGAACCCACTCACAGATCTAAAAAATGTAGGGACATACCGTAGGCAATGGTTAATGATTTGGCCTTACGTAATTTCATTCTTGCACTTCACTTCACTTTCTTACTTGTATAAATTGACGCTCAATTTAGAGTCTGTGGCTTTTGTAGCCAAATTAATGGGAAATTATTTGATTTGGAGGAATTGTAGCACTCCAAAATAATGTATTCTCTTGTAACTAGATATCATTGGTTAATGTTACATGTATGTAATTTCATAGTTGGATGTCCTTCCAATTTTGCATTTCAATAGAACAAATTAAACAAGCAATTTATAAATATCATTGTTAAGTCGATAAGATCAATGCTTCAGCGTTTCACTTGACTGTAATTTTTTTAGCCACACCAGCTGCAACCTCTGTCGAAACCCCAAAGGAGCCTGAGTTTGTGATTTTTGCCAGCTACTCACACCCACCAAATATGCCAATGAGACATTCTGTTCTCAAGGAAATGGTGAGTATATAACATATTTACATATACAGAATTGATTTACTTTGTTTAGTTGGCTTCTGATTATATAACACAAACTCCGTTCGAAATATATGAGAAAACATCAGGTAGAATTCTGCTATTTGTGCTTCGAACCACTTTTAAACGCAAATGAGACTGTCCCCAGTGGGGACAGGTCAAGCAAACAACACAATCCCATAGTGCCCCCGCACAACCACATGGTCCCATGATCCTCTGCATCTTTTTCTGCTGTGCTTCGAAACCACAAACAGGTAAGTAAAATCTTGTCGTATATTTTTCGCTCTTTTTCCCTTTTCAGCTATATCTGCATCTCCTCGCCAACGAGGAAACCTTTCGACGATACTTTTCTTCAAACTGACGTGGCTTTTTCGATCGTAGAAAACGATGTCACGTCGAAAACGGTCGCATCAATCCTCTTCGCCTTCCCGCCATCGCGAACGATCGGCGAGCAGGAGTCCGCCTAAAAGACGCAAAACTCCTGATCCTCCGCCTTCAACGGGCGAAAATACTTTGGCTTCGATCCTTTCTACACTACAGCAAATACAAACAGACATGGCGAAAACAAACGACCGTGTATCGTCCATCGAATCTCACCTCGAACAACCTTTGGGAAATTTCCCGCCATCGCATCCCAGTGAGGACCAAATATCTGTTCGCGCCTACTCCGATAACGAATTAGATTATTCAGAGGATGGTGTACTGTTGGCTACTGAGCCCCAAAGCCAGGCTATTAAGCCCCAACACCAGGCTATTAAGCCATCTCACACGGCCACTAGGCCATCAGACGAGGCAAATGCCTCACGATCACCTGAAGAGGTCCAATCAGGCGGAGTGCCCGACAACAATTCTACACCGTCGTTGTACGACCCTGACTCAGCCCAGTTTTCATGGGAACCTCAAAAGGAACTGAAGACTTTCCTGGAGAAACAGTTCCGAAGGAAACTCAGTTATGACCAGGTGTGTGAAATCCTCGACAATTACAATATTCCATCAGTCGATTGCCTAATTACTCCTACCTTGGATCCTTCAATTGTAAATCAAATCACTACCCTCCAAACAAAGAAGTACGTCCAAGACCGCGATAAGGAGATGGCTGTTGTCCAAAGGGCTTTCCTAAACACAACAGGACCCCTTTGCTCACTACATGATGCTCTTTCATCAGGAACTCAAGTTCCTACAGAGGAAATTAAAAGCATAGTTGAACAAACACTATGCCTTCTTGGTTCAGCTAACCACCAAATGAAGAGGCTAGTGGAAAACCCTCCTAAGTGACTATTTAAGTCAAAAAATTTTTTCGTCAAAAGTGCCTGAATTTTTGCATATGACCTTCAATTTCCTTATTTATTTATATTTATATTTTACTTATTTAAATTGGTGAAAAAAATAACAAGGCATTGTTAAGTAAGTAAATTGAAGGCCACATGCAAAAAATAGGGCACTTTTGACGAAAAATTTTTTTGACCTAAATAGTCACTTAGGAGGGTTTTCCACTAGCCTCTTCAAATGTCAGTGTTGCGTCGGAAGAAAGTTCTTGCAAATATAAATAAAGATAAAATCAGTCTGGCTGAACAGCCACTTCCTAATGCTAAACGCTTTTTGTTTGGAGAGGACTTTCCTTCCGTTGCTTCCAAACAAGCTGACCTCTCTCGTGGTCTCGCTAAAAATCTATCAAATGTGTCAAAACCCAGACAACCTTATCAGAAATCTGGTACCACCAAGGATAGGCAACGCTTTAGGACCACAGGTGCCTTCTCTAAGTACCAGGCAAACCGGCCAAAAAACTATCGGCCCTTTCGTCCCCACAAGGGACCCTCAAACCAAGACTCAACACCTTCATAGGAAGGTGGAAACAAATCACTTCAGATCCAGAAATTGTAAATGTTGTGTCAGGATATCAAATTCCACTCCACTCTGTTCCTGTTCAGTTACACGTTCCAGTTACAAAATGTTCAGATTTAACAGTTCCCCTCATAGATGCAGAAGTGAACAAACTTCTTTCATTGGGGGCAATAAAGACAATCCCCTTTTCAAAGGGAAATTTCTACAGCAGACTGTTCTTAGTCCCGAAAAAAGAAGGAACCTATCGCCCAGTAATCGACCTGAGCCGACTCAACAAGTTTGTAGTAAACTGTCATTTCCAAATGGAAAACATTTCTTGTCTGAAGACACTGTTAAACATGGGAGACTTTTTGACATGCATAGACTTGAAGGACGCATATCTGTCCGTCCACGTACACGAGTCCTCCCAATGGTACCTCTGTTTCCAGTGGAGAGACCAATCATTCGCCTTCCAGGGCCTACCATTTGGTCTAAATACAGCTCCCAGGGTTTTCACAAAGCTAATAAAACCCATCGCGGCTTACCTGCGCAAGAGAGGTATTCGAATAATTGTTTACCTAGACGACTTTCTTATCCTCGGCTCGTCCATAGAGGAGTCAAGAGCCAACATTGCGCTATCTCTGGACCTTCTACAGTGGTTAGGTTTCACCATCAACTGGGAGAAATCCATCCTGGTCCCCACTCAGTCACTGACATTCCTCGGCCTATCCATAAATTCATCGACAATGTCACTCAGCCTCCCAGAGGAAAAGGTCCTGAACATACAGCACAAATGTCAAAAACTTCTGTGCAACCCCACTCCATCAGCTCGCGAAGTGGCAAGCCTGATAGGGACATTGGAGGCGGCTCGCCCCGCCATCTGGCAGGTCCCACTCCATTACAGGTACTTACAAATACAGCTGATAAAATCCCTACAGGCATCTCAACACAGTTACGAGACACTGATGTCCTTGAACAGCAATTCTCAGACGGAACTACACTGGTGGCTCCAAAACGTAGCCACTGTCAATGGCAGTACCATCAACCCTCCTCCCCCAGACCTGTACATCACTTCAGACGCATCCAAGGCAGGCTGGGGTGCATGCTGCCGGGACTTAACCGCAAACGGTCGTTGGTCACCTCTGGAGGCCAAACAACACATAAATGTCCTCGAGCTCAAAGCTGCCTTTCTCGCCACCAAAGCTTTTCTCAAAGCCCGGTCCAACATCTCGGTCTGCCTCCGCTTGGACAACACGACAGCTGTAGCCCACATAAACAACAAAGGGGGCACGCGCTCTCCACAGCTGGTCAGCCTAACTTTAGAGCTATGGCAGTGGTGTCTTCAACGAACAATTCTGATCACCGCTCAACACCTGCCAGGCAAACTCAACGTTGTAGCCGACAAAGCATCAAGAGAATCTTACGACTCCAGCGAATGGCAAATAGATCCACAGGTGATCCGGCCCTTCATAAGAAGGTGCGATGTAGACCTCTTTGCCTCACGCCTAACAGCACTCCTTCCAAAGTATGCCAGCTGGAAACCAGACCCAGGTGCTACCTACACAGATGCAATGACCCTGGACTGGTCCCTTCTAAAAGGTTACGCCTTTCCACCGTTCAGTCTAATCTCCGTAGTATTGAACAAGGTATTGCAGGAAAAAGCAGACCTAGTCCTAGTGGCTCCGGTATGGCAGGCACAGCCTTGGTGGCCAGCTCTCCTGAACCTCCTATTCAAGAACCCTGTCATGATTCCGAACTCCAAACATCTGTTGAGGGACCCTGCGTTTCCTCTGCGAATCCACCCGATGTACCCCAGGCTTCATTTAGCCGTCTTTCACATATCAGGGAACAACATCAAACAGAAGGTTTTTTCGGAAGACATTACCGAAATACTTCTCTCAGCCACTCGCGCCTTCACACATAAGACGTACCAGTCAGCCTGGCAACTGTGGAGTAGCTGGTGTTCTAAAAGGAAAGTTAATCCGATTTCAGCAACCCTAAATGATGTTCTCCTCTTCTTGACTGATCGTTTTAAAAACGGGGCTGCTTATAGGTCAGTCAACGTAGCGCGTTCGGCTGTCTCCTCTTGTCATCCTAAGATTGATGGCTACCCAGTCGGACAACACCCTCTTGTTGTTCAACTTTTAAAGGGAATGCTTCACATGCGTCCTCCTACACCTAGATACACGCACACTTGGGACGTGCACTTAGTAACTAAGTACTTGGACCGCCTTGGAAAGACCAAACTGTTACCACTAAAGCTTCTCTCAATCAAACTGGCAATGCTTTTTGCCCTCTGTTGTCCAGAACGAGTTTCATCCCTGTCGAAGCTGGACCTTCGATATTGCCGTGTGATCCCTGAAGGAATTTCCTTTACATTGACGACACCAAGAAAGCGAAGTTCTCCAGAACAGCTATCTCAAGCATTTTTTACATCTTTCCCTTATAACAGGCGACTCTGTCCTGTTGACACTTTACGTTGTTACCTTAAGGCTACCCGACATTTACGTCCAGTATTTCCATCCTCAAAACCAGACCCCTTGTTTGTCTCTTATGTTAAACCGCATAATCCGATCACTTCGCCTACTCTTAGCCGTTGGTTGCGCACAGTCTTAAAAAGTGTCGGTATTGACACTGAGATCTTCAAGGCGCACTCGGTCCGTGGAGCATCTACAACCACAGCAGTGAACAGCAATGTTCCACTTGACGATGTTATGAAAATGGCAGATTGGTCTCGCGTTAGTACTTTTCAGAAGTTTTACTACAAACCCATCTTTAAGTCCAATTATGGTCATGCTGTTTTAAAATAACTTCAACTTTGTCCAATGTTCTGTTACAGACATGCCGCATTAAAATAATGGTTAATGTTACTGTTCTTTCTCAACTTCTTATCTTGTTTTACCCAAACCCTCTTTTATACCCTACGTACGGGGCGTTGAATTCTACCTGATGTTTTCTCATATATTTCGAACGGAGTTTGTGTTATATAATACCAATTATACCAGGGCCGCGAAGCGGCCTGCCTGTATAATTGAAATTATATAAACAAACGAAGTGAGAAATATATGAGTCCCACCCCTCAAACCTTCTCTCTGCCTTCTTGCACAGCGTTGAAAAGATGCAGAGGATCATGGGACCATGTGGTTGTGCGGGGGCACTATGGGATTGTGTTGTTTGCTTGACCTGTCCCCACTGGGGACAGTCTCATTTGCGTTTAAAAGTGGTTCGAAGCACAAATAGCAGAATTCTACCTGATGTTTTCTCATATATTTCTCACTTCGTTTGTTTATATAATTTCAATTATACAGGCAGGCCGCTTCGCGGCCCTGGTATAATTGGTATTCCTCTTTATGGAGTATACAGTTCGTTACAGTGTACCTTCTTTTTATTGCTGCAGTAGCAATTTATTGTAACTACATTTTACTTTGTTCCTTCCAGGCGGATGCATCAGAGAAACTTCGTCAGACTGGCTTGTCTCATAACCACCCCCACCCTGTCATGTTGATGACAGTGAGAGACTGTCCCCTGGTACCTCCACCGCCCCCTGTTCTCATTCCACGGTGGAAGCTCATCCGGCAGAAGAAGAAGAAGCAGCCTATAGAGCCAGCACTGACTCCTCTAGAGCCCCCAAGGATCCACAGTTCTTGGAAGTGATGTCTCCTTTTCTGAACCATAAGGTCAGCCCCATCCCTGTCAGTAGAGCAAGGTAAGGGTTCGCAAATAAATGTTTGGTATAAATTTGTTTTTGGTTTGAAATCATGTATCAAATGTTATATTACATGATACATGATATGTAGAGGATGTCACATGTCCGCTCAGAGATACAAAATTTCTCTTTTCAAGATTGTTAAAAAATATATCAAGAGTGAGCACAGCAAACAAGTGAAATATTTTTCAACACAAGAAGAGAAAATAGTTTCTATTTATTATTATAAACACAAATGAAAATACCAAACCATTTCACTTTTCATTGGGATTATTATGTAACCACGGCATTGGTGATCTTTTCATGTGTGAAGATAACATGTTATGCCTTGTGTGAAGATACATGTATCATTGTTTCTGGCAATGTGTGAAAGCTCACCTGGTATTTCATTGGTGTTTAAATAATAAGTACATGTATCTCATAGGATGAACATCTATCTAACTGCAGCCATTTCCTGCTAAGAGCTGCCTCAGCAATCCTAGCTTGCTATGGACGGGTAATGCAAATAAGGAAAATTAATGTTCTTTTGTGCTAGGTGTTGGCATTGTGACCAATATTTCTTGTCAAGTAGGAAGGAAAGGCTAAACTATTCAACAATCATGACACAAAAAATAATGGTAGAATGAACTGGTAAAAAAGGTCATTGCCATTTTCAGAACTCCTGTAAGGTGGCTTAAATTTTACCCTGAGAAGTCAATGGGTGAAATTCTGGAGGAAGGAGACAAAGATGATGGGGAAAAGAAAGAAGGGGGAGAGGCTGAGGAAGGAGCTGACAAGCCTGCTACCTCTGACAAGAAGGAGGGGTCCACTGAAGACCCTACAGCTGTAAAAGAGGTACACTGTATTGATCTGGAATCAGGCCTTGTGTGAATGAGTTTTCCAGAAATTACCTCCTATTTCCCTATAATGAAAAGTTTAACCCCACCTCTGCTGTGGGAATTGAATCCAAATTTTTTCTTTTAATTGGAAGCCAAGAATTGAAAAGTACCACTGGAATACATTTACAGAGAGGTAGAGAGGGATAGCATTGTTTACAGAATTATATCTGCTTGTACTTACTGTAAATACTTACTCATCTGGCATCTTTGCAACTTGTCATGCATGAGGCCACTGTTGCCCCCCTTCAACATTCTTGTTCAATTTCCATTGCCACACTGCAGACGTATAAGGCCTAGGTCCCTTTTGGTCATCTTCCACTTATCTGTTTCATGTTATTGTGTCTACCCTAAGTGTTGATATATGGCTAAAATTGTTGCATGTCGAGAATTTTCATTTAAAAAGGGACCGTGAAAATGATATACCCCCATATGAAACAACTGAGTTTAAACAAGTAATATCCATTTGTTGAGTAGTCAATTTTGTCATCTCAAACCACCCTCAGATCTGGAGTACTCAACTGGACAACCATACTTGATGCTAAGTTATGATTTGACTCCTTGGTTCAAACTGTTTACTATATGGTAGATAGTTTTCTACTATAAACAGTTGTGCTGGTAATATGTTTTTTGTCTTTAATATTCTATGACCAAAATATCATGTGTGGTCAGGAAAGTTTGTTGCTAACTTAAAGGAACAGTGTCATGGATCTTGCGCATGTGCAGTAGTGATATATCACAGGATAGTTAAATACCCTTTTTATACATTAGGATGAGAAATCCAAGACCCCAACTCCAAGACAGGAAGGAGAAGATGCCAAATGTGATCAGGACAAAGAAAGGGATACTTTAAGAGAAAGCAAAGACAGTCGTGACAGCCTTCGAGAACGGTCAGGAACAAAAGATTCTTCAAAGTCAAAAGAAAGAGAAAAGTCGGCGAAAAGTGATAAAGGAGAGAAAGAGAAGTTACCCAAGACAGCTGACAAGGCTGACAAGGGTAGAGCTGGAAGCAAACTGAGTGTTGTAGATAAGCCAGAAAGGAACAAGGCAGGTGCACCGTCACCAAAGGGGAGAAGAATGTCCAGGATGGACAGGCCAGGAGGAGACTTTCTGTCAAAAAGTAAGAAACTCTGACTAATTTGAGAATCAAGTATTGATTGACTGCACAGTTCTTACTAACATTAAATTTCTGACTTCACAGCACCCCCTGAATCAAGGCGAATGTCCCGGGTGGAAAAAAGTCCAAAAGTTGAATTAGAAAGGGATTCTTCACATAAAGTAGAGACCATTCATGAAGATGAAATTCCAGTGCTTGATCTGCCTAGTGCTCCTGCTGATGCAGATAAGACTCCAGGGGATGGCACTGAGGGAGAAGGGAATGATGAAAAGACTGAAGGTTACAAGACAGAAGATGGTGACAAGGTTAAAGATGAGAACAACAAGGAGAAGAAAATCTGGATGGAGTATGCTGACTTCTGTAAATGTTTTAGGTCAGGAAAGTTTGTTGCTTTATAACTTAAAGGAACAGTGTCATGGATCTTGCGCATGTGCAGTAGCGATATATCAGCTTGAAAAGGCTGGCAAGTGTTATCAAGTTTAGTCACCGATATATATCTTTGGTTATCAATGCCATCCATATGGCACAGAACAATTAAACAAACAAAAATCTCCAAAAGAGGAACAATTATAGCTGAGACTGCAATGGATATTATAGGAATTACTGGCCAAAATCAATCCTACGGACCAAATTGAAGTTGGTGGACAGATAAAAAGTCTGTTACTCATTTGAGAGCATCATTGCACATGCTTGGCTGTGAAACTGCTCCTTTAAATCAGTTTGCTTAATTACACTGTTGTAGCTCTTCCTCTCCTGGGACAGCTTATGTAATGTACAGTGTAACATACCATTTAGATCACAGGCAACAAGAACAAAAACAAAAAAAGATCAAGATATTGATCAAGTTAGGGAAATTGTCTTGATGTATAAAGGAAAGAAAGAGCCATTGATTCTAATGTGAGTGAAAAAAAAAAGCCTTCGCATGCAAACATTTTTACAGTTTAGCCAGAGTTAAATCTTGTTTAAAGCTAGAACACTGTCACTGTCATTGTTAAAATTAAAATTACAGTATCTTGTTTGGTGGAACATCCTCGGCCCAGTTGCCAGTGTACAGTGTAATTGCTTACAGCGACATCCTCAGAGGCTGTTAATGTTGTGGTTCAATTTTATACTTGGTTTAAATTTTTCTCCTGTTGTTTCAATCGTATATAATTATTATACATTATCAAAGGGAGAAAAATTTTCAACCAATGTTAACATACATGTACACACACAGATGCTTACCAGTTAACCATCTGGAGTGTGACCAACATATTCAGTAGAGCGTAATCACTCATGCAGGCTGGCAAATTTGGTCAACTTTAATTGTGGTGAACCTATTTTTTTTCTTTTTTGTCTTTCAGGCATTTGTATATATTCCACAAACCTAACACTTACAGTTATTCCAAAGGAAACTCAGAGTTAAAGGTAATGAATCAAATTTGATTATTATGAACTACAGCTGTACCTCTTTGGTAGCTGCCACCAGAGGGCATACCCCTCCCATGTTTGGAGCCCTCTCCAATTTCCAATATAGCTTTAAAACATTTGGGACCCTCCCCAGTGAAGTTCTAGCTAACATTCCATGGGGAAGGTATGGATATTTCGTGAACCATGTATTCCATGTATGTCCTTGTTGTCCCTTGACTCTTGTTGTACATGTAGCTTTTACCCTTTCTGTGTCCTTGCTGTTTATGTAATGTAGACCTGTAACAGTTCTTGACTGCACCCACTTTCATCTTTTAGTTCAGTCATAACAGGGCTGTTTGATGCCATACGTTGTCCCAGTTTCATCATGCAATTTCTAACTCCAAATGCAATTTTTTCTGAAGTGATAACATGGTGCTTGCTCAGTGATGTATTACTGTATATGTTCTGATCATGACTCAGCTGATGCTAATTTTAAACAGTTGCTATTAACAGTTCCTATTAACATGCTCTCTTGTTCTTCTCTTCTCTGCTGTCCTCGTACATCTGTCTCGAGTGCTTTCCTTCTTCTCTAATGCCATGTCTAACTACAGAGGAAGTAACTTGCACAAGCCCTGTTGAGGTCTGTCTCTCCTCTTGCTCTCTGTCTTATTTATATATCTCTTTTCTTTTTTTTTCCTTATTGCTTTATCCAACCTGTTTTCATTCTTCAATTTTGTATGTGTTAATGTTTTCCACATTTCTAACTTTCACATTGGAATAATTGTCAGAATGCTTAATTTACTGCAGCTGATCTTGCTGATTTCATCATGATAATAAAACCAAAAATAATAAAAATTCACTGAAATTCCGATCTACTACTAATCTGTGACTAACACTGATATTCAGCATACGTACTGTAACTTCAAACTCACTAACCAGCAGTTAAAATTAATTGCCAGAGGTGGGTTTTCATTCCGATCACTCTTCATAATGGTGCTAATGTGACATCCGATGGGAAGGCGTCTTCTGTAATGGGTCGTAGACTTAAAGGACAAGACAGTGAAATGTCAATATTATCTGTGAGTTAATCTTTATCATCATCACATTTCACTTCACTTAAACTGCATGTTGACAATTTGCACTTTATCAGGACATAGTTAGTAGAGGAGACTGGTTATGAAACTCGGCAAACATCAAAGGGTTAAACAATAGCGCGGTCGGCGATGTTGAACAGACCCGTCACGTGACTCTGACCGTGCACAAGTTCATTCAAGATGGCGGATGGTGTAGACGATCTGTTTGTATGGGGAGAAGATTTTGAAGCGATCTTGGGTATTTTGGAGGACGATGAGGAAGTACAGGAACAATTTTCCGTCGCAGTTAGAAATGTAAGTTGAAAAAGTTGCAATTTCGAGTTGTAATTTCGCACTTCTCAGCTTAAATTTGCCACAGATGGGCTTCTCGACGACTGTAAACAAACGAAATTAAACAAACGCTCGCGTAAAAACTATGCTTATATATTGCCGTTTCTTCAAAGGCAATCTTCTTTAGGGCTCCTACGAAACAAGGAAGACTTCTAAAAAGCTTCTAAGGAGCTCAAAGCTCCGGAATGTAGAGATTTGTCGAAATTATTCTAAGTGGTAAACCTTGTAATTGATAGAGCTTCCAGGCTTCACGATACTCTCTTGATCGAAAAAGTGGCCACCGAATTTTTATTTTTAAACTCCTGAGTAGTTTATTTATTTTACAATGATAATGTTTGTGATATCTTTGTAGGCTCAGCGTCAAGAAATTGTTTGCAATGACTGCGGAAAGAAGTACAAAACCAAAGGAGGTTATGAGAGACACAGGGCTGCAAAACACAACAATCAACAGGAAGGATTGGAGCAGGTGCAACAGTTAAGCCCGAGTGTTCTTGCAGAAATAGTTGATCGTGCTGTCCGCAATGTTAAGGAAAGGAAAGTTTTTCCAGAAAATTTAAGGAATGAGCTCAGCAATTACTCATACCAACAGCTACAAGAAGACAGCAATGAATTCTCTGCTGTCAAAGCAATCTATGAAGGATATACAAGAAATGGAGATGCAGAAAAGTTTTATGGCAAATATTATGCAACGGTTGCTGCAAAGTCAACCCAATTCTTCAGTGGAATTTCTAGGAATGCAGCAACACTACTGGCAACCAAAGTTGCTGACTGTTTGCTGGCATACTCTAAGCAACAAAAACACTCTACCGAAAGCACTCATCATATAAAAACTGTGTTGTCAGATAAGGAGAAAGCTGGGATGCAATATCTTGGAGGTTATGTTCTGCACAACTTACACAAAAAACATGGCCGAACTAACTCAGTGGAGAGCCAACAAGCTATGGCAATACTGAAAGCTGGGAAACTGGAGAGCATAACTGACTCTAGCCAGAAACTTGTGTCAGCTTTGAACCGTGGGGGACTTTGGTCAATCACTCAGCCTGCGCAGCAAATATTTTTAAAAGCAGAATGTCATTTTAGGCAATTCACATCAAAGCCTGATTTGCAAAGATTAGATATTTCCGGCATTACTAACAAAGCAACCAGCGATAGTGACATCCTTGCTTTTTACAATTTGATGGTATCAGATGCAGAACTTGAACCGGACAGTCATGTTTGTAAGGATGTCTTGCGTGGCATTGTTAGTCTGTATGTACATGTACGTTCATTCTCTTTTGCCAAGGATATCATTCAGCATTACAAGATCAAGGCGACCCAAACCAAAGCAAGGTCTTTACGCAAGGAAATTAGTAGAAGTTGTCAAGGTGATGACCAAGAAAGGCAGGAATAAGACTGTTAATTCACATTTTTGATTTATTAATTAGTAGCTTATGATCAGTACCACCATTTGCAGTGAAGACAATAAATGTCATGTTAACTCTGGATTTTTTTAAACTTTGATTCAGGTTTGGTAAAACCATAGTCAGTAGAGGACTACTAACTATGGTAAAACAATTCAATTCATTCAAGTTACCAGCGAGTTAGATTATATTTCTTGTTTTATATGCTCCTAATAAAATCAAACTTTTATACCCTTTTGAAACAACTGTTTCTCCTTCCCTGAAACCCTGGAAAATAGTGTTTTAATTAATGTGTTAGTTAATTTCCTAGTTACACTTAAGAATTACCACTTGCACTCACATGCACAGTCATAATGAAACAACTGCAAGCTGTTCTTGACAAGTATTTTCACTTTAAATGATCAATATAAAAGTTCTCCTTAATGGTCTCCTTGTATTTCCTAGTTGCACTTAAGAATTACCACTTGCTCTCACATGCACAATCAATGAAACAACTGCAAGCTATTCTTGACAAGTATTTTCACTTTAAATGATCAATAAAAAATTCTTAATGGTCTCTTTGTATTTCTTTATTACATTAAAGAATTACCACATAATTCAACTTTCAAGAAACCTTCCTTATTTAAAAAGCACTAAAAAATTTTCGTCAAATAACAGGAAATAATTGTATCTGTAATACAAAATGTACACTGGATGCTACGTGATTAATCTCCTCAGTGATGAAATACTGAAATGACTTAATTGACTAGAGTTTCAGTTTTTTTCTACATGGTAACTTGTGTTGCCACTCTGACAGGACACTGTTCTCTGCATTCTTAGTGTGTTACTGTTGTACCCAAATGTTTTTATGTCAGGGTTGTCACTGTGCCTACCCAGTTTCTGCTGGCCCCCGAAGTACTCCTCTACTGGATCCTGGCAGAACCGTTCTGTGAGGACAAATTCAAACCCTTCCTGGAGCAAAAATTTTGTTACCTCAACAGCAGAATGCACAGATATGCAGAAGCCCTCATATGTCTGCCATGAGAGAAACATTCGGTTTCTGGCATTCTGGGTGAAGTTACCAGGTCAAAATGTGCAAGGCAGAACTTGAGGTCAGTGCAAACTCCACGAACCAGAAAGGCAAGGGCATGTGTTGCAATTTCATTGACTTTTTCTAAAACAGCATAGTTAAGTTCCAAGTCTCCAAGATCAGTAAAACCGATCAGTTCTCCTGTTACCTTGTCCAAAACAAGGTTTGACATGACTTTCATTTCGTCAAACAAAAGAACCACATATCTTTGAACATCAAAGTATGTGTCAGTTAAGGAGTTCAACTCCTGAACAACTTCCTCTTGGAATCCCCGTTGTGGCCGAATGGCATTTCGATAATCTTTCAGGCGTCGCTGACTTGGGAGTACCAACACTTTACTATTTCTAAGCTCTTCGTAGCATGAAGGTGACTTAGCAGCAAGTGAAAGACAAAACCTGATGACCATCGGATGGTATCGCACCCCAGTACGACTGCTGGAGAACAGTTTCTTCTGTTGCTGCCAGAAAAGGCTCATAAAAGGAGTGACTTTGTTGTCAGCCTCATCAAGGATTTTAGTGAAGTCGTTGCTAAGTTCATGGTCTACTTCAATGTTTGTTTTGACAATTGCCGCTCGCATTTCATTTAGCTCTCGCTCAAGTTCGGCACATTTCAGTCTTTGTTCTTGTAATGTCAGTTTTATTCTTTCTGGATCAGTTTTTGATACTGGGGCCTTGACATTTGCAGGTTTGGAGAGCCGCCTTTCTTTTGCTTTTATGGTCTTTCTTGAGGAAACCAGGTACTCCAAACACTGTGGGCATGCACCTTCCCCGACTTCTTTTTCGCACATGAGATGGCAGTCCTTTGACCTCCAGAAACCTTTGCTGGGAAACTGCTCACCCTGCTCGCATGCCTGAAGTGGGTCTTCATTTATGGGAATTACATGATGAAACAGCTGGCTTGTTAATTCACTGGCTTCCACTCCACAGCAAAGCTTATAGCACTCCAGCTCTCTTACAATTTCACACACTGAAATGTTTCTGACTGAACGCCGGTGAGTAACATAAAGGGGATGATCTTCAGGAAGAAAACAACCAAAAGCTTTCACAGTGTATGCAAGACTGTCATCGATCATTATTTCTACTTCTGGGAGAAGGAAAGGTTCTACAGTCTTTTTCAGAATAAGTCTGTCTGATATTGTTGTAAATTCCCACCCTTTCAGGGTTTTCAAGCCAGTGATTCGCTGGCACAATTCACCAAATGACTTGTAACATGCCTTGGGTTGTTGATCGTGCAACTTGACAACCGATCGAGCAGGTCTTGGTGTAGGCTTTGCAGACTCGTGACTTTTCCTTGGCATGTTTAATCTTGGGATGGCGCCGAATCGTGGTTTCTTCTTCGTCATTTTCGCCGTTTGAACTGCATTTGAAAATAAAGTAAAACAAAAATAAAAAAAGATGAAAATTAACATTCAACAAAATTTCACAGAAATCGTAAATAAACAAAACCATATGGCAAGCGAGAGCATGTCTTCAATTTCTACTGTATATCGTAGCCGTACTTACATATTTCGAAATCTTCTACGTCGAAGTGTTTTTCACAGGTAAACACCTTGTCGTTTTCGATCCTTTTTCGAAATTCAAGGTCGATCTCACGCGTCTTTGTGATCTCACTCAACCAATCGTCTCGCCATTTCTTGTGTGCCTCGTCCTTCGCCGCGGGCAACTTCCAAATGCCGATCCCTTTCGTTCTTCTACAACTCCCACAGCCAAACACAGCGCAGTTATCTCCAGGCATGACGACTAATGAGGTATATAGCTATAACACTTATCGAATCGAGACTAATCTAAGCTAAATATCCGGCGAAATACAGCGTAAGTCTCCGCACATTCACGTTACTCGTATTGCCATGTTGATTTTCCTTGTGCACGGTCGTGATCACGTGACTAAGGGAAAACCATAACAAAGACATCGGCCTTTGATGTTTACCGGGTTTCATAACCAGTCTCCTCTACTAACTATGATCAGGATGCTGTTAAGCCCTGATAAAACCGAAGCAGAGGTTGTTTGGCTTGTACTACAGGCAACCCTTCTATAGGGTTATGTTGGCTTATTCTTGTTATACCTGTTTATCTCCTTGACTCACTGGTCCAACTCTAACTGCTTAAGTTTCAGTAACTCCACTGATGCCTGGCCAGGGCCCTGTTACTGTCAATTTATCTTACATGTAGTTCAAACTGTGTAATCCAGAACATTTGTTTTTGGAATTAATAAAGACCTTTTAGGGTTAGGGTTAGGGTTAAGGTATTATTTATTTATTTATTTATTTATTCGTTTTGAAGGCTGAAAATGTTTAAGTCATTGTTATCTTTGGAATATGTCTAGTCAAATTTTAGGTTAAGTTATATCATGAATTGTTAAAAAAGGGGATAAAAAACAATTAGCATGCCTGCCAGTAATTATTACCACAGCTTTCTTTCAAAATAATTTGGGTGATTAGTTGATAACTGCTGGAAAAGAATGTTATATGCAACAGAATTTTATATCATTTACTTCAACAATCATAGCTACCTCTCGCCAATCAATTTGGTGGGTTCATGCTGGTTTCTGTTCCAATATTCATACTCATTGCGTTCTTGATCAGACTGAATTACAACTTATATGGAAGTTGAACTGACTAACAGAACCTTAAATCTTTAGCCATTTTACATTATAAAATTATTTGCTGTATAAATCTAAAAAGTGAACACAATTCACTGTTTCACACCTTACATGTAAATACTGTAATCAACATCTCTTATGACATACAGTGTATTTGCATAGAGTGGAAGCACAGGTTATTATAAGTTTTTGCGATTTACACCTGTACTGTGGAATCAAATTTTTGATCATTGAACCATTCCACTACTTTCCTTTTTAGCACTATTGCATAGACAGAGTAAACATTCATGCGGTCATCTCTGAATTGTGATTCAGTGAATCTTGAGCGGATTATGTCAGGATACAAACTAAATGCTTGCACAAAGGTGTTTTAGACATCAGCCACAATAAGCAATGTTTACAAGTGGAATTTGACATGGTATTAAAGACATTTCATTTAAATTATTACTATTGTTTTAATTCCAGAATGTTGCTATGACTAGCCATGTTGGAAAAAAGTCAGGCCTTATACTTGCATCATCTGTCACAGCAACCACGCCTGCTCCTGGCAAGAACACAGCCCTCAGCCCTTCCCCATACCATGGTGCTTATGGGGGACCAACTCAGAACCAAGAGCCCCCTCCACCGTTCTTGTTTGTGGACAGCTTAAAGCCGATAGAGATTGTGGTGAGCTTCACCGCTTTCTCCAAGTGGTTGGATCCTCCGCAGCCTATCATCAGAGAAAGAGACAAAGAGAAAGAAAAGGATTCTAACAGTGTAATAACAGGTGTGAATGAATGACCAGCTTGGCGTGTAGAGTACCACTGTCACTTCATAATGAGACAAGCAAAGTGCTAATTTAGGGCACTTTTCTGTTGACAACCAGATGAGTTAGGTTTTACAGTACCGGGCAAATATAAGTTGACAGTCCCTCGAAACTCAAATTTCGATCCTTGATACTCGAAAGCTTCGAGGATCGAGGGTTGAGGATCGAGTTGAGTGCACCAAGTATCGAGTCAAGCGCATTGAGTTTCGAGACAAGAAAACAAATTAGTTTTTCACACGTCTTATCGGAAGAAAGTTGTAAGTGCAGTGAGGCTATTTGAAGGGATATTTCTAACTTCTTTATGGTGGTATGTTTCTAAACATTGAATGTACCATTTGAAGGGAAAGTGGCATGCATGTAAGCAGTCTTAAGAATCGGAGCATTACATATCATTTGTCAACAGACTGGTTTGGCCCCCTAGCTCTGACAAATGGAAAGTGTCAGACGAGTATTACTCATCAAAAGATATTAAAGGAGCTCGGTCATGATATTTTGGGTCATTATTCAGAGACAAAAAATGTATTTAAATAATGGGAAACACTGAAATGAAAGTTTGTCAGGGAAGAGACAGGAATAAATGCCAGTATAGCGAGGATGGTGAAGGATGGAGAAGATTGAAACGGATTACAAATGACCATTTTTGAAAAATTGAGGCTATAAACTTTGCAAAATCCAAAGACCGTGACGTAGCTCCTTAAAGGCAGTGGTGCATCTCAGAGAAGGTCCCAGGCCCCAGCATTAATGGTAAAGAAAATAAGACCCACAGGACTGAAATTTTACTATTCTGGCAGAAACATTTGTCACTCTGGGCCAACGGTTTCCCAGGCCACCTTATGTGAAGTTCTTAATCTGCAACTGAAAGGTTTCTCATTCATCCTACAGAACCTAAAGACAGCGTACCAGTAGAAGAGAAACCAGTCCCACCCACCCCAGGCCGACTTGTCGCTGAGCCGTACTCCTGGAAGAGCCTAGTGACTGGTCAGCCCATCTTAAGAATCTGCACAACAGGCACCAAGGCCTCTGTGCTTACTCTGCCGCCTGGGCGCCACGTGTTGAGGTTTCTTGTTCAGGCACCTCATGGTTATCACGTAGAGATGGCTTCACAAACACCATTTGTGTATGGAGATGAGGACACGGTGATGGCATGTCTCACCAAGGTAGTTACATTATTATGACTGCCACTATTCTCAACACACAATCGTTATTTTAGGTTGTCACTCAATGCTCCTGCTCCCATGGAAGACAGTTTCGCAATGGCCCAAGTAACAGTGATGTGGGACTCTAGACTACTTGTTACTTGTTGGAGTATTTTTTTTCTCATGTACTTTTGGGAAGTGGTTTTCCAAACCTGGGTCAACGAGCAGTGAAGCTTTACACAGCTCAACGAGAAGACACTTTCAGAAGTGTGTGTAAAAAAAGCCCTTCTGGGATAGTACGTCTTGACCAAGACATCTTGAGTTCTAGTTTTAAAATGACCAGGGATGTTCCTGTAATGAGCTAACTTCAGTTTTTGGTTAAAATCTACATTGTATTTCATATCGAAGGCGATTGAAGTTTTTTTTAGGGAATTCGATGAAAATCATTGTGCGTTTCTTTTATAAAAAAAAGTCTTGTACAGCAACAGTTACAAGTAGCAATAATCTTATGACTAATGGTATCCTGCAGACCAAGTCAAGTGTGTGTGCAGCTAATTAGTATTTCCTATTCAGAGCAATGTCGCTTGTCTCCTCATCTGAATGAAGCTTAGCCTTCATCAATCTACACGTATATTCATTGGCAAAATTGTTTCTTCCCACAGGAGAGCATTCGTTTCTTGGAGCATGCCCTGGGGGTTATTCAGTCAGTAGGGACTCTAGTGGCCTCGTTTGCTGATCCACCACCGAACAGGAAATTTGATCTGGATCTGGGGCTCAAGGATCAACCAAAGGACATTCAAGACAAACATTATAAGGTGATAATGATAATACCAGAAACCGTGTTGAGGTCCACGCACTGCGTTTTTAATGTGGTCCAGTTTTAAGCGCTCAGGACGATCAGCTTGGTGTATTTTCCCACAATCCTTTCACCAGTGCTCATTATAAGAGTCGAAGTCCTTTTGGCTGGGAACAAGCAGGAAAAGAGTCGGCCAAAAAATTCGTTAAGCCAACATTTTACTGATGTCTGACTTTATTACTGATTCCTGTTATCGTTAGCAAAGCCTTTCCACCTTTAACATGGCTACAATGTCTATCTTAAAAGGAACCTCCACTGTTACAACAAATTGACGTTAAATTGTAGGCAATAATAACTAGATTTCAAATTTTGTTTCAAAACATGGATATGACATTTGTGTACAAAAATATGGATATCATCATCACCTATTTTCGCTTTTAATTCCCCGAGCACGGCCATTTTGGATGTCATGGCGTGTAATGGTTGCCCTATTGTTTAACACAAAGGATTTTTGCTTCCTGACAATAGCTGCAACCATTAGACGTCATCAAATCCAAAATGGCCCCGCCTGGGAAATTTGAAAGCGAAAATAAGCGATAATGATATCGATTTTTTTTGTACAGTTAAATGTTATATCCACGTTTCAAATCAAAATTTGGAAGCTAGTAATTATTTCCAACAATTTAGCGTGAATTTGTTGTAAGAGTGGAGGTTCCCTTTAAGGAGTGTAACTATAACTACCACATTTTTAGGTTTTTATCAAATGCCTGCTCAAAACAGTGCGATTCCATCTGGCCGACTCCTATGACCTGCCCATGCATTTTGCTTGGAAAGCCTTCCAGTTCCAGGCTTCCCTCTGCCTACATCAGCGGGTAGGTCACAGGCCCCTGTCAGCGGCAGAGATCACCAGGATTGGTTCAATGAGAAATAAACGCAGAACGAAGAGCGCTTCAGCAGTTCCACCTACCTGGGTAGATCGCACCTCTAACAATGAAGAGGAGACTGCCGCAACTAAGATCCAGGCCACTTTCAGGGGTTACTTCCTCAGGAAACTGGCGCGAGGTTACGTCAAAGGTGTGTTTCGTCTGAACCCATGATCATGTTACATGGGGGGGGGAGGGGGGCGATTTCTTGGACTACGCTGGTGGCTTTGTCTTGAACTTTCTATTTTGACAAAGCTGTCTTGTGTGAAGCATCGCGAGAAACAAATTGACGTTGCTAGCTCTCCTTTAGAGCAAAATAAATCAGTCATATAACTTTTGTTGCTGTTTGCAACAGTTATCAACAAACAAGTACACTTACGGGGAAATCAAGCTTTTCATTTCAACATCTGTAGAGCCCACATTTCCTTGAGCGTACGAAGATAAAACTGAATCTTCTCAGATTTAAGGATTGAGCCTCGTGTTGTTTATGCGCGCTTCCTTTTTCTCGCTTCCCTTCCCTTTCTAGTGCTTGCCACGCAGGCTACGTGTTGTTGGGTGTAGACTCATTCTTGGATAACGACAAAGCTTATTTGATCGAGGAAAGGGACCAGTAGTACTTATTTCTGCCATTTATGTCAACGACTCTTCTACTGTAAGGATATACGAGTTGATAGCCTTACTTAGTATATACCACACATACTCAGAGGTGATTAGCAAGTGCTATTCACCTACAAGCAACCAGCGCACGGGATTTTACAATTTCCGACCACTTGTCGGTATCTTCAAATAAAGAATGATCCTCGCAGTTGTGAACGCAATTTATGCAATTGCGAAAAGAAGCCTGAAAAAAATTCAGGACTTCAACGGGGTTTGAACCCGTGACCTCGCGATTACCGGTGCGATGCTCAAACCAACTGAGCTATGAAGCCACTGACGTTGGGAGCAGGTCAATTGTGGGTTCATATGTTCCCGTGAAAGAAATGAGTGTGAATGATATGAAATGAATCATATATGAACTGCGGAAATGAAATCAAATGAAGAATGATCCTCGCAGTTGTGAACACTATTTATGCAATTGCGAAAAGAAGCCTGAAAAAAAATTCAGGACTTCAACGGGGTTTGAACCCGTGACCTCGCGATTACCGGTGCGATGCTCTAACCAACTGAGCTATGAAGCCACTGACGTTGGGAGCAGGTCAATTGTGGGTTCATATGTTCCCGTGAAAGAAATGAGTGTGGATGATATATGAAATGAATCATATATGAACTGCGGAAATGAAATCAAATGAAGAATGATCCTCGCAGTTGTGAACACAATTGATGCAATTGCGAAAAGAAGCCTGAAAAAAATTCAGGACTTCAACGGAGTTTGAACCCGTGACCTCGCGATTACCGGTGCGATGCTCTAACCAACTGAGCTATGAAGCCACTGACGTTGGGAGTAGGTCAATTGTGGGTTCATATGTTCCCGTGAAAGAAATGAGTGTGAATGATATATGAAATGAATCATATATGAACTGCGGAAATGAAATCAAATGAAGAATGATCCTCGCAGTTGTGAACACTATTTATGCAATTGCGAAAAGAAGCCTGAAAAAAAATTCAGGACTTCAACGGGGTTTGAACCCGTGACCTCGCGATTACCGGTGCGATGCTCTAACCAACTGAGCTATGAAGCCACTGACGTTGGGAGCAGGTCAATTGTGGGTTCATATGTTCCCGTGAAAGAAATGACTGTGAATGATATATGAAATGAATCATATATGAACTGCGGAAATGAAATCAAATGAAGAATGATCCTCGCAGTTGTGAACACAATTGATGCAATTGCGAAAAGAAGCCTGAAAAAAATTCAGGACTTCAACGGGGTTTGAACCCGTGACCTCGCGATTACCGGTGCGATGCTCTAACCAACTGAGCTATGAAGCCACTGACGTTGGGAGCAGGTCAATTGTGGGTTCATATGTTCCCGTGAAAGAAATGAGTGTGAATGATATATGAAATGAATCATATATGAACTGCGGAAATGAAATCAAATGAAGAATGATCCTCGCAGTTGTGAACACAATTGATGCAATTGCGAAAAGAAGCCTGAAAAAAATTCAGGACTTCAACGGGGTTTGAACCCGTGACCTCGCGATTACCGGTGCGATGCTCTAACCAACTGAGCTATGAAGCCACTGACGTTGGGAGCAGGTCAATTGTGGGTTCATAAGTTCCCGTGAAAGAAATGAGTGTGAATGATATATGAAATGAATCATATATGAACTGCGGAAATGAAATCAAATGAAGAATGATCCTCGCAGTTGTGAACGCAATTTATGCAATTACGAAAAGAAGGCTGTGAAAAAAATTCAGGACTTCAACGGGGTTTGAACCCGTGACCTCGCGATTACTGGTGCGATGCTCTAACCAACTGAGCTATGAAGCCACTGACGTTGGGAGCAGGTCAATTGTGGTTTCATATGTTCCCGTGAAAGAAATGAGTGTGAATGATATACGAAATGAATCATTATGAACTGCGGAAATGAAATCAAATGAAGAATGATCCTCGCAGTTGTGAACACAATTGATGCAATTGCGAAAAGAAGCCTGAAAAAAAATTCAGGACTTCAACGGGGTTTGAACCCGTGACCTCGCGATTACCGGTGCGATGCTCTAACCAACTGAGCTATGAAGCCACTGACGTTGGGAGCAGGTCAATTGTGGGTTCATATGTTCCCGTGAAAGAAATGAGTGTGGATGATATATGAAATGAATCATATATGAACTGCGGAAATGAAATCAAATGAAGAATGATCCTCGCAGTTGTGAACACAATTGATGCAATTGCGAAAAGAAGCCTGAAAAAAATTCAGGACTTCAACGGAGTTTGAACCCGTGACCTCGCGATTACCGGTGCGATGCTCTAACCAACTGAGCTATGAAGCCACTGACGTTGGGAGTAGGTCAATTGTGGGTTCATATGTTCCCGTGAAAGAAATGAGTGTGAATGATATATGAAATGAATCATATATGAACTGCGGAAATGAAATCAAATGAAGAATGATCCTCGCAGTTGTGAACACTATTTATGCAATTGCGAAAAGAAGCCTGAAAAAAATTCAGGACTTCAACGGGGTTTGAACCCGTGACCTCGCGATTACCGGTGCGATGCTCTAACCAACTGAGCTATGAAGCCACTGACGTTGGGAGCAGGTCAATTGTGGGTTCATATGTTCCCGTGAAAGAAATGAGTGTGGATGATATATGAAATGAATCATATATGAACTGCGGAAATGAAATCAAATGAAGAATGATCCTCGCAGTTGTGAACACAATTGATGCAATTGCGAAAAGAAGCCTGAAAAAAATTCAGGACTTCAACGGGGTTTGAACCCGTGACCTCGCGATTACCGGTGCGATGCTCTAACCAACTGAGCTATGAAGCCACTGACGTTGGGAGCAGGTCAATTGTGGTTTCATATGTTCCCGTGAAAGAAATGAGTGTGAATGATATACGAAATGAATCATTATGAACTGCGGAAATGAAATCAAATGAAGAATGATCCTCGCAGTTGTGAACACAATTGATGCAATTGCGAAAAGAAGCCTGAAAAAAAATTCAGGACTTCAACGGGGTTTGAACCCGTGACCTCGCGATTACCGGTGCGATGCTCTAACCAACTGAGCTATGAAGCCACTGACGTTGGGAGCAGGTCAATTGTGGGTTCATATGTTCCCGTGAAAGAAATGAGTGTGAATGATATATGAAATGAATCATATATGAACTGCGGAAATGAAATCAAATGAAGAATGATCCTCGCAGTTGTGAACACAATTGATGCAATTGCGAAAAGAAGCCTGAAAAAAATTCAGGACTTCAACGGGGTTTGAACCCGTGACCTCGCGATTACCGGTGCGATGCTCTAACCAACTGAGCTATGAAGCCACTGACGTTGGGAGCAGGTCAATTGTGGGTTCATATGTTCCCGTGAAAGAAATGAGTGTGAATGATATATGAAATGAATCATATATGAACTGCGGAAATGAAATCAAATGAAGAATGATCCTCGCAGTTGTGAACACAATTGATGCAATTGCGAAAAGAAGCCTGAAAAAAATTCAGGACTTCAACGGGGTTTGAACCCGTGACCTCGCGATTACCGGTGCGATGCTCTAACCAACTGAGCTATGAAGCCACTGACGTTGGGAGCAGGTCAATTGTGGGTTCATATGTTCCCGTGAAAGAAATGAGTGTGAATGATATATGAAATGAATCATATATGAACTGCGGAAATGAAATCAAATGAAGAATGATCCTCGCAGTTGTGAACGCAATTTATGCAATTACGAAAAGAAGGCTGTGAAAAAAATTCAGGACTTCAACGGGGTTTGAACCCGTGACCTCGCGATTACTGGTGCGATGCTCTAACCAACTGAGCTGTGAAGCCACTGACGTTGGGAGCAGGTCAATTGTGGGTTCATATGTTCCCGTGAAAGAAATGAGTGTGAATGATATATGAAATGAATCATATATGAACTGCGGAAATGAAATCAAATGAAGAATGATCCTCGCAGTTGTGAACGCAATTTATGCAATTACGAAAAGAAGCCTGAAAAAAAAAATTCAGGACTTCAACGGGGTTTGAACCCGTGACCTCGCGATTACTGGTGCGATGCTCTAACCAACTGAGCTTCTTTTCGCAATTGCATAAATTGCGTTCACAACTGCGAGAATCATTCTTCACTTGATTTCATTTCCGCAGTTCATATATGATTCATTTCATATATCATTCATTGTCGGTATCTTGTCACACACAAAGTAATGGTTTGGTCCAAAAATTATTTAGCTTGTGTGGTATATACTAAAACAATTCAAGGGCTGAGGGCATAACCGACCCAATTGACTTTTAGGGCTTTTTTCTTTTTTTTGTCCAAATCAACTGAATGTTTACATGTGGCCTAATATCCACCACTATTCACCTCCACTTCGCTGAATAATTGTTAATTAGTAGTAGTGTGGGACCAATCAAGGGGCACATTTTCCTGCAGGGCTGTTTGTATCATGTAAACTGTCCTTCAATTACGCAGGAACTGAAGAGCACCAGAAAGTGTGGGAGCTTTTAGCCAAAGCGTGGAGTGTAATTGAAGCAAACCTGGAAGGTTTCGCGATTCAGATCTTCAGACTGATGTTCAAGCGTGACCCAGGGCTATTTCCTTTGTTCCCTTTCTACAAGGACGAATGGAGCAGAGTGGCGTACACTGATTACAATGGTGGTTACCCTGAACAGCCTCCTAACTCGTGGTTTGTGGTCTTCAGGTATGAAAGGTTATGATATCTCGCGACCCACAGACACGTTGCTTTGCCCGGCTCTATGATATTTGACATTTTTGTGTACTTCAGCTAGTGAAAACCTGAAAAACGCGCAATTTTTTAATTTCCTAACAGTCGTGGTTGCCTGCGCTATAGGAATTCATCCTTAAAAAAATTTTGTAACCACACTTGCACAACATTGCAAACAACACCACAGAAAAACGGTGCTCACTGACTAGTGTTCGAAAGTTCTTAGTCTTGGCTTACGTATTGCCTGCCAAGCAGTATTTTCATTTCCAAGCGCGAGAAGAGAAGGAAAGCTTCGAAGAAGGAGAATAAAAAAAAAAAAAAAAAAAAAAGAAGGAGAATTAAAAAAAAAAAAAAACGTTTGATGTGCCCGCTAGATTTTGTACACAAATTTAACAGCAAGTAGCATCTTATGTGGCATATAAATGAATGAATGAATGAATGAATGAATAACTAAATAAATAAATGCTTTGATTAACGATAGCTTACATTTAAATCGTCACACTTGGAGATTTTAACCATAGAATCAAAAGCAAGAACCACCTTACGCGACTCTATAATGTTGGTCGGCGTCGTCCCTTTGTTTTACCTGTAGGGAAGTGTTCTTTGTTGACCAGCCAGTGTTGATGGTCCCCAAACTTTACATCACCTTGCCAACATGCCTGTTAAGGGTAGTGGACAATGACTCGGGTGAAGAATTAACTAGAGTCTTTCAGAAAGTGGCGCCAAATAAACTGAAGAAGAACAAGGTATGTTGGATTTCTTTAGTTAACTGTCCTTGTAAATTCCTTAACTCTGTTGACTGCCGTTTAAATTTGAATTCCTACAATTGACCTTACTAATTAGTTGAGGAAAATTGTTGTCATCGCATAGTTGATTTGTACAGGTCTTTAGTTAATTGTTGAGCGACAGGTCTTGTTCATCTGCTCTTAACCTCTTGTTTGTTTGTTTGCTCTAATTCGCACATCAAAGCTTGGACTTGCGTTTGTTGTGATTGATTAGGGTGACTACTTTGGTTTTGAACAAGCTTCTCGTTCTTCTCTTATCAGCGCGGTTACACATTTGTAGCTGAAGCCAGAACCCCAAATGCTATTCTACCCCCAGGGAAGTTCCGACTCCGTGTGATTGGTTCAACAGAGCCCTTACCATACCCCGGACGTGACGGAGTCAATAGTCACTTTGTAAACAAGGAGGTCAGAGATTATTACATCCCCAACAAATACAACATCATCTTCAGGTAACATACCAGAATGCAGCTACAGTAGATACGTGTTTGAGTGTTTTGGTATCTTTACACTTATACCGTACAAAGTCAATGCTTGGTTTCATTGGCTGAATGCTTATCTGGTTTTAGAAACAAATCGGCCAAAATGGTCACTTCCATCTCGTGTAGAATTTATTTATTTATTAATTTTATTTAAACATATTTACATCATGTTTGTCCCAAGAGCTAAATGAGCTCATCATGGGGGTTACACCCAGGGGTTTCAATAAAAGCCGGTTACCGGTGGTTTACCGCCGCCTATCATGCCTCTTACCGCAGTTTGTATTTCTTTGTATTTCTTACGGCCCCCTTTGTTGTCACAGCTGCCTGTTCTACCTCCAGCAGCTGCTTGTAAAAAAACGTATTGAAACCCCTGGTTACACCTAAATTCTAATTACAAAAATGGATAGCCAGGACACGAAACAAGTATAAATACGTCAAAGTTACTAAGGGTCCACACATGAAAAGAAAAAATGATGATGATGAGGAGGAGGAGCGAGGAGGATAAAAACGGCTTGACTCTTTTATAAAGTGCTACACATAAGAGAGAATTTAAGACGAAATCCGAATAATTTTAAGTATTTTACAGTCATTTTTACATTTTCTTAAAGCTAAATACATAGGTAATTGCCTGAAATAACACCGAAAACAATTTCTCATGGGAACGAGAGAAAATAAATTTCAAAGTTTAGAGAACTTGTGCGAACACAGGCAAAATTTCATCATTAGTTTCATTTCACCAGTACTTTCAAGTGTTTCATACACTACTTCAACATTTGTTTTCGACGTTTGGTGTTGCTAGAAATGATTTTTTTTCCAGTCGTACAGAAGTTTGCAATACGATGAAAATAATCTTGGTACAAGCTTTTTGTCCACTTGTTACTCGAACTTCTGGTAGATTCCGTCTTAAACCTTTTCATGTTTGTCAAGTCAGAAGAGTCATACAGAAAAAGTACAACTTTCAGCCGGTCAGAATATCGAATATCTAAACCATTTACCAGAGGCAATATGAGCAAAAGCAGCAGCAACAGCAGTCTCGTGGATAGTGTACCCGTTAGGTATCAGATTAACGTTTCACCCTTTGGCCGACGTGATACACTTAATTCTGGATTGCTGTGAATATTACCTTCGATTTCCAAACGAATTTTAAGCTCAGGAAACGTTGTGTGTGATACTTCAGCAGCATCTAACTCTTCCGTTCGATGCAGGGTAGTGTGTTTGTGATCATCTTCGCCGAAGACCAGTCTATATGGAAAGGAGCTAACAAGCCTTTGGTATTTGTTACTAGGTACACAGTGAAAGTAACAGAAGATCACATGGTTAGCCTTCAGTTGGGCACCTCTAAAACGGACGTGTACATCAAATTACAGGTGAGGGACACACCGCTATTGTATTACAAATTGCAGGCTATTCAACTGAGAAAGCCTGCATGTAGCTTTCCAGAATGAGATACGGTCTCTGATTGGAGAATGAAATAAAAGATGATAGAACACAAACAGTACCCCCAGCCCTGATAACAAAAGAAGCTTCAGGTCATAGGGACCAATGAAAACAGAGGTCTGGAAGAGGTACAGGATTGCTCTTTCCCCTCATATCACAGCAATGTTACACAGCAAGAGCAATGGTACTTTTCTTATTGTATGTAAAAGAAGAAGCAAAGTACGGAGAGGCTAGTTTTGCGTGTTTATTTCCAGATAACCAAGTAACAGTTAAACAACTTGTATAAATAAAAGTTCGGCTAAGGCAATGTCATTAGGGTTGGTAATTGTTGTTCCTACTTCGTAAACGAAGATGAGCCCCACAACATTTATTCGTACTTTACCGTTTATAAATTAACAAATGTTAGGGTACCGGTATACATGTTAATGTTAAGTTAAACATACATACAGTAACAGGCGACCCAAAATAAGAGATTGTGAGTCCGCAGGTGGCTTGAAAGACCAATCTGGGCACGAAACAAGCGACTACAATGTGGACAGACGTAGGAACGATCTGGGATAGAGGGGGGCAGGAGCAGTTTCTTCTCTTTGCGTACCTGATCTTCTGGGTGGCATTGCTTATTCTCTCCTTCTCGTGGGCTGCGACACCCATGTGGATTGCACCATGCCAAGCTGAGCGGTCAAGGGCTGGGTCTTCCCGGGTGTTAGGGTTGTTGTCACAGCGCTTGAGAGGCATGGTAATTACGCTAGTAGGGTAACACACTTTGGACATCAACTGTGTTGCAAAAGAAGTTAGTCTTGAATCTTTCTTGCGATTGGAAAGTCTGAAGTGTTAAACACTGTACCGCCGTGCCTCCTCAAATGGAAAAGCCATACTGCGAAGTAGTCAAGGGCTGGGTCTTCTTGGGTGTTAGGTTGATGTCACAGCGCTTGAGTGGCGTGGTAATTACGCCAGTAGGGTAACACACTTTGGACATCAACTGTGTCGCAAAAGAAGTTAGCCTTGAATCTTTCTTGCGATTGACAAGTCTGAAGTGTTAAACACTGTACCGCCATGCCTCCTCAAATGGAAAAGCCATACTGTCTTATGAAATGTTTGTTTGCAAGTTTAAGTGCAAACCTTGTTTCTGTATTTTGTGGTAGATCCTTGATCACGAACAAGAAGTGGCGAGCACGACAGGTAAAGCTCACGCAGTGATTCCCGCTTTCACTTTCTACCGTGACCGGACAGGAGATGAAGAGGAAAAGCACGGCAAACGAGGTGAGAACGTATTAAACGTGAACTAAGTTAGTGAGGAGTCTTCTTTGGCAAGTAGTGAGGTGAAGGGTTCTTTGCTTGGTTGTTAGATGACTGTTTTTGAAGGTAAAACAACATTTCCTTAGTGAACGTCTTGCATGCAAACTGAAAGACTTGGTCCAGTAGCGTGTGAGGTCCCCAAGGCTGCTCTTTCTTCGGCATACCTAATTCCCCTAAAAGTCTTCTTGGAACTTTACTCTTTCAGTTGATTAAGGTGATTCCTCACATTTGCATGGCGCATCCTCACTGCGTCCTTAACGCGCGCTCGTGTACGCTAACAATGGAAACATGGCGGATTTAATAATAATAATAATAATAATAATAATAATAATAATAATAATAATAATAATAATAATAATAATAAGTAATAGTAATTGGACCGAGTGGAGTACAATTCAGGGAGTAATCGCGCGAGCAATGTCAAAATCAGACGAGCGCGAAGTGCGAGGCTGATTTGAAAATACGAGCGCGATTACTCCCTGAATTGTACGACACGAGGTCCAATTACTAATTAATCGTATCTATAACAAATTTCGAGGTCCAGTTACTAATTAATCGTATCTATAACAAATTTCGGAATTAAAAATTTCTTTTGGGAAGGTCTTTTGAGCGAAAACGTCTGTAGCGCTTTCCATATGTTTTGAAAACTGCAGGAAACGTTTGCAAAGGAAGCCATTAAAGCGCGCGTAATTGACGTGAAAATCACGTGGGTATCCAATTACAGGTATCCAATTACAAAAAGTTCAAATTGGATACCTGTAATTGGACACCCACGTGATCGCGCGTCGATTACGTGACAAATAGGCGCGCGGAGAACCAATCACGATCGAGAATTTTGTTATAGATACGATTATGATAATAATAATAATAAACTTTATTTCTATAGCGAAAACAATTTGATTAGAATTTGATTTACCTTGCCATTGAACTTTGTCAGTTGAAAAATGGCTATAGCTCACTAACGAAAACAGGAACCCAATGTTTTTCTCTGTTCATTTTAATCAAGTAATCATAAACTTTGATTCAGAAAACATTGATCTGATTTCTATTGTTGAAAATTGAATGAATAAAGAAATTAGCAGGTACACTGTGGTCTTTTCTATTTTGCAGTTTAGGAACCATGGATTAAGATGGTTTGTTATTGACAATATCTTTGTTGTTTCCTAAAGGCTCACGCCCTCCTACCTCGTCCCACCCTCGCTCGGCCAAGAGACCCCCATCAGGGAACCGCAAAGCAGTAGCATCTCCTGTGCAAGGCAAGGGTGGTAAGAAGAGTGGCAAGGAGTCCAGTATCTCCTCCTCTCGGCCAGGATCATCGGTGAGTGGCCTGGACCCCTCTTTGGTAACCTTGGCATCCCATAACGCGTTTTACTGAACAATGTAGTGTATCTTCCAGGGCATTTGCCCCACTCACTCTCAGCTTAATCAGCCGCTATGCAGTGCTATTGTTGACGCGCCGTTCTCTACGCCGTACTAAATAGTACGTTAAGAATTACCCAGTACAACTCAACCCTCAGCGGGAACCTGTGCAAAAGTTGGATTGTAGAACTTTGTTCCACAATTAGAGTAGCGTGCTGTCTGAAGTTCTTATTATAGTTCACGGTCTTCAAAACTGTAGCTGCCCCTTACCTTGTCGCTGAAATCGAAGAAGCAATGGTCAATTTTAGTTCAGTATAAACAGTTCAAAGGGGAACCTGCCAATCTACTGCGCATCTTTTAACAGAATGAACGAACGACATGTATGAAACCTTACACTTTCATGCGAACATACTAGTACAGAGGTTTGGAAATTACCCTCTGGCCAAGGTTGGGCAAGATTGGTTGTGCTTTCATTTTCCTTTATACCCTATGAAGTAATCTCAGTTGGACGTGTTTTTCTTTATATAGCAGAAAGGATCTCGTCCCTTGCTTTATGATGACTCAGAGGATAAAGAAGACGAGGAGCCAGAGGACGCAGAGCCAGAAATAAAGGTTTGTGTTGTCATTTGCCAAGTATTTTTAGACATGTGTAGGTACAGCACACGTAGAGGATATTACATGGCCGCGCGGAGATATGAAATTTCTCTTCGCGTGCTGAAAAATATTTCCAAATATTTTTTATGTAAAAACCAATGAAATACCAAACCATTTCAATTTCGCTGCGAAAGGCGCGACTTATTATGCAACCATAGCAACGGTGATGATTTGACGTTTGAAGATAACATCTTATTTTGACGTGTGAAGATATCATGTTTTTGCGCGAAAGCTCACCTGGCATTTCAGTGGTGTTTATATAATGAATGCTGTTATCCCAACTTAATTGCTGTTACTCACCTTTATTGCAGATACACAAGTACATCATCCAGGCCCAGGTTTTGCGTGACAGTTGGCCATTGTCAAAGAGCTCGTGGGACTTTGTTGCCATGCTTAAAAGCCTGGATCGGTTGGACGTAGAAGGTTTGTTACTACCTTGAATGGATGGGGAAAATCCATCAACGCGTCGTCATTTTCTCAGATTAGATTCTTCATGACCTTCTCAATATGCGCATTTCGTCAGTGTCCATGCTACTTACTTACCTACTTACCGCCTTTTGCTGTTTCGGAATAGGTCACGATGTATCAGCTCTGCGCGTGTTCGAGCTGTTCGTAATATGTGTTTTGTAGAACCACTACCGTACCATAATTATTTTACCTTCTTTTTATTGTAACTCTTTCGCGATTTTTCCAACTTGTTTAACTTGCAAAATGTGGACGGAATATGCAGAACTAAAATTACTTAGAACGGCATTGAGATAAAGAGGAAGAAATAAAAAATTATTGTCATGCGCTCATGTTCTCGATAAAACCTAAAATTTTACACATTATTGTACGACAAAAAAATGTAAAACGCACCAACTTCTTTCCCAGTATGTAAAACGCACCTGCAGAGCGATGCGATGTTTTTTACTCTTTAAAGCTACTGTTTTGTGGTGTTCTCGTTGCCGTTGCCGACGTCGTTGCTTAAGCTCTCTTTTGACTTTGGTCGGAGTTAGGAAACTGCATTGAACAAGAGAAGCATTGCATAAATTCATGCTCTGGCCGAAATAACCTAGTTGCCATAATATGCTTTGGTTCAGTCACCGGAGGCCAGTGGGGCCGAGCAAATGCTTGAAAGCAAATAATCTAAATAAACATAACAAGATTAATGTGAATGATATATGAAATGAATCATATTGGCAGGAGGCGAACCAGTTGGCTACTTTCTCGCGGCCTCCTGATTGCAAGTTCAGCGCTCTAACCGCTCAGTCACGCTGCGCCCCCTGATGGACGATTTTCGACAATCGATACATTTCGTCGAAGATCTTTTGTAACAAGTGGGAGGTGTCTAAATTTCAGATAACATTCGGCAGTTCTCAGTGTAATTCCTCCAACATCGAACATAAGCCGTTAGGAGACTGTAATGATGAGTTCCGCCGTTTTAGTTCCCACAGAGAGTGCGCCTCGTGGAGACAAGTTATCTGCAAACGTGTCCAAAGGCAAGAAAAACAAAGAAGGGAAAGAGAATAGTAAATCAAGCAAAGGACAGGCTGGATCACGACCGTCCTCACAGGTAACACCGAAGTGATGCCTTATTAACCATTTCAATTATTTGTTTTTTCTCGAAACTTTTTCTGGATAATCTTCTCAAATGTTCACGATTTGCTTTTATATTAAAGCAATCGTGACTTGAGCCTTCGGCTCGTTTTCCACATCACTTCTGCCGTTCTCTCACGCTTCTGTTCGTGTCTCTGCTCCTCTGCAAACACAGAAAGTGTTTTCCATCTCTTCATTACAAGTGCGGCTTTCAGGAGCGCACCTCGGCAAAAGGCTTTTTAAACTGACGCAACTTTGTTTTCTTCTTTTGGTGTTGTTCAGCAACAGTTTGACTCCAGTAAACCCAACTGGACACTGAGGATTGTGTCGGACGCGAATTTGGTACGTACATACTTTCCTGTGTGGGTGTTTTTAGGCAAAAAGGTGAATGATTTGAAATGTTTTCCCCATATCAATCATTTTGCTTTGCAGGAAGAAATTGAGGTCAAAAAGGATACAGAAAGACAAGATGAAATCAAAGCCATGAAACAGGCATGGGAAGCTGCTGAACCAGGCCGAGCCGCTAAGGTACAGCAGTTTGCACGTGACCTGTAATAGTTCACTCCCAACCCACCTAAATTCCCATCGCTCACTTTGTCCAAACGTCGGTGTGAATTCCTCGCCAAAATTGGGCAACTGCCGCTCTCATTTTGTCGCTTGGATTTTTACAAAATTATTGCAATGTCTTACCGTAAACTACAAGTGCAAAACGCTGCGTGCTCACAAAATTAAAAATGCGAAAGCATTGAAAGTTTGAAGTTGTAAGTCACCACCTCGCGTTTGAGTCCTGTATCGAAGGAAAGGGGATTATAGAGGAAGTGGATCCGGTATGGCTGCTAAGTTGAGTCACAGAGAGTCAGTCATTAAGGACGGTGCCTCCTAATACGAAGATATTTTTTCGCGGATTATCACTATGCTAAAATGTAGATGTTGGTAAGGGCTAACGAAAATTGAAAAGAAAATTGGGGGTAACCGTGCATTTTTCAGACTTCGCAAAAAAGAAAAGAAGAAATATTTCTCTGAACATTTCCTTAGAATTCCTGTTTACATATACCAAGGCAACAACAAACCACAAGCTTTGAAACACATAACAACTGATGACATAAAAACTACTTTTTATGTGGTATTTATTACAAAATCATTGCATTGGAGGCATTTTTGGCTCTGACTGCTCCCTTTTAGTTGAGCAAAAACACAGGCTAAATATATTTTGCGAACTACGAAAAAATCACCATGTGTTGAGTAGGCTTACCACTTTCGTTTTGTGAGGTAAAAAGTGGGGGTCACCTGGCGTTTTTTAGAGCTAAATTGGTTATTTTCTACGTTTAAGGCGCTGTTTTGGGAGCTTGAGACAATTTTTGCTCAACCCCCTCCCTAGTAAGTGAAATATTTGCATGTCTTTTCCTTGGGCATGCTGGGATATCCGGCGACACATGCTGGAACAAAAAGTTTTCTTGATTCTTTGGGAATTAGAGGACATTTTTTCAATGAAGATGGTTTTGAATGCTAAGAGCAAATTCGAAGACGTTTTGAGATGTGTATTTTGTGTAAATTTCAAAGTTTTTTCCAGTATAACTTGCCCTTTTAGGCTCTTCGAAGTGGAAGACAAACACGTACGTAAGATCACGTTTTGTAGTTTTGTCAATTACTTTCGCAGTTGTTTCTTGTGGTTGTATTATCTTTCTGGAAGGAGTTTTGAAATGCATAAAAACTACGCAGTTTGAGAGCCAGTATTCGTGATTCCTTGCTTCTGATTTTCGCAGTCCGTTATTCAGGCCAATTAAGTTCAAGCTTTTCATCAGTTACGAAGGTAAGACATCGTGTTATGTTATATCTTACGTTCGATGAAAACATCTTTCTTTTTATTATTGTTGAAACAGCAATAAAATAAAAGAATAAAACCGAAACGGATTTGTTGTGTATTAAACCGATATGTGTACCACATGACTTTTTTAAGCGATTCCTTTGAATCAGTTTATCCAGCGATATGTTTTGATTAAGTTCAAGTCATGTATATTATTTTCCACTTCACTTCAGTTGCTTTTCCCGGTGTGATTCAGCGTAATTTCATAAAACACACCACAGTAACGCTATCGTTTACGGGTTTTTGGTGTAGACGGCCTGTTGACAATCCTGTAAAACTATCCGCTAAATCAAGAGCTTACAAAAAATACGATAACCATCAAAACAAACTGAATCTTCTGAGGAAATCGCGCGAGTAATCGCGCAAGATAAGATGGTTGCGTGGTGCGCAGAACGAATGCGCACTAGCAATAGGAGGCACCGTCCTTAATGTTTTTTGAATTTGGAAAAGACTGGGACAGAGTGGCCGCTCAAGCGACTATCCCCAATGCCTCACGCGGTACTCTCGATTCCAGCCCTTTCCAAAGGGAGCTCAAGGCAGATGTTGCCTGTATTCTTAACGAAAGACAGAGCCGAGATTCCTTATTCTTGTAAGTCACGTGGAAGTTGTTTTCTTTTCATTCTCAGGCTCATCAAAGTCGCCAAAAGTTTTTGAACGAACACATGGTAAAAGTTGAAAAAGATGCGATCGAAGAAGAAAATGGAGACGAGGAACAACACGAAGAAAAAGATGCTTCATCCAGCGAGATATGTGAGTTGATGATTAGTATTTAGCTTTACTTAGGGCTGATTTTTGTGCGTGCAAGAATGCGCATCCGTCGTCAAAACATATGTTTATCATTCTTACGTTTATAAAATGCTTCCTTTGTGTGAAGATTCAATTTGTTTTGTCTCATTACAGTTACTGTGACGTCACCTGTGCAATCCGAAGCAGACCAAGGAGAGTTGACCCTTGTACCACCCCCCAAGGAACCGGATCAGATCCTCCAGCCTCTGTCTCCACCCAAGACCATCAGGTTAGATCTTGATATTTCTCCTATAGTAAACATTTCCAGCTAGACAGGCATGTAAGGATGTGAGTTGAATTTGTCCATGAGTTAAGTATTGTTGAGATACTGGTTAGCCTGTTCCAGGCGTTCAAATAGTCAACGGAGCGCGATAGTACCGGGATGGGGGGTGGGGGGCGAGGGGCTTCGCCTCGCTTTTGCCGGTACTTTCGCGCTCCGTTTATTATCTGAATGCCTGGAACAGGCTACACGCTGGTCCATCAAATGATTAGCTAATGTTTGGCGTTTAACGGATTTGATGAGGTGAGTGAGATTTGGTCCGAAAGCAAGCCTATCGTGATCGCCCTGAGGTTCGAAACGTCAGCTTTTTTAAAGGGGTACTGTCGCGACAATTCCTGTTATGAGTTTGTTCATATTATGAAGAAATACTTTTTCTATTACATGAATAGGCTGAGTAACACGAAAAGGTTGATTTCAAATCATTTCTAGGAAGAAACGAAACTAGTGTTATTTCACAGTGAGTTTTCCAAGGCACAATGACAAAACTTGTAAAAGTTAAGGGTTTAAACGTTTTCAAGTTGTAATCCATTTCCTCCTCGTCATCGGTGGCCATTGATAACCGCAAATAGTTTCAGTGCACATATTAAGTACTTCCTTTATTCAAATAACGTGACATTGCCCCTTTAAACCAGTCTCCTCATGGCGCCTAATTTAACTTATCGACTATGGTGATAAAACTAAATAGCCGTTCTCACTCCTTTCCCCCACCCCCTTCACATAGACACGATAAAGAGCCTCTATGAAGAACCAGGGGGCCGTTTCTCGAAAGTCCCGTAAACATTTCGGGCCCGAAAAGCCATTTCAAAAACTAAGATCCATCTATTCTAAAAAGCTGGCCTTTAACTATGATTACAAGATACAAAAGGGCAAATTTGTTGCAAAATTTCAAGCCCGGAAACGTCTTCGTTTTTAAGATATGAAGGAAATTGTGGCAAAACGAAATAAACCCGAAAAGTTTCCGGGATTTCGAGAAACGCACGCCAGGTTCAAGACTCGGACCTTACATCCCCATTCCTAGCTCCTACCTGAAGCAAATTTTCCTGTTCTGAACACAATTTGTCTTCATTTTCAGATCGCGAGGTGGTATCCCTGTGTTGCTGGACGAGGAAGAAAAGGAGGCACGTCTTCAAGAGCGCGCTTCCTTGGCCCGTGCGTTCAAAACTATGCGCGAAGAGGTGGTGGAGAAAAGAAGAGAGCAGGACAGACTGGACAGAAACGCTGCCAAGGAAAGACAGTTACAGGAAGCTGAAGAAATGCAGGTATGTACAGCTTTGTGTTTCCCATCAGAGTTGTATGTATTGGATAGATACTTTTGGTGCAAGGTTTTTGCGAACACACAGGTCAGTTAAAACAGTTTGTGAAGTGTTCTTGTGTAAAGTTATCATTTTATTGGTCATGCTTGTGATTAGCGGATTAAAAATATATCGTTATCCATCTTCTCATCTGGATTTGTTGCGATCGCATTCGTTTTCTTGACATTACCCCCCTCACCCCCCCCCCCCCGCCCTTCCCTCCTCGCCCCCACCAGTCTTAACTGATCACAATATGGACAACTGATTGATTGGTTTGATACACGCAAGCGATTAAAGGATTCTTGGAGGAGGAGGTTAATGCAGAAACATGTAAGTTGCTGTGTGCCCCTCTGCCCGAATAATTCAAGAAGCTCCTCGGATACAACAGTTGACAAAATGTTAAAAAATGAAAATCTTCCACATATTTGTTTACTTTAGCGTCCCCAAAGCAATCCGACAATCCCTCGCGCGGCACACTCGATCCCAGTCTTTTCCGCAGTAGCTATTCTGGACGACCATCTGAACCTTACATTTTCTTGTTTTGTACTTCTTTCCCCCCCCCCCCCCCCCCCCCCCAGGCCGCTTTGGACAAAACCCGAAGTGAGGTCAACCAGAGACGAGAGGCTTACAGACAGAAGTTCCTGGAAGCTGAGAAGCAGAAGGAAGAAGCACAGGCAGCCGAGGCAGCTAAAGAAAGAGAAAGATCGCCATCACCCAGCAAGAGCCGAAAGAGTGCATCTACAGCCAAAGGAGGGAGGAAGTCTTCTTCCAAGGGAAGAAGAAATGAGCTACTGTCAGAAATGCCTTAAAGATACCTCTAATGAGAAACATTCATGTGACAGACATAAAGAACTATTTCATAGGACTGCCCTAGGGCTTCCACTATTTAGGATTTTATCCACAGATTACCACAAAGTAACGTGAAGATCGAATAGCAATATTGGAAATATTACAACTGTATAGTTGCATCATTATTCATGCCTGTGGGTATTTGGGCGCAGAAAACCAGCGGAAAATTGTTTAGTTTTTTTTTTATTGTACGCACCTGGTGTGTGTCCAGTTTTTTGAAATGCGCAACATTTTTTTGGTATCGAAATTGTACAACGATTATTTTTGTACAGAGTTAAGTTATTTGTACAGAAGTCACAAAAGAAAAATGTAAATAGTCAATTGTGTTTAAAATAAAAGAATTTAAAAGACGTTATTTGAAGTTTTCATTTCTGCCCGAGTTGTGTCCTTTCAATTTCACTGAAGCTTTTTTCATGTATTCGGAGTGAGAGAAGCGAAGGAAAGTCAAAACTAGCTGAGAATTGTAGACGCACAAAGATTGAAACTGGCCTCAAAGCGTTTGACTCTTCCCAGGCCCAAGTTGTTCAAAGGGCGGATAACTAAGCCAGCCGCTAAGTCACTATCCAGTGGATAAAAATGTGTTAGTTGGAATACATTTTATCTACAGAATAGTGTCTTATCCACTAAATAAAACTATCTGCCTTGAGCAGAGGGGCCGACCCCTCCCTCTCCCCAATAATAATAATAATAATAATAATAATAATATTATTATTATTATTATTATTATTATTATTATTATTATTATTATTATTATTATTATTATTATTATTTACATGGTGCAAATTCAGTTATACAATTTCAAATGTGCCTCACATATATGAAATCAAATCAAATGTTTTTTTTTACCGGAGTACCCGGAGAAAAACCTCTCGGAGCAGAGTAGAGAACCAACATGTCGGGAAACGATGAGTTGAGGAACTCCCTCTCCCCCTGTCGGGAAACATTGGACGCTTTATCTCTTTTTCTTGACGTCTAAATGTCGCTAAATCAGTTGTTATCTAATGCGTCATGGTTGAAGTCGGGAATTGGTTGAAGAAAAGTTATAAGAAGTTACTCGAGCGGTTACGAACGACTTTTATCCGGACCGGCTCAGGTTACCTTTCTATAGTACTTCATAGCATTGCAAGAGGAGGGCTTGAAGGGTCATGTGATAAGCTGGAGCTCTGCTTCTAGGCTTGGCTAAATATCTATATTGTACACTTGGTTCAATCTCGTCACAGTACACCGAACCGCTTTAAGTTTTTCATCATCAGTTCGTACTCTTCGTTCATAGTAACGGAATCTCTTTGCATTTTCCTGTTTCGTTTGGCGTTCACTTTGTGAGCCACCGCTCGCTTCCATCGACTGCCAGGTTTCACAACAGTATCCTTAATTTTAATCTTAGGGATGTTAGACGCCTCTGCACTGCAACCCACGGAATCTTCAGCGATGGGTTCAGCGCCAGAAGTTTCCTTGTCAGGGGTATGGCTCCCTGTCGACTCGAATGACTCCAAAACTTGTGACGTAGAATTCA
>JAEMWC010000581.1:70000-185000 GCA_016490735.1 Pachyseris speciosa | reverse complement strand
TACCTTGCGACGGTAACGCGTGACCGCTCTTTTTGAAAAAGGCCAGTTATCTCGAAATCCAGTCAGACACTTCATAACGAAACTTAAAGAGTGTAAACTATTCAAATCCTGCAACTTGTAGGCCAAATAAGAAAAATTCTGTAACAGCGTTTTCAAGTAAATTGCAAATAAAGTTTTGAAGGCCGGTTTTGTTCATTCCAAAATTTTTCTTCAAGCTTTACAGGGAAATATTAAGCTTTTACACTTTTTTTTTCTCTGTTCAAGGAATTCTCATGGTAGCAAAACATTTTAAATTCACATTGAGCTTCACAGCCACCTAGGAGGCTCAATGTAAATTGAAATGCTTTGCTACCATGATTATTCCTTGCACGGAGTAGAAAAGGGTAAAACTTCAACATTTCGCTGTAAATTTTGAAGAAAAGTGCGGGAATGAGCAAAACTGGCGTTTAAAAGTTTATTTTCAATTTACTTGAAAACGTTCTTAGGGTGGCCTTTCTTAAAAATGATCGACCACGCGTTACCATCGCTATTGTAACAGCTGTTGCTTAGAAACCTATGAGAAAATAAACTTTGATCATAAGTCGATAAGATGTTGTAATTTGAAGGAAATCAAAGCTTTTCTTCTACAGGAAATTTTGATTTCAACAGGTACACCCCAACGCCAAAAAACCTGATGCGAGCCTGTTATATAGGCTTGGTGTATACACTATGTTTCTAATTTCAATGGAATTTCAAATTAAATTGTTAATCTGATCAATGAAAACGTTTCTGTGGAACTCGTCGACACCATTACCAAAAAACCTGAATCTTCTGAGATGTAAACTTGAAAAATCTGACGTAGCGTGTATTCGAAATTAGAGGCTGAATTAATGTGCCCTGAATTTAAATTCAAAATATCTTCAATAATTTTTAACAAGATTTAGACAGGTGATTTACTTCTAACTTTCTGAATGTACCCCCTTTGTGATATGAGGAATACTGAGCAACAAAGCTGAGCCATCCACTGTCTGCCAAAAAGAAATTTTAGAGCTTTTTATTTGTCCAATTAAAATGTCTCTAATTTGAGCCAACAAAAAAAAACTGTCTATGGCAATAATCCACATTTATATTGGCTTCATCTTCTCGGGTATTTATTTATTTATTTATTACAGATTCACTCCACTAAATTACAAATAGATAATAAATTCATTTAAAATAAATTAATCACTAATATAAAGAAAAGTTGCAGAGAGGGAGACAGCCAAAAGTGCTAATGCACCATACCAGGGATGTCCCTACTGAGTAAAAAACCATAGAATGTTCTAATTATCCTTAATAAAACTTAAAACATTAGCTAGATAGTAGATCGTTTGGTGGAAATATGAAAAAGATGGCATCTAATATAGATGCGGAGTTCCTAAATATGAATAAAATGTTCTTAACAAAAAGAAAAGCGTAGTTTTGGGGGATGAGTCTTACATGTAGCTTGTAAGAAAATACTTTGCAACAAAATTCAAATATTTACTAAAAAATCTAATGATGTGACCAGAACGTATCATCGCCGATGTTATCCTTTGATAAGATTTGTGTTAGTTTTCTGCTTTAGATTCCCATGAAAGGAAAGAGATCAACTAGATTGTTTTTGCTGGCGATAGCTTTGGTGATGCTGCATTCCGGTGCTGCCAAGACTAAGGCGTGGAGGCCAAAGAGAAGCAGCCGAAACAGTAAGAAGAAAATCACTCTCGCCAATTCATTAAAGCACTTTTAGCCGTAATCGCACGGCTCACTTAGTGCCAACCCAAGCACCCACCCGTACACATGCCCCTTCTCGTTTTCTCTCTCATCTCACACACTCGGTGCTTACATTCACTTGATTATTTGCTCCCTCCATGCCTTGCTAGCGTTTTGTCATTATTTGTCATTATTTCTTAAAGCAAGGGCCACTACGTTTCAGGGGAAGGGTCACAATTTCCCTTTGGGAACGGCCGTTTTTAAAATGGATTCGGAATTGGAAGATTTTCGGTTGGTTTGCTAACGGAGCGCAGTTTGTGCAAGGTCAGTTACAGTTGCATTGTTGAGCTGCATTACTCAGCTGGAGTTACTTTTCACGTGATTAGCAGTTATTGGCCTTATACTTCTTGCACGTTTGTGAGAGGGGTATTGTAGTGTGGTCAATATGTTTTGGACGCAAATCCGGGAAGAACTAGGAGGTTATACTAGCCTTCTAATCTTATCGGTTCTTCCCCCCTGCCCCCCTCCCCCCTCCCTCGCACCATAAATAATGGCCGGTCCTCTCTAAGACCATTACCACCAATCAAATATTTATTATGTCAATGTGCTTCCTCTGTTAGACTGCAACTCCCCTTTAGGAATGGAGAATAAGGTTATACCAGATGCATACATCACTGCCTCCTCTGAGGTAAGACAATGCCATGGACTTAAATGTTGTGAACAGATATGCCTTTCAAATGAAGAACGATCCTCGCAGTTGTGAACGCAATTTGTGCAATTGCGAAAAGAAGCCTGAAAAAAATTTAGGACTGTACGGGTCCGCAAATGATCCCAGGACCACAAATGATCCCGGACCGCAAATGATCCCCAAAATGGACCGCAAATGATCCCCATATTGGACCGCAAATGATCCCCATATTGGACCGCAAATGATCCCGACCAAAAATAAGGAATGGCATGGATTGATATAAAAATGACACACAAAAAACACGTTTTATCATTTTGTGAGAATTATTCCATAGTTCTTTTCTTTTTTGTTTTTGTTTTTGTTTTTGTTTTTGTTTTTTTTTCGTTTTTAGTGGAAAATCTGTGATCTTGCGTGACGTTCTGTCTGTTTGTTGATTTCAGGACGCCGGCTGCATAGCACAGTAATTGATTTTGTAAAGACACTTGTTGTGATCGTGGACTGCGAGTTTCGCTTCATGTCTTCTGTTTATTGTGTTGTACATCCCAGGACGTTCGAGAACATGCTTAATCAGATTTCATTTCTGTCGGGTAAATGATCAACGCTTCGGTGCACGTGCCCGATTTCAGTGAAAATCGAGCATGTATAAATTAGCCTGGAAACAGGCTCCGCAGTGGGAAATTAAAGGAGCGAAAAGAAGGATCGTGGCGAAAAAAATCGGCGAGCGAAGCCTGCTTGGCTAGCCAAATTTTTTTTTTTTTTTTTGGCCACGTTCCTTATTTTCGCTCCTTAACCCCACTGCGGAGCCTGGTCCCAGGCTAGTATAATTCAATTGTATAATCACAAATACAACGGATAATTCAAATTCACACATACCCGTAAAGAAATAACTGAAAAATTCCGCAGTTGATTTCGTTATCTTTTGAAATAAAAGTTCTTTTTTCACTGAGCACTCTTATTTAAAATTGTACTCAGAATACTAGAAGTGTTTCTTTCTCACATTCATGGGATCAGCCGACTGGCCTGTGGCAGGCGAGAAACGCGGTGATGTGGTTGAAATCGGAGCAGGGGTCAAAGATCATCCGAAACTTGTCACCGTCGTGTGAGCTGTGACTCCCACGCTTTCGGAAAATATGGCTAAACTGTCTTGTTCTTATTTCATTGGTATCATTTGTGAACGTTCTTGGAGTTACTAAAGATAAGAACAAACACAAAGATCTCTAAAGACGGAAGGAAAAAGGAGATAGGTTTGGATCCTGGTGTGATAACACTGATTGACTGCTTCACATCAGTCTGATTGTGTGACCACGTTTACCTTTTTAAAATTAATCAGATGATGATAGTTGTGAACCATGATTTAAGGCTTTGATAAAAATATTCGCAATTCATGCCAATTCCCTATCCACACCATTTCACCATCCATGCCATTCCTAATTTTTTGTTCGGGATCATTTGCGGTCCGACATGGTGCAATATGGGGATCATTTGCGGTCCGGGATCATTTGCGGTCCAATGTGGGGATCATTTGCGGTCCGGGATCATTTGCGGTCCTGGGATCATTTGCGGACCCGTACAGGACTTCAACGGGGTTTGAACCCGTGACGTCGCGATACCGGTGCGATGCTCTAACCAACTGTGCTATGAAGCCACTGACGTTGATTTTACGCTTTGTCAAGTGTAAAATCCGGTGCAAGCAGTTGCAAAGAGGTGCAAACTGATGTAAAGTGGCAGTTAACCAATTAAGCCTTAAAGGCCCATTTTCACCGTAATGCATCACGCGCCGCAACCGTTAATTCTTGAACTCAGACCTTCGAAGCCCTTGTTTTATCACATCGTGAACAAATCTCGAAATCGACGGCAGTAAATATGTTCTGTTTTCTCTTCTTCAGTTTCCTTTTATTATTTTGGGAACAATTTTGTTGTATTTGTAAATTTTGGCTCATTCAAAGTCAGAAGAGTCAGTGTGGCTTCGCAGCACCACTTTTTCTTGAGTATCAAGTGACGTGATCGAGGTTCACGGAGGTCCTACGGAGAATCGTTGTGCATGTTTGGTATTTTTACCTCAGAGCTTTCAAGAATTCGCTGAAGTTGACTTACTGCGATGATGGCGAATGAATTATATGTGTCTGGATAACTGTTTTCCGCATGTTTGCCGTTTTTACCTCAAGGTCAACTCTTCAGTGCCTTGGTCAACTCTTTAGTGTTCTAATCTGACTTGTCGCTACGTCTCTTTAATATCGACTGCGATTTTTATGCCCCATCGGGCATCCTAGCTTTACTTAGAGTTCACAGCTTGCCTAAAGTGCGTGATAATTAATTTCTCTTTCTCGCCGAGATCTCCGTGATCGATGAGGAATACACTGCTGTGTTGCTTTTGTTTCTCATGTTTTAATGTGGAGGTCAAAGTTTCGCTCCTTTTGTCAAGCCGGATGGTCGAACGTATTTTGAATACGATATAAAGCGAAAGGACAGGATAATTGAATGAGGACACATGGATAATTTTAGACTACAAGCAGTCCCTCTTTCAGTGCTTAGTTCGTAGAGTGTGAGGCTAAAACAAAAATGACCAGCGCGAGGTGGAGCAATGTAATCATTAACACAACATCGGATTAGCTGGACGTTCGGGTTCAGCATTGCCCGACGACTATGTCATGCTGATGAATTCTAACAAGGACGAAACAACTGTCTATGCCTGCATGCCACTGCCCGGGTGATATGGCTGTAATAATAATAATAATCATCATCATCATCATCATCATCATCATCATCATCATCATCATAATCATAATAATCATAATAATGATAATAATAATAATAATAATAATAATAATACCTATTTACATATCAATATTATGAATTAATAATAATGTTACAATAACTTTTTTCCTTCAAAAAGGAAGCAGAAAAGAAAAAATAACGAGATAAAATCGTTCTTATTCAACAAATTATGACTAAACATTACAATCTCCTATAACAATTTCGTATATATTTAGTTTTATATTTAAACATTTCTAGAGGAAGTAGCTGCCAGAGAAAAATAAAAATAAACTATTGGATACCCGCTACATTAAAATTAAAGCGGCAATCGTCTATGAAGTCACTTATCTTTCAAAAGGGTGTCCTTGAACCCCTGACACTTGTGTGCACTGATCTCAAAATTTCAAAGGACAGAACTGTTCTTAGCCATGTAATCACAAAGTGGTAAGGTTAACCGTCTCTTTGAGAGAGTTTCTAAAGGCTAAATACTTCAGGACAAAGTAACACTCAGTGCCCATGCCGCCATGGGTTCCAACAACTAGAGGTGCAAACGACCCCATCTCAACATCCAAAACACGCTGCTGATACTCCCACTTCCTCTCATCTTCATTCTCTTTGAAGATGTGGACATTGCCTTACTCTGGTTGCACTTGGAATTGACATGCGTAACTCTAACATTGAAAAATGCCGTAATTCCTCGTGACCAGAAACCCCATGCCTTTATGTCCAATCTTGCCTCTGAGCTTGTGACAGGGATTCTAAGATTGAATCGTTCGTTATCGAGAGGTTGAAGGCGTTGTTCAACTTCAACATTTGTGCAAACCTTACTAACAAATTAGGTTAGTAGGTTACGAACACCATCGTGTCTCTGCGCTACAAAACCCCCCTTTTTACATGTACAGGGCGTGACCGACAGTAAGTTTCTCCTCACAAACGTATAACAATAATAATAATAATAATAATAATAATAATAATAATAATAATAATAATAATCATCATCATCATCATCATCATCATCATCATCATCATCACTTTATTTAAGTCTCAAATTTTTCTAGCTGAGCACAGATGCTCTACTAATTGAGGAGACTAAATATCGGTCTATGAGTTACCACTGAATACACAAAACGGCTTGCATAGCATTAGGACTTTCGAAAGATTGGTCGCACACTAGGAAAGGTTAAATGGCACTTTATTGCACGATGTACGGTAGCAACTAACTTTTGTTAACACTTCTTTTTCAAGTGGGATAGTAACCATGGACCGGCTAATGCAAGGCTTAACAAGCCTGCCGGTGGAGGAAGGACGGGCGCCTGGTCTGCTAAGAGAAACAATATCAATCAGTGGATACAAGTCTTTTTCCCTAAAGTCACAAAAGTAACTAGTGTGGCAATCCAGGGAAGATCCGATGCGTCCCAGTGGGTGACGAAGTTCAAAGTGGCCTACAGCCTTGACGGAGCACATTTTGTCACACAACGCAGAGTACGTTAATATACAACTAAACAACTAAGTAGCCTGTGACGGGAATTTTTCAGAGTACGGTAGACGCAAAACCATCCATCCCAAGTCCTTCCTTTCCACACCTAGTAGGAGAACAGGGATACAAGTCATATGCATGTTGATTTCGGTAACCAACTGATGCTTTTTCCGGGACAGATGGTTAGCCAACAGCCCACTGAGACTTCTTCCAACCTGTTAATAATAGTAATTGAGCTTCATGTTACCAACTGAGCTAGGTGGGCGGCGGTTACATGCAAAACAGAGATCTTTAAAGTGTGCATTGGTTTTTAATCGTTTCATGAGACCTTGCTTTAAGTTTCAATCCGTCAATCTCTTGGCCAACCTTTTCGTTCCACACTTCTCTATTCCGGCAAATTGAGCTGTTTTAAAGTTAGATTGTCTCAGTCATCATGCACTGAATACACCAACCCTCTGTGTTTTGTCTGTACTTAAAATCTTTAATTGTAATTGCTGTGATTTTAACCTCGGTCAGAGTACACAGAAATATTCCAATCCAAACACCCATAAGGATATGTCTCCTGAGCTCCTGAGTGCTAGCCTTGTGCTATAAAGCGGATATATGCCCCCGGGGTGGGGGGAAAGGGGGCACTGAAAAAAATTAATACGGGGAGGCTCCGCCCCGAGGTCCGACCCATTACCCTTTTATATACCATTTTTGACAGAGAAGGTACCCCTTTCGTATACCTTCCATTCACAAATGGTACCCCTTTCCTATACCTTCCATTGGAACAATACAGTCATAAGGTACGTGCGTTCGAAATATTTTAATGAAGCCCTTTTAAATACCTTAATAACAGATTTCTCTACCCTTTCATATACTTCGACTCGTGAAATCCCTACCCTTTCATATACCTGAAGCGTAAACAAGGTACCCCTTTCGGGCGGAGCCTCCCCGTATAGGCCATTATAGGGAGTACCCCCCCCCCCCCCCCCCCACGGGGATATATGCTTGCAAGCGGTTTCCAGGGTGAAGGCCCTGTAACTAAAGCAAAATTATAAGTCGCTTATATTAGATATCTAAGGCAGCTTTGACTTAACTTCTTTCCCTACTCTAGGTTTACCATGGAAGCAGTGACCGCAATGGTGTTTTAGTCAGGAAATTAGACTTTCCTTTGAAAGGACGAGCATTCCGCATAATTCCGGTACAATGGTATGGACACATATCACTGAGAATGGAGCTGTATGGTTGCCATCCGACATCAGGTAATAATTTGAAGAGGAATTTATGCTTCTCTCTTGCTTAATCTATACAGGCCGAAAATTTACACTGTCAAGGCTGAGATTAGTTTGCTGCAGGCAATATACTGAAACTGTAATTGGCATATTTGGCCACTCGCCTAGCCGTTTATTTCATCATGACTAAACTAATTAACATGAAATCCACACACAATTTCATTAATCGCCGAACTGGAGGAGGAACACCGAGGAGGGGAAAATCCTTTACGTGGAGCAGCTAAAGGAAAGGAGGCCTGTAATCTGGGCCTGTACGCTGTCCCGAATGTAATCTGATCCTCGTCTGCATAAAATTAACAAGCAAGACAAGCTGAATAAAATCATTTATTCCTAGGAGAATAAATTTCGTTTAACTTAAATACCAATCTCGCGTTGCTGCTTTGGAGTATTTTGTGTTAGTAGTATAGTGTTTGGGGTACGAAATCAATTGATTTCGTTTTCCCCAAACACTATACTACTGCCTTCTGGTCTCGTATTCTGGAATATATAGTTATTTAATTTGATGGAATATATAGTTATTTAATTTGATGGAATATATAGTTATTTAATTTGATGGAATATATAGTTATTTAATTTGATGGAATCTATAGTTGTTCAATCTGATGGAACCAAGGTCAGCACACTTTCAATCTGATGGAATCTATAGTTTATTAAAATGCGTGACATTCTCGGAAAATCACCAAGCGTGACATTCTCGGAAAACAGGAAATGAGTCATCGCCTATAGCTGCAGAAAAAAAATAGCAAAACTGGTGGCCACCAGAACCTCTCATGAGGGACTTAATTTGGAATTTGAATCACCACCCGTCCCTCATGAGAGGTTTTTTTGTTTTGTTTTTTTTTAATTCCCACCACCACACCACCAGAGCACTATCATTTATGTTCTGGCCCTATCAGACCCTCTTGGGGCCAATTATTTGTTTTTTTTCACCCTCCGGCTTGAGATTGAACCGGCACTTCTGTCAAGCCTAAGCTTCACTATAGCTCTACCCAACAATCCGACACCATCTAAGGGTGATTTTTTATTTTTCATTTTTTATTTTTCATTTTTTATTTTTCATTTTTTATTTATTTTTTATTTTTTCAACCCATGGAATAACGGCGGGGGTTTTTCGTTATTCCACGGGGTGGCTTGTATACATTTCGCTAACGAAAGGCCCCCGCTTTTTCCAATCGTTAGATACTCTGTATACAAGCCACACTTTATCTGTGTGAAACAACCCTTATATTTTCGTTTGTATTTTCATTTTTATGCTTGTGGTACAGAAATGAAATTTACAAAGATAAAAATAATACGCATGTGTAAAAAGCGAAAAATCTGACGTAGTTTGATGACTCATTCGAAAGGGAAACCCCCAAAGAGGGCAGTATTTTAAAACTCACAAAAATCATATGGCGTGACGTCAACAGCTAGATTTCATAATGTCCATAAGCATAGCTTGTCACGCCATTATCATGAATATACCGCTTGTCGTCAAAGCAGCTGAGTGATACTTTATTTATCTCATAACTTCCAAGTGGATGGTTCTGACTTCTGATTGTTTTCATTCTATGATGCATCTGTTTATTATCAAATAGTGTCTCTTTATAATTTTCATGTTTGATGTTATTCTTAATAATATTCTTCCTAATACCTTTTGCTGTTTTTCCTCCTTTCTGATCATCTTTAATATAGCTATACATCTTCGATCTCAGTCCTACGAATTCACATATTGGGACTCCAGCAGCCTCATCTTTCATCTTACCAATCACTTTCTTATTGGTCTTATCGGAGAATGGCGAGCTTTCAGGATAGTCACTGTTATCGAATTTATTTTTATCCTTCCAGAAATTTCTATAGATGTCATGGGTTCCAATTTCATAGGTCAGTGAGTCTGTGTCTGTGAATAATAATTTTGCTTCATCTCCATATTTCTCTTTGATGTAGTTGTAATGGAAATCGTACATCAGTGTCTTGCTAAGGTCTAGAATACACATCCCCACGTATGCTGGCCGGTTTAAAGTAAGTGTTTCTTTTATCTTATGAACAGCTACTAGATTTTCATTGAAGATTTTACTGCTAACATATGTCGGTTTAGCAGCCATTTTCAATAGCTTCTTCTCATCAGTCACCAATCTGACGTCTACTCGCTTTCTGAGGTTTTCCATCGTTTTGCCAAATACACTGTTATTCATCAGCTTGAAAAAGTCTTTCTCAAAGGCATTTTTAGCATTCTTACGTTTTTCAGTATTGAAATCAATATATTGCCTAAGCCACGCGGACTGATTGAATTCTAACACTCGATGGATTTTAGTTATTTTCAAACCGAGATCAGTATATAATTGGAGGTTCCTATAATGGAGCACGTATTTTTCTTTGTTGCTTAATGTTGGTATTAGTTTATGTACCAGACCAGTTGATATATTGTATTTCTTTGCTATGTTTTTACAATAATCTGATAGCATGTCCCCAGTCACTTTAATCTTTTCCGGCCCAAGTGGGTAGTCATTATGTAGATCATGTAACTCTTGGGGGTATTTGAGGTCAACTTCAAGTATCAAACCCTTTGCACTATCTTCTTTATAGACAGCCAGGTCTAAATTATTGATCTGTTTTTGTGTCATCCATCTGAATCCGCCTTTTGGTAAATATTGACTCATAGCCCAACCATACAAATTATTAGCATCAAGATACACGATGTACTTCGGGGGCGCCTTCTCGTCATACTCTTTCATGTATTTATTATTTGCTTTACCGTAACGGTTGGCAATATAGCTGATACCACCGCGCAGACCCTTTTCAATGAACTGGAACATATCAATATCAGTCATCAATTCTAGTTTAATGTCAGTCATTTTAAGCATGGCATCCCATGATAGCCCTGGAGACGTGAAATAGTGACACGGGTCCAGTTTATAGTACTCAAGGCATGTTTTTCTGAAGTTTTCAAATACATCAGCCAGTAGGAGTACATCTGTTTTAAGGTACAGGTCATGATAATCACCCATGTTTTTCAAAGAGAATGCTTTCCAAACAGTCTGAGCATGCGTATAGTCTTCATCTGATATATGCTCATCACTCAGTATGCTATAGAATTCTTCTTTTGAGGGCAGCTTCTGATTGAATTGATCGAAACTGTCCATGTAGTCGTAAGGATAAACACCTTTCTGTGCCATCAGATTAAGATCCTTTCCCTTGAACTCTTGTGAGGTGAATTTTAAGGCTTCTTTTGGTAGATTGCCTACAAGTTTTTCCAAACTGGAGCTCATGAACTGGAAACTATCAATGAAGGTCAAGTGGTTGCCAAGCATGAAAGCCATATACTTCTCCATGTTATTTGGGATAGCATTGATGTTCATTTGACAGTCTTCACCTTTCTTGTTTTTGTAAGTGTGCTTCTTAACAATGGCTCCAATCTCCTGCATAATAAAATGACTATCATAGCCTCTCAGATTGTGGAATATAACAGGTATTTTTATTTCTTCTGGGTTCACTCTGAGTTTCAGATTACAATCTTGGTGAGCAGAACCTCTGTATTTACCAGTGATGTGACAATGATCTCGAACTCGGATATCTTTGTCAGTGTATTTTTTATCACAATGTGACAAACTTTGACTTTTCGGAATTTCTCTTCATCATCTTTAGTCATTTTCAATGGTTTTTAAAATTTTTTTTCACAACATTCTTGCAATATTTGACCTCCTCCAGCATAGCTTTCATGAATTTGTACACAGCCTTTTCACCCCTGTATATTACTGCTGGTTTGCTGTATTTATCATCATAACAACAAACTACTTTATAGCCGTGGCCACAGTCAGTATGCTTCTGATAGGCTTCAGTGTATGATTTATCATTGTTGGGTTGACAACCGTGTATTTTTTCAGTGATGGCCTCAAAATCAGCATAGATCACAAATGGTACCTGCTGTTGTTTATGAAAGTTGTTGAATTTCAGTATGTTGTTATCTTTGTTTGGCATTTTTATTGCCTGTGTGCCATTTACTTGCATGCAGTTGCCCTTGTGATCATTCAGAACCCTTTCAGAGCTGAAACACTGTAAGCAATGCATACAAAAGTGTTTTCTTTCTTTGTGCTTTGTTTGATTGTACATGAACTTATTGAAATCTTTGATTAGCACATAATGCTTGTTTTCATTTTCAGTTATTAGAAGCAGATTCAAGCAGTCTGCATATTTCTCTTTTGATACATATATTGGATAAGGTTGTTTCTCCTCATAACCGAATACATTGATGTTGATCTCATTTTGTTTTTCAATCTTATTGTAATGTTTGGTTGTCACTGGAAATTCAATCCCTGTATAATCCAATTTTTCAATGTATTGCTTGTCTGATTTTTTAACCCTCTGTGGGTATTTCTCTTGTGGGTTCAGGTGTCTGATGTGGCACCATCGGAAGCATTCATTATCCTCATTTTTCAAGTTAATTAAACCCTTTGCACTGTTTCTGAGTTCATTCGGTAGTTTAATGTATGAGGAGCCCTTCATTGGCGCATATTTCACAACATTGAGGTAATGGCTGTCAACAGATTCAATTGTCCAACCTGAACCTTCAGATACCCAAACTGCAATCTTATTCATTATTTGGTCTTTTGACAACTGTAGTGATTCAGTTACTTCCAGATTATTCACAATTGTTTGAGCTACACTGTTGAAATATGCGGTTTTAAACTCTAATTGTCCATCAGTCATTTTTACAAATGTTACCTTTAGCGTTTCAACGAATTTCAGTCCTTTCATTTCATTCAACGATTTTATAATATTATATGCAACAGCCTTTCTTGTGTTTTGCAGTTGCGCAAGCGGGTCTTTGTTATTTTTTATACTGATTTCAAAAGATTTTGTGAAACCTTTCAGAGCTTTCTCTGTTTGCTCTATTTTTGTTCTGGGTGTTGGAACCGGCACAGGCTTTTTGGCTCTTGGGGCGGGAATTGGTCTCTTTTTCAATTGCTCTATTTCTTCCAACCATTCAGCAGGTGGAGCTGGTAATCTTTTCCTCTCAAAATAATCAACCAATTCTTTCACAGTTGGTCTTTTCGTCCTTGGGCGGGAATTGGTCTTGTTCTTGGTTTAGGTACAGGTTTTGTGTCATCAACTATAATAACTTTAGGCTTTTTCTGCTGCTTCAACAGCAATTCGATTAGCTTGGATTTGCTCAATTTTTTGAGACTTTTCTTGTCCATATTACTACTAGTTTCGATAATTTTTTCCATTTATAATATATCTATAGTTATTATTTCTTTAAAACATTTCCGTCTGCGTTTAAATATGGTTGAGAATTCAATTGATCCAATTACTGGATCCTTTTGAATTGTAATTATTGAAGAATATTTTTTTGATGTTTTTTTGTTTTAATATGACAAGATTTTCCTGCCATTGTGTAGTTACGTCCTGTCTTACATATGTTACAGTACCATTCTTTATTTAGCATATAGGTAGTCTTGTGTTTTTTTCTTTCCTCATCACTGAGAACTCTAGGCCTTCCCCGACCTCTCTTGACATTTTGATTCTCCATATATAATCTATATATTTTTATTTTTATATCAATTTAATTTTCTTTTAAATCTTTCCTTCTTGATAAGTATAATTTGCTTTCTTCTAAGTGTTTAGTTATTTCATGAATCAAGTCTTCGAAACTATTGCTCATGAGGTATTTGCATTTGTTTTTCTCATACATTAGCTTCATATCAGACTGTTTGTCTGACACTTTATACACACCTGTTGGGCTTTTAAATTCAAGACAAAGAGCATTGTATTTTCTTGTGGGATTCATCAGCATTAAATCACATTGTCCAGCCATATATCCTTTCTTATAACTTCTGATTCTCATGTTCGGGCTTATTTGATTTTCACCTAATCCCGCCACCATTAATGCGTCTTCATATTTCTTTCTGATGAATGACACAATCTTGTAGTGCAGATCATCTTCACTTTCAATCATCAGCATATTATTGCTTCTGTCATTGAACTGATTGTAATACCCCTGTTTTCTGATTGATGGCAACACTTTAGATGTAACCCAATGTTTAAATTTTGCTGCTTCCTGTTTTTTAGAGGACAGTATTAGTGAATAAAATCCTGATTCATTTATAAAAAAACATTTGAAAGTTTTTTCAATGGTCTCAGCACGAGGTAACGTTTTGTTACATCGTGAATCAGTGGCCTCAGCACGAGGGACCGTTTTGTTACATCGTGAATTTATGCTTATTTTGTGGTCTCTTAAGATTCTATCATCAGATAAAACATGATCCTTGATTGCCTTTTGTGGATTTTTATAGTCGAGAATAATAGCTATGTCTCTTCCTCTGAACCAAATGTCATTGTTATCATCAAGATAGCAATCTATTGATACATCCAATTCTTTATTATTGTAGGAATATTTTTGCATTTGTATATTATATTATAATAATTTATTTTTTAATTCATTTTCGACCTGTGTTTAAATATAGTCAGGAATAATAATATTCTTGGCTACATAATAGCAAATGACAGTATGTACTACTGTAGGGTCTACTCACATATATGTTAGATAATTTTCTCTTTATAATATGTCTTTTAAATCCTTGAACGGTATCCAACTGTTAAATTCGTCACTGTAACCCTTCCACTTCACCAAAGCTTGTTTCTTCTTGTAATCTCTGCGAATGACTTTATCAATACGGAAACATCCTGTCTGGCTTTCAATAATTCAGCTTCATAAAAACTCCCTTCAATATCTTCATCGTTCAGATCTTTTAGTTTGTAAGTGATTGGATTAGTGTATTGGATCTTATCAACTGTAAACACTTCTTCAGTCCAATTTGGTGTGTATAGCCCTTGTCGAACACATTCCGTTTATACTTAGATATTCGAACCTTATCACCTATTTTGAATTTCGGTTTCTGTTTTAATGTTTTCATATCACCATACAAATTGAAGTAAACAGTTCCTTCATTCCTCTTATCAGATGCTTCAACGGGTGTCATCTTTGTGCTTGAATGTTTGGTATTATTATACTGTTTCACTAATTTTGGTAACATGTCTAAATACTGTGTATTACCTTGAACAGTGAACTGCTTCCACATTTTGGACTTCATTGTCCTATTCCATCTTTCAACTACTGATGACTTCTCTTCATTCTCAGTTGAGTACATCTGTACACTATGTTTCTCTAGCAAGTCCTTCAAGTGTTTGTTGTAAAACTCTTTTCCCTTGTCGACCCATAAATACTGTGGTTTTCTGCCTTCCTTGAATATTGTTTTGAATGCTTCAGTGACAGATTCACCTTTCTTATCCTTCAATGGGACAATCCAACCATATTTGCTGAAGACATCAATAACCATAAGAAGATATCGATAACCTTTATTCCATTTACTGAACTGTTGCATTTCAACTAGATCACTTGCCCATATTTCATCAATTTTATTTACAATCACACGCCGCCGAGTGAAATTTCGTTTTATGGGTGCATGTAATTCATCAGCTAGTTTTTCTTGCCAGTTTTCTTCACTCGACGGCTTTTTCCGTTTTTTGAAACACCGAGACCAAGTTTCTGTTTTTTGTCGATTAAGAATCTAGCTGTTTGACCCCATTTTGGCATCTCACCATATGGTATTTGATCTAGTGACTCGACCATTGTTCTATCACAATCGCCTTTATTTTTTCCCATATCATAACAAATATCGTGGTAAGCTGCTATTTCATCCACCTTATTGTAAGGTTGTACATTCCATTTCAAGACCTCACCAGTCAATGGATCATATTCCAGTTGTTCATGCAATGGATTGTATGGTCCCATATACTTATACTTACTTGGAGTCCAACCTGCTTTTGGTTTAGGAAGCTTGCCAATTACCTTATGGATATCAATCGCGCCTCCCATTTTATTGATTTTAGCTACCCATTTTTGTATATCTTCTGGTTTTGCATACATGATATCTCCAAGCAATGAGCCACCACGTGTATAATCAACTCCAGCAATATCTGTTTTATACATTTTTTTCTTGTCAGAGCGTTTGGGTCTAATAGCAGTGCTCAATTGCATTAAGCCTTCTTTACCAACCTTTGTGATTGCAGGCTTTGCGAGGGAAAGTCCTTTGTCAATTAATTTCTTTTGCAGCTTTGGATTTCTCATTGCTTCAGAAGCATAATATCTTCCCATTTCTACACCTTTCTTTGCTAAATAAGGGACTCCATGTTCCAAGAATCCTGTTAGTGCCGTATCTGCGGCTGAATCTAGTATGCCCGCCCCTTCAGACGGGCTAATTAGTTTCCCTTCCTTGACAAACTTAGTCTTTGTGATCCCACACTCAGCACACTTGCATTTCATCATGGTTCTTCCATTTTTAGTCTTTTGGTATGTTTCGCTTCCTGGTACACACTCAGTCTGCTTCTTCTGTTTCACACAATATGATTTTACCATTATACCATTAAGTTAGATATTTTTGAAGTAGTCTATGATGAATCTGTGATTGACTCTTGTGTCTGTTGGATCAAATTCAGCATTATGTATTGTATTAAGAATGGATCTGCCTTTTTGTCTCTCAAGAAGATAGTACAAACACCAATATCCACATAATACTGATTCCCTTTCTTGTATCTCATCACCAGAGTATTCAAGTTGTTTACCGCTTGCAGCCATATACATTTGAACTTCTGTTGGCATCATTAAACCGAAAGAGTCGAAGTATTCACAGTATTTATCATTTTTGAAATTCCTATAACAAACCCAATGAGTACCAGGTCCAATTTTGGAATCAAGATTGACTATCCCACATTCATTGTTTTTTATTTGTCTCGGCAGATTGTCTCTTGAAAATACTCCTCTAAAATGTTTTATTCCAAGTTGTTTAACCCAATTGATTAAATCAAAGTTGGATAAGGGTTTATTTACAAAATGGTTCCTAGTATGGGGATTGAATTGAATGGACTGTTTTTGCCTAGTAGAAGTCCTTTTCCCTTTGTCTTTTTTTTTTTCATTCCATAACCGATTGGAACGTGAACATCTAATGACCGTCTTGGACGGCTGCTTTCAACATGCAAACCTTTTCCAGTTAATTTTCTGATTGCTTCTATAGCAAAGGAATACCAATGCTTGCAAGAATTGACGCAATCCCCGTCCAGTCTGCGCTTTTGTGGGTCTGATAACAACATCACCACCAGACTGCAATTTGCTCATTATCTGTGATAGCTGTCCTTTTGTGAGCAAGTTACCTAAGCTCAGTAATTGAGGCAGATTATTATTAGGAATCATAAAACCACCTGTTTGTCCACTTCCTTTCTTGCTGCCAAATAATTTGTCAATACCAAGACTACCAAGTTGACTTATTGCACCTGTAGCCAACGCTGGGATAGCTTTTGATGCAGCTCTGGTAGCATAAGGCAGAAGTTTAGTTCCAAGTGAAAAAAGACTGGACCAAAGAGAGCCTCCTTCTACAACTGCTTTTCTGATTTGATTTTTTGATATCTTGATGTCTGAACCTTTTCCTGATCTTCTTGATTTCATCAGTTTGTTGATTTGTGTCTTAGTCAACATTAGTTGATCATTTCCAGACAATTCACTATGTGTCAACCTGATTGTTACAGGCGAATTTGTTGCATAAGCTTTTGCTAGCTTTTGTTTCTGACCCTGTGAAAGTTTCACTCCATGAGGATGATAAGTAGTCATATAATATATGTTTATACTAAATTGTATTTAATATAAAACAATCATTTAATTTAATTATTTAATTTATTTAATTTATTCAATTAATTTAATTTAATTTATTTCCAATTAATTATTTAATTTACATTGATCTCAGAATTAATTTTCCATCAGTCTTTCTCATCTCAATATCCTGCTCATAGAGGACCAATGCATACACACTGTAATCAGCATTTGTTCCATCACTCAAAGTGTATTTGAAAGTCAGTTTTGTCATTCCATCTTTAATATCCTGTTTCTGTTTTGTCAGATCGAAATAAACAAAAGGGAATATTGTACCGAAATTGCCCCTGTTGAGAAGGGTACTTTCACTGAAATCATTTACAGCTTGAACATATTTCAAAACATCTCTAAATACTCTTGTTGGTTCTGTTGATGGTTTATAATGAACCTCTGGATAATCATTTCCATTGCCAACCTCAAGATAACAATCAGTCAAAGTTCGGTTATTTGCAACTGAGAATGTGTTATAGAGAAATTTATTGGCTGTCTGAGATGCATCACTTGCATCATTGATGATGAATACAAAGACATGCCTGGGTTTGTTTATTCCTGTGGAAATACGGAAATTGGCTGTCTGTTGTCTCGTTGAATTGCCTCTCTCAACCATTTCTCTCATGTAAGTCCACTTTCTGTTGTCAAGATACTTGCTCATGTATAAGGACTTTCCCGTAGAATTAAAAATAATACGAGGAACAATTAGCTGGAATTTAGTTAGTACCACACGACATTCATCAGTAGCTTGCCAAATCATATTGTCATCACTCTCAAGTGTCAGGTTCACCTCTACTTTTGAGTTAGGCATGAGTTCATCCCAAAAGCTCTTGAAAAAACCGTATCTGTTCAATGCTATCTCTGCATTTACTTCACCACCACCATTCAATAGTGCTTTACGATCTGAGAATCCTTTGTTATAAGCAGCTTGTGCCACTCTGTTTTCAGCACCTCTGCTGGTGTCAAGATAGAAGAACTCATTGGTTCCCTGACTTACAGCATAACCCTGTGAATACTCAAGCAATGACTTAATATTTGTGGCTTGGTTTGCATCTCGGCATTCATAAACATCAACGCCATTCATTTTTACATTAATGGTGTTAATAAGAGCGTGAACTGAATTAACAATACCATTTCGATCTGCACCAGCAATGTCAGCTCCATCTGCAAGCTTGTTTACAATGAAAATAACATTGAAACGGGCATTATACCAGTCAAATGGTGTAGTCTCTCCACTGTTATCAACAACGAAACGGTAACCTGTTTTCCTCTGATGAGCATTGTTTGCTACTACAGTATTAAGTGCTGTCTCTAGTTCGAACACTACATCTTCATATCTTTCGATATATTTTGAGTCACGATAGTTTGACATATATTATTGTGTTAGATAAAAGTTATTTTATTTTACGTGGTCGACCTCTCTTTCTTTTGATTAAACCACCAGTCTGGCTCACACTCTCAGTTCCACTCTTGTTTCCACTTTTTCTCTTTTTCAAAAGTTCTATGATTTTGTCACCAGCTTTTTTGCCAGCATGTTCACCAATTGTTGTGGCTGCTTTTTTTCCAGCTGTTTTGATCATATCAGTCACAATACCTTCACCATGTTGTTCATATTTTTTAAACTCAAACCGTTTCATATACTATTAGGTTTTATAATTCCACACCTCTCAAGAATAACTCAATATACCAATCTATCCCATTTAAATCGACTGGAGCTCTAGAAGAGTCTGTGACATAAAAGCGTATTGAGCTGATTGTATGTGTTGAGACAGGATTCCATGAAAGAAAACGAGGTTTGTAAGTGAAAGGTAAACTTCTAACGAGATCTGTGACTGGTATAACTGCGATTGTATTTGTGCTATTTCCATCAACAATGCTATCTATCACCATATCACAATTGATATAAATTTCATCTACTCCTCTTGTAATATCAGGTAGATTTGTTCCATATTCTGTGGCTGGAACTAATTTTGAATCGAAACCGATAAGTTTTCTGAAATCAAGATTCCTCAGATCCACACGATAATTTTCATTGAGTTCAATCAAAATGCGATATGTTGACAAAACGAAATACATGTTAATACCATACAGGAATTTTGATTTGTCTGTTTCAGATGGATTCAGTACATGGCTGTTTTTTCTCATATACTCATGAATGTAACTATTGATATCGTCGTATGAATACATCCCGTTAACGAATGTTATTGTTTCCCAGTTTACACCTTTGTCATAGCTGTATTTCATTTGATTATTCCCAAAAATATCTCTGATATTGTACCAACTGTATGTCATATTGATGACATTCACAGCCATTTCATATTTTAAATCATTCGTTAATTTAAGAGGTGTATTGAATCTTTTTTCAAAATCATGACTCTTGCTGACACCAATTTTGTCTCTGTTTTTACTGTTGAATCGTAATGAAATTTCTGTCATATACTTTTACATTAGATATTTCATCATTATTTTATTCAACTCACCGGTTTTCAGGATTCCCAGTCTGTTCAATGTATGCAATATTTTTGTGAATTCATTTTGAACATTTTTGCTGTTGTTGCCGGCTGAAATAGATCCACCAAGTAACTGCAGTCTTGAAAGCATGTCACCCAAAAATCCATTCCTTGAACCCATTGCACCTCTTCTCCTTCCCATGCCTGAACCAATAGTTTGTGCACCTTCCTCAATGGCGTCAATTCTTTTTCGGTACTTTTGCAGTAATTTGATCCTTTGAGTCAAATGATATATCTTTTCTTTGTTTTTATCCCTGTTTTCTTTTGTTGTTGATAGATGAGCTTTTTTTCTTCCAACATCTTTGGTTATTTCACCAATATTTCTTTTATACTCATCGATGTTGATTGTACCATCCATTATCCTTTTTAAAATTGTTGTTGGAGGAGACAATTCATATTCCTGTAATACCTTAACCTCATCAAGTGAAAAACCTTTATCAAGATTCGACTTATATGGTGCTTCTGTTTCAGTCATCATTTTAGGTTTGTAATCAATTGGTAATGTTGTTTTCATAGGTACTGATTCAGGTAACGTGTTTAATAGCATAAGATCTTCAAAACCGGATGTCAAGGCTTTTTGATTCTTTTTCAACTGTTCAATGACTTCATCCTGTTTTTTGTCGACACTTTCTTTCACACTCTTCTGGACATCAATAGAGGGTTTCAGCAATTCTGATGTTGTATCATATGCATCCTGTTTTCTGTATTCATAAGTCTTGATAACATCACGAACTTCTCTTGTTTTGTTTCCAGCTTCAATTCCACTTTTAAGAAGCCTTTTCATTCGTTCTATATCCATATACAATTGTGTTAGACTAATCTAAACTATTTACATATGGAAATCCCTAATTATGATATTCAGGGTTCAAATAATTCATTCAGACAGTTGTATCCGTATATGCCAAAAGACACTTTCAGGATGCTGCTGGCTGGTAATTCTGGATCTGGAAAGACAACATTGTTCATGCATCTGATTATGGAACCATTGGTTTATTATGATCAGATACATCTTTATGCAAAAAATTTAGATCAAGACAAATATCAATATCTTCGGAAAGTAATGGATGAAATAAGCGGTCACATTGGATATCCTGCCTTGGTTTGCAGTCAAGAAGAGATATTGCCAGTTGAACAAATAAAAGACACAGATTTGCAGCGATTGGTTGTTTTTGATGATTTCGTGACTGACAAGAAACAAGATCAGATAATCAGCTATTTCATTCAGGGAAGACACAAGAACTGTTCAGTCATATATCTCACACAATCATTCTATGGCTGTCCAAAATCAATCAGATTGAATTGCAGCCACTTTTGCCTCTATGATTTCCCATCATCAAGAGAAAGGAATCTGATTGCACAGGAGCTTGGAATCGACAAGAAGAAATACATTGAAGCAACCAAAAAACCATATTCCTTCTGTTATGTTGACAAGCCGATGAAAACAATCAAGAGAAATTTTTATGGTGCTGTTTAATCTAATCTAATATTATATGGCAATCAATAATTTCCAAAATGTTGAAAAACAGGAGAATCCAAAAACAGAAAGAATCGAAAAATTAATCAATCCTTCTAATGTTGAAAAACCATTTGAAATCGCTGAAAAAATCAAAATGGAAGTATACAGGAGGACACAAAAAGTATTGAAAAACAATAAGAGACTACCTGTCATCTATGAAACCATACCACCTGAATTCTTGGAAGATGAAAGCAGTGATGAAGAAGATTAATCTAACAAGATGATATAATGGGAGTTTTTAATTCTCCACTAGATCAAGATAAAATGAAAACTGGAACTGGTGAAAGAGGCCCAGCTGGTCCAATTGGTCCCAAAGGTGAAAAAGGTGATAGAGGTCCAAAAGGTAATACAGGTGCAATTGGTCCACAAGGAGCTACTGGAGCTGTTGGTCCCAAAGGTGATGGATTTAGATTAACACAAGATGGTAATTATGACATTGAAAATAAACGTTTGACAAATGTTGGTGATCCAGTAAATCATTATGATTCTGCTAACTTGGGATATGTTAATGATGCTGTTTTGTCAATTGAAGGAACACGTGTTAATCCATTTAAATTTCTTCTTGAAGATGTATCAAAAACAACTATTCTTAGAAATGCGAATAATCTACAATTAGAAGTCTATAATAAAACCCTTACTCATTGAATAAAATAGCCTTGTCTTTTGTTATTCCTACTGCTGGTCTTACAACTGTTCTTCGTTTTGATCTGACACAATTGGAAGTTTCAAAGTACACTTTAGTTGTTGAGTTTTATACTGATGGTAACCCAAATAATGCAACAGTCGATGACGACAATCTGTCATCAAATTTAATTGAAAGAAAGGATTCAATAAAAAGAGCATTTCCAAAGACTCATCTTGTTGATGGTTATCTTAAGAGAATATTCTTCCTTGAAAAAACAAGTCATGGTTCCACATCAATGGAGTTATTGTTGATTTCACCATATTTACAAAACAATAAAAAACATTATGTTATAGTTTATGGTGTTTACGGATTTTCAAATATTATTTTATCACATATTCACGATCCTGCTTTTGAAATAGAAGATGGAAGAATTGTATTTAATAATGAGCTTAAAATGAGTTTTCATAGAATAGTCAATGTTGCACGCCCTATACTTCCACAAGACTGTGCAACTAAAAAATACGTTGATGATGCTGCCACATATCTGTCGACAAATAAAGCGGATAAAACATATGTTAATTCTAACTTTGTGAAAAAAGATGGAATCGTTGCAATGACTTCTGATTTGAATCTTGGAGGTAACAAATTGACTAATGTAGCAGCGCCAACAGCAAACAATGATTCAGCCACAAAGGGGTATGTTGATACTGAAATTGCTGGAATTGATGTTTCTCCATTTCTTAAAAAAGATGGAAGTGTTGCAATGACTGGTGATCTTGACATGGGTGACAATAAAATAACAAATGTTGGATCTCCGACTTCTGACAAAGATTCTGCCAACAAAAAGTATGTCGATGACCTTATTTTATCAGCATCTGGTTCCCAACGCAACCCATTCGCTTTTCTGTTAAAAGACAAATCCAAGTCTTCTGCAGTCAGTGGTGTGGAAAACCTTCAAATTGAGAATTTTGACAGATCACCTTATCACATAAACAAGTCGTCATTGTCTTTTTTCATCAAACGAAGAGGCAACTTTACATCCAAAATTCGTTTTAATGTTTCATCTTTGAGAAACAGTCAGTACACTTTTGTTGTTGAGTTTTACTCACCATCAGACCCACACCAAGCTACAATTGGGCTCGATCTTCGCACATTGAACATACGTGAAGTCGGACAGCCATTTCAAAAACCTTTTCTCAAAACCCCGTATGTTGATGGTTATATGAAGAAGCTTTTCCGAAACGAAAAAACTGGTGGCGGTCAAGCGTTAATTGAGGTTTTACTTTTTAGCACAGCTCCCGCGTCTAACACCAAAACACATATCATCGTTTATGGGGCCTATGGCTATCATACCAATTTGTCTTACTTTCTCCATGACCCAGCTTATGAAATTGAAAACGGCCATGTTGCGTTTGGTAGTAATATTGACATGAAATTGAACAAAATCATCAACCTGCAGGATACCCCCTCAAACCCACAAGATGCTGTAAACAAAAGTTATGTGGACCAGAGGTTGCAAACCAAACTCGATACGATTGCACAACAAAATCTGAATATGAACAACAATGCCATTACTGATCTTGCTCCACCCGTCAACGCAGACGATGCGGTGACAAAACTTTATACTGACGAATATTTTCTCCGACGAGACGGTTCGACTGCAATGTATGGCGATTTGTCGATGGGTGGAAATAGAGTGACTAATTTAGCGGACCCTTCGAATGAAACTGATGCTGTGAACTTCAGAGTTCTAAATCGAGCTGGAATAGCTATGAGAGCGAACACTTTATTATTGAATGGAACAAATGCGATGGCAGCGGATATGAAACTTGGAGGGCATAAAATCATTAACTTAAAAGAAGGAACAAATAAAACCGATGCCGTAAATTTAGATCAATTAGAAAAAAGTCATATTTCATCTGCTTCTCATCCAAAGAATGCTTTCAAATATTTGATGAATGATATCGATGAAATTAGCACTGAATATGGCTTGACAGTTAATGGATATGTCAATTTACCTGGTTCACCACATTTGATTTCAAAAAAGGTCATTGATATAGACTTGAATAAAGAAGCTAATCATATTTACAGAGCTAGAATTGGATTTAATATGTACACAATAAAAGATGGAAAATACACTTTCATTCTTGAATGGCTATTTCCTGATTATGAAGGAATGAGTCTTAGTAGTGTAACATTCAATGCAACTGGTGGAATTACAATTCATAAAACTGTAGGGAGAAAATTTGACAACAGAAATGAAGATCATTCGAGATATTTATTATGGATTGAAAAACCTTCAGTAAGTTCACCACCTGAATATTTATATTGTACGATTCATATTAATGCTAACCCAACTTATCCAAATAAGTACAAAGTTCATTGTGTTGCATATGGTATTGATTTTGAAGCTGTAGACGTTCCATCAAGTGTTTACGACTTCTCTGAACCTTTCAAAATCGTAAATGAAACAATACAATTACAAACTGATTTAGATTTGAATGGTTTTGATGTGAAAGAAAATGAAAATTGGTTGTTTGGTGGAGACAATGGTGAATTTACAATGCTAAATAATGTTAATATGAACAGCTATTTAATAAAAGAGGCTAAACTTGGTGGTGATTTGAATCTGAATGGCTATAGAATTCATAATAATGGTTTGAATCTATTTCGTTCAAGCGTTACAGGTGTAATTATGGAAACGGCTTTCGATTTGGGTGGATTTGCTCTTTACAGGCCGAAATTAGGAGGTGATCTAAATTTGAATGGGAATGGAATAATCGGTCAAATACAATATTTAAATTGCTCTGTTAAAGCCAAAAAAGGACATAATAAGAATGCTTTAAAGCCTGTATTGATAAATGGCTCTGATTTTTTAGTCATTCACAACAATAACTTTCACATTAAGAATATGTATGTAATACAAGGAACAAAACCCGGAATATTCTACTTCAAAACAAAAGCTGAAGGTGGTGGAAATTTGCCATTACCAGCAACAATTTTTGAATACAGACATGGTGCTGCGGGTAGAAACATCACAACGGTTGACGTCAATAAATCATTATCGAGAGGCTATCTTATAATCGACTATTCACATCCCAACAGTGGAGAATTTGATACAGCATTCACACTTGAAGTAATTATGAATTAATCTAAATTAATATTATATGGGTGTATTCAATCAAGATAACACAATAACTGGTGAAAGAGGCCCAAAAGGTGATAGAGGTGATGCTGGTGCAATTGGTCCTAAAGGTGATAAAGGTGATAAAGGAATTGGAAACAAACATTTGACTAATGTAAAAGCAGGCAATGATTCTGATCATGTTGTAATCAAATCACAAGTTTCAGATATTGTCAGAGATAGTTTTTTGGATTTGTGGGTTTCTGAATTCATCAGATTATACTCTAAATGTACTTATCAAATCGACAGAGCAAATAATAATTTTCTAGATATGAATGCAGACAGAAAAGTTGAAACATTATATGATCTCTCGAATGAAGAAAATGATGCAACTCAATCAACTTTAAACATAAGACCCACTGTTTGTACCAAAGCTAATAAACATAATGGTCGTTATTATTTAGACTTTAATGGATCGCAGAGAATGATAAGTCAAATCAATTTAAATAATAATGCTGTTAATATTTTCATTGTTTATAAATTAAATTCAAATACAGGTGGAAATCCATGGAAAAATGGGCTTTTTGGTCATGATAATGGAGGTTATGATAAGTTTGTCAGCTATTACAATGGTTCAAATTTAGCTATAAGTGGTGTTGATCAATCAAATTGTGTGTATTTCGGTCCAGCAGCATCTATACAAAGTTTCAGAAAAATAGCAGATTATTCCTCAAATGATTTGGGTCAAATAAATGTTTGGCACTGCTTGTCTGTTCACTGGGATAATTTATCTTCTCCAAAAACAAACACAAGTAAAATCTATTGGAATAAAAAACATATTGGAAGTTTTACAGCGGCTAACAGAAGTGGTAGTCGGCAAATGACTTTTGGTGATTTGGATCCTAGCTCCATCGCACCTCTTGATGGTAGTGTTATTTTTTTCTGTGTGTACTTGGATTCTATATTAGACGAAAAAACAATTTCAGATCATCATCAAATTTTAATCCAACGATATAATATAAATGAACAAAATAATTAGATATGTGAGATGGTTTATTCGGGATGCCGAACGGAAAAACCCTGGTGTTGACAAGAGGATTTTGAAATCAGCTTTGGTTTATCAGTTTCTATATTACAAACATTTTAACAAGTATGTTGAGGTGAGAGATATCCTTTTGGAGCATGAAGACATTGGATTAATTGGATATGGTGATGGTTGCCTGACACATTTGTTGGAGCATACTCTTGGATGGATTAATGTGTTGCAAACACATGCAATATTACATGATGCTTTCGGTCGATTCTACATCAAACATTCACTTGACAGAGGATATTCTTATGCTTTCCCCCGTTTCATGACAACGAAATTTAACAAATTGTCACCTCTAAGTGGACAATTGTCTGGTTTGTGGTACTGCGTGTTGAACAGAATCGTTATATAAGCATATTGTATGAAAGACAGAAAGAGCATATTCAACTGGAACCATATTTCAGGTGAATTAACAGAAGATCAGGTAAATGAATTAAAATCCTATTACCGAACATATCACAGAAAGTGTTGGGCTCATAAACAGGCTGTTAAACGGTTCAAAAAATGGAAATTACTGGGGAATTCCTTGTCCATCATCTTTGCAACTGGGGGTCTCGCCACAAGTGTGGCAACAGGTGGTGTTAGTTTGGTAGCCATCAGTACAGCAGCACTTTTGATACAAGGGTGGATGAAGCATAAAAACCTAGATTTGAAAATCCAGAATTGCACATATGTTTATCAAAGCTATCAACATCTACTCAATTCAATAAAAGACAAGTTGAGAAGTGGTGATTTTGATGCTTCAAGTATACAAATCTCAATGAAGAATATCGATGATTATGTGACTGATAATAGTCCAATTATTGATAAGTACCTACTGAAATATGATGAAAAATTCACTGCTTGATAATACTAATAATCTTATCAAATCTCAACAATAGAATCTCAACCCAATATCGATCATAAAATCCAAGCGTCTTTTTTGATCTAGTAACTATTATTTTATCAGATGGAAGATCAAGCATTAAAAATATTTGCTTAAGCATAAATTTCGTACTTATCATCCTTTTACGATTCTTATTCACCAAAGGAAGGACAGTGTCTATCTCTTGGAATATTTTCAATATTTTGCCTTTATCTTTTACAGAAATTTGAAGTCCATTCTTACGACATATACCATTTATCACATTTTCAATATGGTACTTCCGATGATATACAGATTTTCGCTTTATTTTATACATATTATTATGAAAGTCAACGTACTCTTTACAATAATCATAACCATGAACTGAACCACAATTTAGACAAACATTTTCACCATCATCGTTAAACATTTTCTGATTATCACAGCAAGGTGCTTTCACACTTTTAACAACTTTGACCAATAGCTGATCACAAAAATAACATGACAATTCTCCCATATTCTTTAATTCATTGTGGATTACTGAATTACAACTCATTCTATAATATTATGTGATATTTTATTTTTATGTAACCATCGGATGGTTCCACGTGAGAAATAATAGCTATAGGCGATGACTCATTTCCTGTTTTCCGAGAATGTCACGCTTGGTGATTTTCCGAGAATGTCACGCATTATAATTAACTATAGATTCCATCAGATTGAAGTGTGCTGACCTTGGTTCCATCAGATTGAACAACTATATATTCCATCAAATTAAATAACTATATATTCCATCAAATTAAATAACTATATATTCCAGAATACGAGATCATTTTGCTAAAACACCTCATTTTTGATCTGGTACCCCCAAACACTATACTACTTAAATCAGCTGAACAGATCAATTTTTTGACAAAATAGCAGATCTTATCGAAGAGCAAATGTCGCAAGCCGAGTACAAGGTCATAATAGGCGGTGACTTCAATGCAACTTTTGATCCTGAACTTGATTGTTCAGGAGGAAAACCTTCAATAAAAGTCTGTGTCAAAGGTCTCGAAAATATTATGTCGACGAATGATTTAATTGACATGTGGAGAATTAGAAATCCGACCACAAAACGCCTTACGTGGAGACAGAAAAATCCCTTAATCCAAAGGCGTCTTGATTTCTGGTTAATCAGTAATTCACTGCGAGATGAAATAGACAAAACAGACATTGTAACTTCTATTAAAACCGATCATTCTGCAATAACATTAGATATCGATAGTATAAGCGGAGCATTTCGAGGACCTTCGTTTTGGAAATTTAATAACAGTCTCCTGGACGATGAATCATATGTTGACTTAATAACAGACAAAATTCCAACTTGGCTCGACGAGATCAGTTATAATCATGATGTTAGGGTGCAATGGGACTGGCTGAAGTATAACGTACGTAAGGAGACTATTCATTACAGTAAAACTAAAGCAAAACAACGTAGAGAAAGGATCAGCTGGATCGAAAACAAATTAAAATTAGCTGGAGAGGAACAGGCAGAAACCCCAACCGTCGAGAACCTAAACAAACTCGAAAATCTGAAGATAGAATATGAGAAAGAATACGAGTACATCACTAGAGGGGCGATTGTTCGCTCTCGGGTCAACTGGTATGAAAAAGGCGAGAAAAACAATAAGTATTTTCTTAACCTCGAAAATAACAATAAAACAAAAAGCACGATTCGAAGACTCGAACTTAAAAACGGTATTATCACAACCAATCCTAAATTAATCACGGATGAGCTATATTCTTTTTATTCAGGACTTTACAGTGATGAAAATGATGCTGAGGTCAATAGTCAACCATGCCCCTTCTTAGAAACGGGACATATACCAAAGCTATCGCCAGTTATGCAAGAGCTCTGTGAAGGGGAATTGTCTACAAATGAGTGTTTTAATGTGTTATCAGATTTTCAAAACAATAAGACCCTCGGAAACGATGGACTTACTATTGAATTCTATAGAACTTTCTGGCCCCTTCTTGGCGATATGTTAGTGAAGTGCCTAAACTATTCTCATAGACATGGAGAGCTATCAGCATCACAAAAACAAGCAATTATTGTTCTTATAGAGAAGAAAGATCGTGACCGGCGTCAAATAAAAAATTGGAGACCAATTTCCTTGGTTAATGTGGACGTCAAAATAGGATCCAAAGCTATCGCTAAAAGGATGGAAAAGGTATTACCACATATCATACACAATAATCAGAATGCTTATGTCAAAGGCAGGACAATCTTCGATGCAGTACGCACAATTGATGACATCATGTCTTATACAGCTTCCAAAAATGTTAGTTCCTTGTTGGTAGCAATAGATTTCGAAAAAGCTTTTGACTCGGTTAACTGGAATTTTCTTAGAAGAACTCTTAAAAAGTTTAATTTTGGACCTTCTTTTATTGCCTGGATAAATGCGTTTTACTGATACATCGAGCTGTGTGATGAATAATGGTTTTACAACCCCACACTTCAAACTATCTCGAGGGGTGCGCCAAGGTGATCCTCTCTCTCCTTATCTTTTTATTCTTGTATTGGAAGTCCTAGCTATTGATATCAGAAATGACACAACTATTCAAGGGATTAAAATTGACGAACAGGAACTAAAACTAATCATTTTTGCCGATGATCTAACTGTCTTCGTAGCAAATACGGAGTCTTTTCATAAACTCTCGGTTAAATTAAGTTTGTTTACTAAGTACTCGGGTTTAAATGAAAATAAACAAAAAACAGAAGTACTAAATCTCGGTCCCTCCAACATAACTTCAGAAGAGCTAGGGGTGGAGCAAGTAACCAAAGCAGTTAAAATTCTGGGAATACACTTTACGTATGATCGTGTGCTCTCTTTCAAACTTAACCTTGAGACCATCACTAAATCCATAAAGAAGACCCTTCACTGTTGGAGCTGGAGAGGCCTTACGTTGATTGGTAGAATACAGATCATCAAAACATTTGCTGTTCCAAAAGTTTTGTACCGTTTGAGCCTAATTGGCACTAACAAAGATTTTATAAAAGAGATCAATCAAATATTGTATAATTTTGTTTGGAAAGGCAAAGATAAAGTGAAACGCGTTACTTTGATAAACGATATTGACGAAGGTGGTCTGAAAATGCCTCACATTGAATCTATGATTGATGCACAAAGAATTACTTGTATCCAAAAGTTTCTGGATGACTCGCTAAGTTCTTGGAAGTACATCCTAAATCACTACCTTAATAGAGTTGGAGGTAAAGTGTTATTTCATTGCAATTTTACTTTGTCGAAACTGCCTCTACAACTACCAAGATATTACAGGGAATGTTTGATTGCTTGGACCCTTTTGAACAACTCTAATCCCTCTTCTCTTGTTGAAATAGCTAACCAAATTATTTGGAACAACAAGTACATTTGTGTGAATGAAAAATCAGTTTTCAACCAAAGGATATTCTCTACAGGATTCTGCAAAGTTGGAGACTTGTTTAAATTTGTTCACATTGAGCCACGCATAACAGAACTACAACTTAATATGGTAGATTTTCTTTACCTGAAGGGCTTATATCACTCATTGTTGCCAGAGTTGAAAAAAATCATGACAAACAACGCAAGTGAGTTACTACTAAAAACAGAACTTTTTAATGTAAAGTATTCCGAAACAGAATTGTTATCGTCAAAGAAAACTTACAAACTCCTTATTTCAAAGATCTCAAACCACCTACAGCGAAAAGAAAATTCGAAGAGCACTATGCCTCCGATGATTTCCCTCTTGATTGGGAAACTATTTACTCAATCCCTTTTGAATGCGCCATTGATACAAAAACCCGTGAATTCCAATATAAAGTTTTGAATAGAATTCTACCCTTCAATGACTTCCTTTTTAAAATTGGGAAGATCGAGTCTCCTCTCTGTACCTTTTGTCATACAACAGAGGAAAACATGCCTCACTTGTTTTTTCACTGCTCCATTGTGCGGAGTTTCTGGCACTCAATACAGCCCCTCTTTGAAAGCTATACAATGTGTGAAATTGATGTTATTCTTGGTGTCACTCGACCAGTCAAAGATTCCCTTCTTTATAATCACCTTATCTTACTCTCGAAGCAGTATATTTATAGTTGTAAACTCAAGAATGCTTTACCGACAAGAGTTGTATTTTTAACAAAAGTGAAAGCAGTCTTTGAAATGGAGCGTCGGATAGCAAAAGAGAGAAATAAACTCTCCTTTCATCTTAAAAAATGGGATAAGCTCCTAACACGGGAACATCACCTCAAACTTCCATAATATTACACTTTTCGCTATTCTGTTATTATTTATTATATTTTTATGGAATTGAGTTTTCCTCATAACTATTGTCTATTTCTTTGTTAAAATATAGCACCTTGTAAGGCACGTTTACCTATCTGTATTTGTATAATTTTCGTATGTCTTTCCAAAAATTTGTTCAGTATGTACGAGTAAATGTAAGTTGTAATGACTGTACCAGCTAGTGTGAATTAATAGTTTGTGTGCGTGTGTGCACGTTTGTGTGTGTGGTGTGTGCGTGCGTGGATGTGCGTATTTCGCTATGTAAGCAATATTGTTATTTGTTATCTGTTATCTGTGCTGTTTGTGTAATGAGAAATAAAATTAAAAAATAAATAAATAAATAAATAAACAAATTCAGAATCTTCATATAGATCCTCGATGAAATTTGCATGGACAGTGTGCTCTAGTCAACGCGAAGACGACTTATTCTTCGGGCAATTATTTGCCAAATGGCCGTACTGCCAGCACTGTAAACGAAGTCAATGAAAATAATTATTCAAAAAATGAAATAAACATCAATAAAAATAAAGTAAAAATAAAGTAAACTGCCTGGATTACTTTGGAGCTAGAGTGACAAACTAAAAGCAAAACTGCTTTATATATGAATAAAACAATTCTAAATAATAGCATGGGAATTTGAAAGAACAAAGACATAAATTATGCAAAACATGCAGAGCGCATATTGCGTAGAAAACCATTATCTCCTAAACTTCGTAACGTTGATAATTTGCATTCTACGCTGAATTGAAGCAATCACACAGAATATATATTCTGGAGAACTTTGCCTGCTCCAGTATACAGGCAATGCTACAATCTAGAGGCAAACAAAGAATGTGAATCGGAAGTAGAAACGAGGCTGCTACGCCCTAACAGACTCTTTAACGATATGCGAACAGTTTTCGATTAACTCAGTAAACACTTAACTTATAGCATGGGCCTTCTTGTCGTGAATTAAACTCCCCATGAGGGCACCAATGTGGCTCGCCGCGATTAAACTGTAGCTGCGAAGCGGGCTGGTTAACCCCTCGGTAGTATGCAGACGCTGATGGCCGGTCTGGCCGGCAGTTGGATCGGTTTCGATGGGACCTCTTCTTCTTGGCTTCCTTCGCCTTCTTTGCAGCTCTATTCTCGGATCGGATTATTCTTTTCTCATCGTCTGTATCCGAGGCGAGTTCGTCGGATAAGTATTCCTCAACCGTGGCCCAGCTATACTGGCTTTTATCGGCCATTTTGATAACCTTCATACGTTTGTTTACTAAAGCAAAACATTCGTCCAGTGACCTCTTTGCACGATCAAGTTGCTTTGACGCCACCGAATCCTTCGCGGACTCCATCTTCTCTAAAACATCCTCTTCGTGTTCGTATTGCTGTTTGTTCCCTTTACTTTTAAATTCGTAGCGATCGTGCTTGGCGCGTCTAACCGCTGCTTCAACCGTCTGTAAGTTTTCCTGCTTAAACGCTTGTAGGCGGGTATCGCTAACACTGGAAATCGAGTCCGTTATAGTTGACATTGCACGTGCAACAGCTTCGGAGACCGCCCGATCGACGTCTAAAGAAGTCCCTGCTTCTTCGTTAGCCATCTTGAACAGATAAATAAAGTAAACTGCCTGGATTACTTTGGAGCTAGAGTGTCAAACTAAAAGCAAAACTGCTTTATATTTGAATAAAACAATGCTAAATAATAGCATGGGAATTTGAAAGAACAAAGACATAAATTATGCAAAACATGCAAAACGCATAACGCGTACAAAACCATTATCTCCTAAACTTCGTAATGTAGATAATTTGTATTAGAAGGGGAAGGGAACGAGCATCGACTAAATCAAGGGCTGAAATTTTCCAGAGTGACGCTGCAAATAACATCGCTAATGATAGAGTACCTTTTGTTACCTCCTTCCACCCCAGTAACCTTGTTGCCGAGAAAATCATCTCAAGGAATTTTTGGATCCTTCGCGAGGATAGCACGACAAGCAATATCTTTAATAAACCATCACTGAAGGCTTTTAGGCGTGCCAAGAATCTGAAGGATCGGTTAGTCAGAAGCAGCCTATCTCGAAACCTTCCCCACAAGCTTGACGTTTTCATCTCGAAACCTTTCCCACCAATCACCAGGTACTTTACCTTGTAACAGGACCGTTTGCTGCACATGCCCCCATGTTAATTCATCATCCGCAATTTCAACACCCAAAGGGCTTGTTAACATAATGGGACATTTCTCCTGTATCACAGAACACGTGGTTTATTGTCTGTTGTTCAACAAATGTCCATCGACAATGTACATTGGGGAGACTGGACGCGGGTTTGCGGACCGCTTTCGAGAGCACCGCAGAGATGTCATCAATGGGAGGAATGACCTTCCTGTACCTGCCCACTTCCAACCAAACAAATCATACACTGGAGGACATGAAAGTTGCTGTATCGAAGGCAGGGCTAGCCAACCAAGAATACCGTAAGAAGCAGGAGATGAGGTTGATATTCAAATATGGGACTGTGGGTCCTAGTGGCCTTAACCAAGACTTTAGTTTCATCTGAATCACTCTCTTTTTTTACTTACTCGCGCGCCAACGCGTGCTATTTCATGCGGCACACGCGCGAGTGTTGCAATCATACACGTGAGCTAATTTTAATGAACCTTTTAACGGTATTTAGTCTCGCACCCTGAAGAAGGCAGTATTGCCGAAACGTTGGTTTAATATACGAAAAATAACAGCGTCTGGTTTTACAATTTTCGAATTAGAAACCTGATTAAGTAACTACGCTGCGCAGGATTTTCAATCTTTATTACCTCTGGATGTTCAGTTCGTTGTCTTTTGAGAGCTGGTTCTGGCGTTGGAATCTCTTTGACTGGACTGTCATGGTCACATTTTCGTTTTGGTGACTTGATTGGTGACAGTGCGGGAGGGCTATCTGTCAGGCTGGTTAAAATGGCAATCATCTCCTTGTCGGAAACTGTCTGTGCCATGTTAGAGTTCTGAAAAGAACTGTGTTTCAGCTTTGAGATGCAAGACCGGTTTCGGACCTAAAAGATTGGATCCTTCGTCAGTTGCTTTTAAGCTTTTTTCGAAGAGCTCTAAAGGAGAGCTAGTTTCGAGTGCTGAAGGTAGAATCAAGTCTCTTATAGCGTATTACAACCCGCAAAGTGTTTTGTCATTTGTTAATTACAAGCGTGATTCTGATTGGAAGATATAGATTATTCAATGCGTTGAGACATTCCTCGGGACTCTATTGACTCTCTCCTGGAAGACATCTCCTGCCACTTTCAAGCCAAAAGGCAGGTGTATTCATCTGTATTTTCCCCTGCCCGGGGGTGTTGAAGGTTGTCAGAAGCCTTTTCTCTCTGTCTGTCTAAAGGAACATGCCAATAGCCTGACTTTGCATCTAGTAGACTGAAGTACTTTGAGCTGGCAACTCTGCTTTCGCTTGATGACCTTATTAAGATCTTTGGGATCGAGGCTGAGCCTGAGACAACCGTCTGGGTTCTTGACAGAGGCAACTGAGTTAATCCACTCGGTATGCTCTTTTACCTCTTTAATAACGCCAATCTGTACCAATCTTTCTAACTCTGCTTGGTAGGCTGCTCTCATGCTAACAGCTACTTGGCGGGGTGGATGCTGTATTACAGGTTTGTAACCATCTTTTAACTGAATGTGGTATGGCCCACCCGGCAAGGTTCCGATCCCCTGGAACACATCTGCATACTCCTGCGACAGGTATTCCTTGGTTGTGGGCAGCTGGTGTGTTTTGCCGTTAATCGTTATCTTGCTAGCACTACACTCTTGGGCTGCTGGAACCACAGGATTCAACTGCTTCTGGATCAGGAATTCTTGGGTTGTCTGTGGACTTCGGAGGCTCATCCGTGACCAACTTAACTGCTGGCTCCTGGATCTTGGGGAAACTGACGTATTCCATTAGCAATGCCTGATTCCTTCCGAGGATGATGTGACCTTTGCTGTCTGCAACTTCCGTTAGCACTATGTATTTCTTGTCACCATGGTAAAGATAAACAACACAGGATCCGAGGTTCTGTACCGGATTCACTGTTGGCTTTGCAAGCTTGATGTCATCTTCGAAAAGTGCCTTGGCCTTGTACAAGGGAAGAATATTACAGCTTGCTCCGGTGTCAACCTCACAGGAAATTTGGAACACTTGTGACGAGCATTCATGGCTGATCCGCAGTGGGCGAATGTGGGGTTCCGAAGCTGGACGATTGAGGCTTTCCACTGTTACTGTCACGAGATGATGGATAGGCGCATTGAACTAAACCGGGTCATGTGCATCTGGTACGCAATCTACCAACGTGGACGCTGTCGCACCTTGAGTTTGTACCTCGTTCACTCGAGCATCTCTACTCTTTGACCTGCATCCTTCTTATCCGCCCTTAAAGCATTTGCTTTCTTGGCTGGGCTTTGACTCCGAGGATGTGAAGACTTTGCTCCGCAGTTAAAACATGATTCTCGCCCTGACTTTCTCTGTTTGTCGTCCGTGTAGCTTTTCTGCAGCTGGTGTTTTCCCTTCTTGGCTTCATGAAGTTGCGTTTTATCGTTAGTTTGAAGCTTATGGACTTCACTGACTTGTGCAGGATCGTTTACAAATTCCGGTCGCATATAGCCAATCTGGTTAGTAGTGGCATCCTGACTCTGTGCAATTGTTATTGCTTCTTCTAGCGTCAATGCTGATCCTCTTTCAATACACTTGTAATAGTCGTCTTTAGAGCGTAGCCCCATTACTATCGCCTCTCGAAGTAATCTGTCGCGGGCTGCTGGAGGGTACTCACACCGGTCACATAAATCGTCTACGCAAACTCATGCATCTCCCTCGCAAGAAGTAACTACGCACAACTAAAGATATCACGTGACCAAACAAAAAGACAGACAAACAGCGTTAAGGTGGTCTTATACAATAGAAAATATATGGAAATCATAGTTTTTCCTGAAAGGTTGGGGGGGGGGGGTATTAAGACTCTTATTTCTCCAAACATTTTGATGGAGGACTGGGTATTGTTATGCATGTATCTTGTCACATGACAGATGGTCGCGCAGCTATACTCGACTCATTTGAATTCACTCTCTGGTCGGCCGAATCATTTGCATTTACTCTGGAATGAGTCAAAATTCCCCTAAAGTACTGTGTTTTGGGTCATTTGCTTGTGCCGGAGCTCATCATCAAGGGCTGAGAAGGGTTAAACCTTCCCAATTCCAAAGAACCGCTTATTGGCACAGCGAATACAACAAACTTTGTTCGAACGCTCGCTTCAATCTGCTGACAGTTTGTTGTTCGTGGACAAGGGGCCTAAAAGGCAAATGAGCCTTGTCTCAGCGGGCTCCAATCTTCACTGGTGGAAGTTTCATTGAATACTGAAGGTGCCCGAACAACGTTTGGTGCAAGATTGAAGCCTGGTCTGATACTTAGAAGAAAATGGTAAATTGATTTGCAGTAGCCTTTCCCGCACAAAGACATGTGGAATTTCCCAGGATGCAACAGGGTCAGAGTTTTGCTGTTTGGCTGCTTGGTTGAGGTTGCTAATAAAAAGGGAGCTGATAGAGGTCTTGTTTGCCTTTTTTTTCAAACTTCCTTTTTAATTTGGAAGCAGAAGAGCTGCTTGTAATGTTTACTCTCTGAATAAAGGATTTAGTTGAAAAAATATTTGTCCAGACTGCTCGTTTGCGAGGTAAGATTTTCATTTAATTCTTGTACTATTTTGGAGCTGATATGTTGTTTTCATTCCATTTCTATGCTATTAGTTTGCTGTAGAAATGCATTGTCGTGCCTGTTTGATTTTTTCCCCTTTGCTTCATGCGTAACAAACACTTTTGCACTGCTATTGTTGGAAAAGATGGCAAAACCTGACCACAGCATTTTTTTCTTGACCCTTAATGCCGGTTTGAAATTTGAAACTGGCACGGAATTTGTAAATTGCAAACGCTATTTTCTTTCCATGCTTTTACTTTTACCAGATTTTTAGGGTTGAAATTCAAGGTAGACAAACCCTCTAGAATAATGAAGAAGCGTTCTCAAGTCGAATTACTCAGAAAAAGAATTTTCTGAGCCCCCAACGGGAGTCGAACCCATGACCTTCCAGATTACCGGTTGGACGCTCTAACCACTGAGCTATGGGAGACTCGTGGTGAGCGAGGTCGTAAACTAGGTTCTTATGTGTGACACATGTCCTGCCATCTGCAAGGCTCAATATGTCGCCATGATAAATGTGAATATATATGATAAATGGAATGGAGACTTGGATAAAGTATGAATAATGAAGAAGCGTTCTCAAGTCGAATTACTCAGAAAAAGAATTTCCTGAGCCCCCAACGGGAGTCGAACCCATGACCTTCCAGACTTGAGAACGCTTCTTCATTATTCATACTTTATCCAAGTCTCCATTCCATTTATCATATATAAACCCTCTAGACAATGAACCAAAATAAAGCCAATCCGTTAAATTGTTCTTGCATAACATGCAAAAGATTGATGGTAAGTCTAGGCTAAAAACACCCTCTTTTGGCAAAATGAAACTTTGAAGATTTTTCTCTAATAATAATAATGATAATCAACTTTGTTTCAAGGGGTAACGCAAAACAGTAAAACTGACAAACCCGCGGCCCTCAATTAACAATAGTTGAAAATTACAATTAAAAACAATCAAAATTTTTACAAAGATCATCAACATGATCGTCAAATGATACATTTTGGTCGATTTTAACACCTAAGAGTTTTTGGGAAGTTACTTATTTAAGTTCGTTGGCATTTAACTTAACATTCAACGCCTGGTTTATCATCCTTTTCTTAATACATTTGCCGGTAGCGAGCATTGCTTTGGTTTTCGTTTCGTTGAGTAGCATTTTGCTATTATCGGACCACTTCTGCAATCTATCTAAATCAGAGTGGAGACCATCACTAAAAGCCTGAGGTGCTACCTTGCAGTCAGTGGAGTAACCAATCGTGATATTATCAGCATATACAGCTGTTTCGGAAAAGGTTGTCCTAAAGAAGAGAAAAGCGTACGCGACAATATCTAAAGGCATGATGGGTAGGGCTAGGCCTGGAGGTTATAGTGTTTGAGCGCGATGGAAGGAGATCGTGTGAATGTAAGTTTGCGCGTTCTAAAAGAACATAACAAAAGAAGGTTATATGTGGTCCTTATAAATTCTGGGCCAGAAGCTTCACTTCTGCTCTCGTACTGATAAGGATGTATCCACGACAGAGCAGTAAACAAGGACAAAATATTCATAGATTTATGAAAACATATGTTGAACTGACCAATAAATCCTTTTCAAACCTTTTTTCGGCTGAAACGACTCCGATTCAAATATAGCAAAACGCTAGAAATACCACGCTCTGATCCTGTCTGTTCTTGAATTTTGCGTGAGATCTCTGCAAGCGTTCCATCTGGACGTTTCAGTACTGCTTCCGTGATTACGAATTCCACGTGCGGATGCATAATAAAACTATTTACCATTCGATACTTTTTTCCCTTCCTTTTCATTGGCCCAGACCTACCACGTGACCTACAAATAACTGCTTACAAATAATGGTCTGCTCATGCGCAATATCGTCCAACTGTGATTTTGCTGCAAATAATATTCTGCTCATGCGTAGTCTTGTCCACGCGTCCAAGCTCTTCAAATTCAGTGACAAATGGCAGATCGTTTCACGCTTCCCGAAAATAATTATGAAAAACAAGCTCGGTGATCGAATGATAAAACAATTATTGAACTCGGTTTTCGCAAAATATCGTGATTTGCCAGTGTCTCGCAGATCAATTATTTGCCTCAGCCTTCGGCTTCGGCAAAATTGAACTGCTCGCCACTAACAAATCACGATATTTTGCTCAACCTCATCCAATAATTCTTTATTATTGGTCGTCAGAAATTTTGTGCGTTTACTTCTCCAGTATCATGGCGCTTATCAAACTCCACATACGACCTAACTGCATATAAATCTGCAAGAAACTTCGCTACAAATTTGATTAAAAAGGCGCGCTTTGATTTTTATCAGAACCTCATACAAGAAAACAGTTCGGATCAAGGAAAGCTCTTCAGGGTCTCAAAACAATTATTAAATCAAAACTGTGATGTTCCGCTTCCTCCTCATTTTAGTAAAACGATGCTTACAAATGAGATGGCTAACTTCTTCGTCGAAAAGATCAGTAATATAAGATCCAAATTCAAAGAGTGTACAACTGAAGATTGTCAAGATTGTGCTCCCATTATGGATCCACAATCTCCGTCATTTAGCAGTTTCCAAGCAATCACCGAAGAAGAAGCTCACAGCATTATTATGAATCTGGCTAAGAAATCGTCTGCTCTTGACCCGATACCCACACCTCTGGTAGTCAAATGTATTGATGTCCTTCTACCAGTGATAACTAAAATGATAAACATTTCACTTGATAGTGGTTATTTTCCCTCGGCATGGAGAGAAGCCTTAGTTTTGCCAACTCTTAAGAAGGCTGGTCTCGACACTGTTTTCAAGAATTACCGGCCTGTAAGTAATCTTTCCTTCATTTCAAAAGCAACTGAAAGAGCTGTGTTTATTCAAATTGACAATCACATGAAAAAACACGATCTTTACCCGCCGCTACAATCTGCGTACAGAAAGAACCATAGTACAGAAACGGCACTCTTGAAAGTTACTAACGATATTCTGATGAAAATGAATTCTCAGCATGCTGTTCTACTTGTCTTATTAGACTTGAGCGCAGTCTTCGATACAGTTGATCACGGTTTACTTCTGCGTAGACTTCAAACTTCATTTGGAATTTCTGGAGCACCATTAGATTGGTTCACCTCGTACTTGATGGCCAGAAGACAACGTGTTTCTATTCCCGGCGCCCTCTCTGACAGTTGCTCTGTTGATTGGGGTGTTCCACAAGGATCCTGTCTAGGTCCCCTATTATATATCATCTACTCTTCAAAACTATTCCATATAATTGAACGACATCTTCCAGACTCTCATTGCTATGCGGATGATTCACAATTATATCTTTCCTTCAAGCTTGACGTGTTGTCTAGCCAACAAGACGCTACATTTGCCATGCAAAATTGTATAAAGGACATACGCTTGTGGATGGAACACGACAAACTCCTTCTCAACGATGAAAAAACGGAATTTCTTATCATAGGAACCCGACAACAGTTAACTAAAGTTAATATTTCTTCGATTACCGTGGGCAACTCTGATGTAATGAGATCGTCAGTTGTGAATAATCTCGGTGTTTTTATTGATGACAAGCTGTCGATGAACTCCCAAGTGAACAAAATTTGTAATACATCATTCTATTATCTTCATAACATTATGCGAATAAGAAAACATTTATCGCGTAAATCCACCGAGACCTTAATTCATGCGTTTGTCTCAAGCCGATTTGATTACTGCAACAGCTTACTCTATGGACTTCCACAAGTACAAATTGAAAAGTTACAAAGAGTTCAGAATGCAGCTGCAAGACTAATTTTTAAGGAACCGAAGTTCAGTCATATCACACCAGTCTTAAATCAGCTTCACTGGCTTCCAATTAAGTACCGCATTGAGTTTAAAATTCTGCTCTTTACCTTTAAAGCTATTCACGGCATGGCGCCTGATTATATCTGTAAATTGATCAGTCGAAAATCATCAACTAGATATTTACTCAGATCTAGCCAAAGAATTATGCTTGAGATTCCTAGTGGCAAGATACTCTCAACACTTGGAGGAAGAGCTTTTTGTTGCTCTGGAACAATCTGCCCTGTAAAATATCTAGCCTTGACTCTCTTTCAAGTTTTAAGTGCCACCTCAAAACATATCTTTTTAAACAAGCTTTTAACTTGTAAATCTTATACATTTTAATTCGTCAAATATTTATTGTTTACCTTGTAATTATTATTATTATTATTATTATTATTTATACATTAATTTATTTTTAATCATAACTGCTATTTGATCATGTTCGGCATGAAAAATGCGCTATATAAGTTTCAATTATTATTATTATTATTATTATTATTATTATTATTATTAAAGCGAGTAAATATAAGAGAAGTTAAAGATATTGTGCATCAAATGGGAACTCGGAAAAAAATCCGAGCCCCAGATGGGATTTGAACCCACGACCCTCCGTGATCTAGTCGGATGCTCTAACCACTGAGCTACTGGAGACTCCGTGGTGAGCAAGGGTGAAATGTGGGTATTGACTAGAACTGCATCACGCAGTTACATAGTCAAATTTTAAACGACCATATATGACTCATCACTGCATCGCGCAGTCACATTTAAGCATATCTTTAACTTCTCTTATATTTACTCGCTTTGGTGGTTGGTTGGTTGCATCTTTGATATGCCTTAATGTGACTGCGTGATGCAGTTAGCGAGGTGCTATCGCCGATATCTCGGATCTTTTTCCGAGTTCCCATTTGATGCACAATATCTTTAACTTCTCTTATTATTATTATTATTATTATTATTATTATTATTATTATTATTATTATTATTATTTATCAAGGAATTTTAACATAGGGCTGGAACGTTTTAGGTGTCATGTACAGAGCAGCTGCTACTTCGTCTGCACTGTATCCTAAAAACTCTTTCATCCATATTGCACGCTATCGCAGGTCTTCACTGTACGGCCGCGGCCTCGCCAGTTCTGGACGTTTCAAAGAATATTCAATGTCCCAGACTACCTTTCGAGATTGCCGCGTACGCTTTTTGACTTCCTTAGGACAACCTTTCCCGAAACAGCTGTACATCTGCCACAGTGCTATGTGGTGCCGATGGTAGGTGATTTATGAATACAAGAAAGAAAATCCGGACCCCAGATGCTACCCTGAGGTACACCTGGAGTGATGTCCCTTGTGCTAGAATAATATCAATCGACGTTTACATATTGTTTACGACCACTCATATAATCAGTAAATGACGGAAAAGAATCCTTTCCGATGCCAATTAGTTCGAGCTTTGATAACAGCAGGTTATGGTTGGTGAGATCAAAGGCCTCTTTATAATCTACAAAGATGGGGCCAGTAACTCTGTCATTGTCAAGGTCGAAAAAATCTGATCTGTTAGCCGTATCAGTGCTGTTTCCGTGGAAAAGTGTCTTCCAAAGCCAGATTGGAAATTATAAAGTAGAGCATTGTCCCTCAGAAATTTGCATAAGCAATCACAAAAATGGTTCTATAAGAGTTTTGACAAAATTGGCAACACAGATATCGGTCTGTAGTTACTCTTATCGTCCCTCTTCCCATTTCCTTTGAATATCGGAGTAACTCTTGCAATCTTCCAGGCGATAGGTATGAAGGTATATCTATGACAAAATGCAATCCTGAAAGCTGAATGGCAAAAGCCCGTTTCAGGTAACATGCAGATAGTCAAAATGCGGAAAGGCATAATGGTAAAAGGTATCACCCAAATAGACATAACGCGAAAAGGCATCACACAAACAGGCATAACGCAAAAAGGCATAACGCAAAAAGGTATAACGCGAAAAGGGATAACGCAAATAGGCATGACGCGAAAAGGCATGACGCAAGTAGGCATAACGCGAAAAGGCATGACGCAAGTAGGCATAACGCGAAAAGGCATAACGCAAGAAGGCATAACGCGAAAAGGCATAACGCAAGAAGGCATAATGCGAAAAGTCATAACGCAATAGGCATAACGAGAAAAGGCATAACGCAAGTAGGTATAACGCGAAAAGTCATAACGCAAATAAGCATAATGCGAAAAGGCATAACGCAAATAGGTATAACGCGAAAAGGCATAACGCAAATAGGTATAACGCGAAAAGGCATAACGCAAATAGACATAACGCAAAAAGGCATAACGCGAAAAGTCATAACACAAATAGGCATAACGTGGGAAGGCATAACGCAAATAGACATAACACAAAGAGAGGGCCGGGAGTAGGCTGTCCCGATTGCGCTGGGCACTTTTTCGACACTTCTTTTGAGTTCGCAGCACTATTTCACATTTCCAGCACTCTTGAGCAGAATTTGAGCATTCTTTCGCTTTTTGGGAAACACGTCAGCACATTTTTCACAATTTTCCATATGTTAAATGCATTTTCTCTTTAATTCTATTACATCATGAATTAATGCCGTCTTGTCGCGTGACCGGCTGACTGTTGTCATGGAAATGTACGAGCTATGGTTTTTTTAACCGTGGGAACAGTCGATTTTGATTGGTTCGTGACTTCGTGTTTCTCAGAACTTTTAGGGCTCTTTTCTGTTCAGTGGAGCTGCTGACGAAAGCATCGACAAACGTTGTTATACTTTATGATCACGCCAGTATTACAAAATCGAGAGTTAAAAGTTTGATAAAACTAGGAATATGTATGAGCATCTACTAGGAAATAATAAAAAACTGCGAGCAACTTACGTGCACTATTTCTAAATCTAAGCACTTTTTATAAAAGTCGAGCACTATTTGAGCACTTTTTTGCCATGTTTTGAGCACTTTTTGGCAATTTTTCCAGCGCAATCGGGACAGGCCTAGTCGGGAGGGGAAAGGGTTCTGTAATTGCTGTTGAAAGCTCGCAGAAACCCGTGCTGCTTATTAAGACTTCAGAGCTCTTTCAGAGCACATTCGTTTAGCGTTTTCGCTTTATGCGTAATTGTGTTACGCCTTTTCGCGTTATGGCTATTTGCGTTATGCCTTTTCGCGTTACGCCTACTTACGTTATGCCTTTTCGCGTTATGCCTATTTGTGTTATGCCTTTTCGCGTTATGCCTATTTGTGTTATGCCTTTTCGCGTTATGCCTACTTGCGTTATGCCTTTTCGCGTTATGCCTACTTGCGTTATGACTTTTCGCGTTATGCCTTTTTGCGTTATGCCTATTTGTGTTATGCCTTTTCGCGTTATGCCTACTTGCGTTATGCCTTTTCGCGTTATGCCTATTTGCGTTATGCCTTTCGCGTTATGCCTGTTTGCGTTATGCCTTTTCGCGTTGTGCCTATTTGCGTTATGACTTTAGCGTTATGCCTACTTGCGTTATGCCTATTTGCGTTATGCCTTTTCGCGTTATGCCTACTTGCATTATGCCTACTTGTGTTATGCCTTTTGCGTTATGCCTGTTTGTGTGATACCTTTCCGCATTTTGACTATCTACATGATACCTGAAACAGGTTTTTGCCATTCAACTTTCAGGATTGCATTTTGTCATAGATATACCTTCATAGTTAGGGAACGTTTTCGTAAGCAAGCAATGGTTTAACAGCTTGGAGAGAGAGGGGACGATGGCCGGTGCCGCAATTTTCAGCAACTTAGCACTAATGCCGTCATCGCCAGTGGCCTTGTGTGTAGGGATTGATAAAAGTAGCTCCGCTACTCTCTTCTGAGTCAAAAATGGGATTTCAAATTCACAGTTTGTGCCACGCTCGATTGTTGACGAAGGTTTCCCCACGGTTCTTTTGTCAAGCTCCTCCATCAATTTTCTACTGAGGCTGATCGATATTGAAATTGTTCAATATCGTTTTCTTGGCCGCTGTGGCTCGGCGACTCCATCCACGTCGCTTTTCTTCTTTAACAACCTCGTCGAAAACAAATCAAACGAGGCTTCATTTCTATCCTTTGATAGAGAATTGCATACGTCCTCAGCTAGTCGCTGTCCTTGGGCCGCTGACATGGAGGAGTCTTGCAATGCGCGGCTCGAATTGTTAGTAGGGGGCTTTAGCAACGACGACGGCGCCGGACGGCAACGAAAACGTCGTTTTAAAATGTAACTTCTCGTTTTTGTAACTATAACTGCCGATAAACGTTTCCAAGTCGACGGAGGTTCACACGTAGAATGTAATTCCATAAACCGTAGGTTGAAAATTGTTACGGCTACTAAGAAACTGCGAAACAAACTGCCTTAGGCGAGATCCTAACTGCGGGAAACTAGAATAAGAAACTTGCGCGTAGCGCGACTGCCAAGAAATGACTCCCCCAAAAAGCAAGAAAACTAAGGCTTATAAGGCAAACACTGTAATTACATGCACAAAACGACGAGACTAAAAAAAAGGTGTAAATTGTGATGAACTGTAGAAAAAAGTCGGAACGAAGGTGTGACACACAAAACAATAAAACACTAACGAGCAGGCTACAGACTAGAAAACAAATTAGCGCCTAGGGATCTTACATATTCCGGCCCCTAAGTGCGAAGTAGAACGAAGCACTTACAACATCGCTGCTAAGATATAGGCGAAAATTAGTTAACCTACTTATCTATATTAAGGGGCACTAAACTAAGCAATTGTTGCAGCGAAAGACAAAAACTACAAAAAAAAAATCTTTAGGAAAACGCCACTGGAATTGCTTCAAAGACAATGTCAGTGTGTTATCTAACGAACTAGCTACTGTCCAAGAAATGCTTGAGAAAAGTTTTCAGGGCTCGGTGAGCTTTGATCCCTCTTTCTCAACCAGCAATACAAGCTTGTCGACAGGGCGCTCGAGTACGGTAGACTTCACTTTCACTCTGACTTTACGAACAAAACCTTTCTTGTCTGGAAGAACCTGTTGAATCCTTCCAAGAGGCCAGTAATTCCGAATGGTGTTCTCAGCAGCAACTAGCACAACATCTCCAACTGAAAGATTTCTGCGGGGATGAAGCCACTTCTGGCGGTTCTGTAGCAAAGGGAGGTACTCACGAAACCATCTCTTCCAAAAGATATCTGCTAGGTATTGGATTTGACACCATCTGCGTCGCGAGAATAGGTCATCCTTTTGGAAAACACCTGGCGGCATGACAGAATCAGATTTTAGCAACAGGAGATGATTCGGCGTGAGAGGCTGCAAATCCCTAGGGTCGCCGGAGACCACGGTTAAGGGGCGACTGCTTAAGATGCTCTCTACCTCACACATAAGGGTACTAAGGCCTTCGTCATCTGTAGTTTGTTCCTGGAGAAGAGCGCGTAAAATTCGTCGAACTGAGCGTATGCACCGCTCCCAAACACCACCGTGATGCGAACCATAAGGGGGGTTAAAGTTCCATTTGATGTTTTTCTGCAACATTGCTTCGTTAATCTTGTCGTGATTCCAGGCTTGAATTGACTCGCGTAGTTCGCGCTCCCCGCTTGTGAAGTTAGTTCCGTTGTCCGAGCGTATCTCTTCTACTTGGCCTCGTCTAGCAATAAACCTTCGCAGCGCGAGCAGAAAGGAGTCGGTATCTAGGCTATGTGCTACTTCGATATGAACTGCGCGAACGGTTAGGCACGTAAAGATGACGCCGTATCTCTTGACAAGACTTCTACAACGGCGCACCTGAAAAGGACCGAAACAATCCACACCAACAGCTGTGAAGGCAGGTTTGTCAGGAACCAAACGGTCTTCCGGTAAGTCGGCCATTTTCTGCTCGCAAAACGGTGCTTCGCGCCTTCGGCAACTGTAACAACCCGACAGGACTCTTCTGACTGAGGAGTTTGCTTTGATGATCCAATATTTCTGGCGTATCATGCTCAACACATGCTGTCTCCCTGAATGACCTGAAAGCTTGTGATAATGATCAACGATAAGATTTGAGATATGGCTGCTCTTCGGCAAAATGATTTGGTGCTTAATTTCAGGCGAGATAGGGGCACGAGCCAATCTTCCACCAACGCACAACAACCCGTCTTTCAGAACGGGGTCCAGTCTGAAGAGAGGACTGCTTCGCTTGACGCCTTTGCTGCTTCTCAGACTACTCAGCTCACTGAACTCCACTGGAAAAGCTGTCAGCTGAACATTTTTCAGTATGGCTTTCTCTGAATTCTTCATCTCTTCTAAGGTAATTAATGATGGATTTCTGCCGGAAGACATCAGCTGAACGATTCCCTTCCGACCCTTAGCGGCCATAAGGAGGTTGTTTCGATAACGTAAGATCAACGCGATCGACTTCTTCAAACGATGCCAGCTAGAGAACTTCTGGAAACGGTCTGCTAGAGCCGAACTGGACAAGACAACCGATGCTGCCAAAGACGTTGTCCGGGACTTCACTACCGGATCAGGTTTTACTTCCGGGTCGTCGTTCTGTAAAACAAGTGGGGTATCTAATTCCTTTCGCCACTGACGGTCAGACTCCCACAAGAACTCCAGCCCCAATAGCCACCTCTCGCAGTTAAGCAGTGCTTCAGCTGTTAAACCTCTAGACGTATGGTCGCCTGGATTCAAGGTTCCCTCCACATGGTACCATTGGTCTGGACTAGAGCTGTCTCGTATTATTGCAATGCGATTAGCGACAAAGGTGTGGAAGCGCCTGTTCTCGTTTTTCACATAGCGCAGCACGGACATGCTGTCGGTCCAAAATACAGAAGGGTTGCTGAGTGGCATTTCAAACTCTCTCTTGAGCATCCTGTCTTGACGAACAGATAAGGTTGCTGCAGATAACTCTAAACGAGGGATAGAGACAGACTTCAACGGCGCTAAACGGGACTTGGCAAATAGGAACGCACAGTGCACTCTGCCCTCTCCGTTGACCAAGCGCAGGTAGGAGACAGAGCCGTACGCAACTTCTGACGCGTCGGAGAAATGATGAAGCTGACTGGAAACCACTGGACCAAAGTCTTCCGGTATCACAGAACGATCAATAGAAAACGATGAAAGCTTCGGAAGATCGTTAAGCCACTTCTCCCAACTTGAACTGTACTCGGGGGAACTTCGTCGTCCCATCCTAGCTTAACGCGGCAAAGATCTTGGAGAACTTGTTTTGCTACCAGAACGAAAGGCGAGACAAAGCCCAGAGGGTCAAAGACGCTGCTGACGACAGACAAAATGCCTCTGCGTGTAGGTGGCCGAGGTTTAATGCAAGTGTCAAAGGAGAAGGTGTCCGATTCGACACACCATCGAATGCCAAGTGCTCGTTGAGCTGGTAACTCGTCTTTGCGGAGGTCGAGCCTTTTGAACTGCGTGGAACGTTCTGACTCAGGAATGGATTGGAGCACCTTTCGACTATTGCTGACCCATTTCGTGAGCTTAAAGCCACCTCGTAAGAGTAGAGCTTGCAAGTTGGTGACATGGGTGATCGCAGCAGTTTCTGAGGATAGGGACTTGAGGCAGTCGTCCACATAGAAGTTTCTCTTTACGGTATTTATCACTTCGGGAGGAAAGCAATCCCTGTTGTCCTCTGCAGTCCTTCGAAGCGCGAAATTAGCGCAAGCCGGTGACGATATGGCTCCAAACAAGTGGACAAGCATCTGGTATTCTTGTGCGTCTCGCGCCATATTGCCATCCTCCCACCAGAGGAAGCGCAGGAAGGAAGTGTCGTGATCCGGAACTCGCACCTGATGAAACATGGCTTCTATGTCTGCCATGACTGCGACTCTGTCCTCGCGGAACCTTGTCAGCACTCCAACAAGTGAATTGGTCAGGTCCAGACCTTTGTGCAACATGCTGTTGAGTGACAATCCCTTGAACTTTGCAGAACAATCGAAGACTACTCTGATCTTGCCTGGTTTATGGGGATGGTACACACCATGGTGGGGTATATACCACGCTTTACCCTCATCGGGACTAGCCTGGTCAGGAGGTACTTTGCGTGCATAGCCCTTGGCCATCAGGTCTGACATGAAGGCTCTGTAATCATCACACAACTTGGAATCTTTTTCTAACCTTCTCTTCAACCAACCGACGCGCGTCAAGGCCTGCGACTTGTTGTTGGGAACTAAGGCTTCAGGACTTTTAAATGGTAACGGGATTTCATAATGCCCGAACTTTAGCTGTATTTTCTCAGCGTTCTGCATAAAGCGGCGTTCATCTTGAGACATCTCTGTTGCATCATCTGCGGAAATGTCAGCAAAGTCGCGATTGTAGAAGTTCTCTACCATAAACTGGAGCTGGGGATCGACTTTAACGAAGAAACCTGAGGTTTGAGATCCCTTACGACAACGTCCCAAAGGACCGTTCACAGCCCATCCAATGCGTGTCCTTGACGCGTAGGGGCCACCGTCCTGACTGTGCCTCATTTCGACTGGATCAAGTGCTTCTGGCACGTCGCTGGCAATTAGAAGCCCTATCTCAGCATCAGCATGGGGTATGAAGACGTCATGCAAATAGGGCCAACGATCCACATCTTCTTGAGTCGGAATGTCTTCAACACTAACTGGAATCTCTGGTCTAGTATACAGGATAGGGAGGTTGACAAAATCGTTCTCGTCAAGGTCAGACACAACCAGGTCACGGATCAGGTAACTGTCAACTGGACTATTCTTCTTCTCCAAAGTGGAAAGAGAAATCTTCACCTTTGCAGCGTCGACTCCAAGTTGCTTCATTAACGATTCAGTACAGAAGGTGGCACTGCTTCCATTGTCTAAAAATGCGTAAGTGATAACCGACTTGTTGTTATCTTTCGAGCGGACCTTGACAGGAATGACAGCCAGAGCTGTCCTACGGCGGGCTTCCTGGTTAGGACCATTTGGACACTTGTCTGTATTTACCATGCCATTCAGCACAGGGGCTTCAGTGCTGTTCTCGGTACCGATACCAACGTCCACTGAGGACTTCTCACGATTACTCGACGTGTGGAGGACTGTGGGATGCTTGCGAGTGCAATTAGGAATTTTGCAGGCCTTTCTCTCAGGACAAAGTCTTGCCACATGCTTGTCAGACAGGCAGCCAAAGCAAAGCCTCTTAGATGCTAGGAACTTGATACGCTCTTGATATGGTTTCCATCTAAGCAAATGGCAGTCTTCTAAGGCGTGGTTCCTTTGGCAGAATAGGCACAGGCTGGGCTGGACGTTCGCAGCAGCAGCATCAGCACAAGAATTATGTTCTCCACATACGCGCTGACTGCTCTGCACCTGGGTAACAAAGGTCGATGTCTTTGGCTTGGAAGGTTTAAAACCATGGGATACTTGAGGCGCTCTTCGCGATCTGAAATCAAAACGTGACTGACCCTTGTCCAAGATATCCCCGAAGACTGGATTTGTAGCAATCCTTGCCTCTTGATCAACAAAGGCCACAAGGTCGCTAAATTTCACTGGTCTTAACTGCAACTCCATAATGTCATCGACACAGCGACGCCATCTCTCTCTCATACTAAACGGCAGCTTGAAAATCAACTTCTGAATATTGCCTGGCTGGTCGAACTTTGATGCGTACTGACTGCTCGCTAAGGCATTTCTACAGCTTGAGAGGAAGATCGCAAACTTGCTAAGCGCTGAGCCATCTTCTGGCTTTATGGGGGGCCAACCCAAAGCTTTAGATTCATATGCTGAGGCGATCCGGTATTCATCTCCAAACTTTCTTTTAAGAAGTCTGCGTGCCTCTTCGTATCCCTCATCAGGGGGTAAATGCTGGCATGATCGTATCAGTTCCCTAACGTCTCCAGCGGTATACTGCTCAAGGTAATAAAGCCTTTCCGTACTACTTTGGGTGCGAGATTCTATCAGACTCTCAAAGGCCCGAACAAAGCTACGATAGTCCATAGGATTCCCATCAAAGATGGGAACACGAGGCTGAGGAAGTTTGTTTTTATTCTGATTGACAGCTAGCAATTCAACAATGCGATTCTGCTGAACCTGTAAGACGGTCTGCTGACGCTGTAAAACCATCGCCTCCCGTTGGAAGTCGTCACGTGAATTCGGGTGATCTGCTTCATAATCTGCTTCGTTCGCAATATTTCCTGCCACTCGCGGGGCATTCTCGCAAGAACCTTCGAACTCCAATTTGTAGGGACGCTGAAAAGGTTGAGAAGATGGAGTCACCAATGCTGCTAAAGCTTGACCCTTCCTTGCACTTTTGACCACTTCAGCTTCCAGGTTGAGGCGCGCCTCTTCTTGGCTCAGACGAAATTTCCTTTCCTCTAAGGCCTGGCGTTTATCAAGCATGACTTTCTCCGCCTCCAACTCCGCTAACCTCGCCGCTTCTTTCGCCCTCGCGGCCTCGATGGATGCCGCGCGACTGCCACGAGAACTCGCGCGACTAGACTGTTTCGAGGTAGATGAACGTGCTTGTAAACCGACATTGCTAACCGAGTCCTCTGGATTTATACTCGCGACCACTTTAGGTGCAACAGACAAAAGTTTATCTTCGGCAACGGCGATCCAATTGTTCACCTGCTGGCGGAAGGCAGTAAAATCATACACGTGTTTCGACAGATACTCGTGACATTCCGCGACACCCTTTTCATCTTTAACTTCGCGCCAATAATCATAATGAGCGTTTTTGAAATTATCGAAAGCCTTAATTGCGTGAACTAGTTTCTCCTTTACAGCCTGAAGATTCCGTTCATCGGAGAGCAAATCTGTGATTTCTCTCACTCTAGCGGAGACATAAGAGGCGAAACCTGACCTTGCGTCCTTCTTGCCACGAAGCCTTTCCAAATGAACTCCCTCTAAGTCCAAAGTAACATTATGCGTTCTCGTCCGAGTAGACTTACGCCGCGGGCCAGGAACTGTGGCATTCAAAAGCGGAGCGTCCATGCCGGAACGGCGACACGTACAATTTTCAACGATATAACTGCCGATAAACGTTTCCAAGTCGACGGAGGTTCACACGTAGAATGTAATTCCATAAACCGTAGGTTGAAAATTGTTACGGCTACTAAGAAACTGCGAAACAAACTGCCTTAGGCGAGATCCTAACTGCGGGAAACTAGAATAAGAAACTTGCGCGTAGCGCGACTGCCAAGAAATGACTCCCCCCAAAAAGCAAGAAAACTAAGGCTTATAAGGCAAACACTGTAATTACATGCACAAAACGACGAGACTAAAAAAAAGGTGTAAATTGTGATGAACTGTAGAAAAAAGTCGGAACGAAGGTGTGACACACAAAACAATAAAACACTAACGAGCAGGCTACAGACTAGAAAACAAATTAGCGCCTAGGGATCTTACAGTAACTGTTTCGTGATTATTCCAATTTGTTGAACTTGGAAAATACTGGCGAACTATCCAGGGACTATATTACTATGAACGGCGTTAAAGGAAAGAAAAAGAAAGAAACATTTACAGTCATACGCTCACGTTCCCGAGGAAACCTGAAATTTGATCATTTCACGTTGTTGTCCAAAATGTAAAACGCACTTGTAGAGCTATTGGTTTTACTCATTAAACCTATTGTTTTGTGGCGTTCTCGTTGTCGTTGCCGTCCTCGTTGTTAAAGCTCCCTAGTGTGCTTCGAGACAGACTCTCCTAACGTGCGCCCAAAATAGAATGGAAAAAAATGTCACCACCCTTGCATTCCTCGTACTCGTGCCTTGATCTTCGTGTTTTTGCAAACCTCGAGTGACCACTCCCAAACTCGTTTTGAGTTTCGGCCCTAATCTTATCCAACTTTGTGTTTCCTTGAGGCGACTTTTTCCCTAGTTTCGCGATCTCTCTCATGTTTGTGGATCAACTTATGTAATATTAATCAAAGGCTCCTGTGAGCTAGCTCATGGGTGCATCTTGCTACACTAATTGCGACCTGCATTTGACAAGTAATGCAACCTCTTTCCCCAAACTTATTATTGTGACCGATGTATTCCTGCCCTAGACGCAACCTCTTGTCAAAGAGAGCGTTGTGTGACACCCAGAAAAACGTATGACCTAAAGAAATCTAGAGCTATGTTACAACATTGTAACTGTTTTTTTACACATTGAACTACTTTCAAAAATATTTTTTTTATTACTGATCGTTTATTTAAGCCAAAGGATATAGACTTTCTGAACAAGATCGGTGTTTTGGCGGCTAGATTTCAGAATACAGCGGCCATTTCATTGCCAACGAGCCATCCGAGCGAAGACGCTCGGATGGCGAGGCGGCAGCAGAATAGAGCCGCGCAAGAAATGGCAATAGGCAGAAAAATTCTCGATCGAGCTTCAAAAAGTGTAACCTAGGTTGTTTACCATTTACCGAAAAAATCCGGAAATTTCGGTTGGGATGAAGCCTATTTTGGTCTTCCCAAATGGAAAATTTCCGGGGAAAACGGAATTTCTTGAAAGGTAGTCCAAAATTCCCAAACTGAATTTCCAAATGGAAATGTGCGTTCCATTTGCTCATTTCTACCAGTTCCAGGGCTTTCGGCTTGGATCGCTCTGTAAACCTGACCGTTGGAAATGTCTGTGTAAATGGAACACGCGCGTTCCGTGGAAATTTTCATTTGGGTATGTGATGCGTACCATTTACTGCAACCGTCGACCAACCGGTTTTCCCGTGTAAATGGTAAACAACCCTAATGTAATGTAGATTCCCCTGAGACTTTGGTTTGAGCCAATTGCAACGACGGAACCATTGGAACCAATGAAAAGACGTGTTAGATTTTGGTGTTAACCAATCAAAAGGCGGTACTGGGCGCACAAGCGTTGCTTCCCTTTCGTTATCTTTGCCCGCTGAGATTCTGTGGGTTTTGGAGGAGTTTGTTCGGCGTTTGTTTGGAGACTTTTCGAGTTCTTGAGGAAAGAACACAGTTGTTCTGTATGGACAAAAAGACAGTACAACAGTTTCCGTTCGAACAACGCAACGAATTCACGTTAAAGGACAGCGCGGTCAAATACTGTCAAAAGTTTTTTGTTTTGAGGAGGCGGTGTACTTCTCGAGGAAATATCGCATACTGCACTAAAAAAAACAAGGTCAAAAGACATTCGAAGTTACAGCGTTGTGCTTTTTTTCTGCATAAAAATTCCGATGCTACATGTAGGTTCATACAATGTATGGCCGTTCGTTCAACGAATCAAGATCGCTGCGGTTCATCGCGGACACTGTCATCAAAAGCGATCAAAATTTCAAGAATTAGCAACCTATTTCTCGACGAAAATGCACAGTGTACAAGTACGCGAATAGCGTAGTTGCTAGCCAGTAGTCGCTTGACAAGCGTAAGGAATTAAAGGCTGGTGCGGTTGATCGAACAAGTTTCCAAAGCCGCTCATTATAAACAACCACGAGGACTGAAACAACACATGGTATCGAAAATCGCTCCTGGCCTTTGAAATAAATAAATTGACAAATGTTCGATGGGAACACTAGAAAAACTCCGAGGAAACATCCGAAGTGAAATACGTGTATAATTTGGATAGAAACGTCGACGAGATGATCTTCACTCTTCGGCCAAAAATAGCACAAAGAAAACATCGAATTAAAAATAGACTTAACAGTCAACGCGCGTGAGAACAGAAAATTTGCATACCATAACGAATTACACACATTTGTGTCTCTAGTTTGGAGGAGTTACATTGTAAAATTTATTCCTAAGAACGGTCGAAGAAAACCCTGTTTCAACGAAATAAAGTTACGAACGAGCACCATTAAGAGTGAACATTAATCGGTACCGGCCACATGTATTACACCTGCGCGTATCGAATTTCATGTTGAAATTATGCGTGTCTGTGACAAAAACATGCAACACTCAGATAAACTTTAGAGGTTGGCCAAGTTTTCTTCATGGAACATTTGTTACTTATTGCGAGATATTGTAGTGGTGTGGTCAGTCCTCGGCCAATGTTCTTTCTCAAGCGTTGATTTCTGCGAATCGCGGCCCATCTGTCAGTTGTAAGAGGTTTGCATTTTTAGAAACATCGCGTACTGAAAGACTACTCTTGCATCGTTTGCCTTCCTTCGAGTAGCTGAAGGAATATGTAAACGATGTGGACGAGTATTTTGTAATTGCTCCAAGTTGCTTTTCAAGATGTGATCCCGATTTGCTCGAAAGGTCTATCGAGTGATCAGTCAAGCGACAAGCTCATTATCTCTGATCTTGCGAGACGCGATCCTCGACTCGATTCTCGATAGCTGAGCCTCGATCCTCGATGCTCGAAACTCGCAGGAATCGAGGACGAGGATCAACTTACTTTTAACCGGTACTGTTGGTGAAAGTTGTGAACTCAAAGGCATGGTACGTTGTGTCGGTCATCATTTCACGGTAGCTGTAAATTTTTATAATCACAGTGAATGGATATATGTAGATGATTTGAGTGTTTCAGTCTCGTTGGCACTCTATCGATCGGTATACCTAGTTTACATACCATTGAAGCTATCTCAGACATTTCCGATCTTGTCTTCGATAAGAATGCACGTATACGTGCCTGTCTTAATTTAAGCAGTAAAAATCGATCATATTTTTCTCCCAAGACAAATGTGTTGCATGTCTAAATACGAGCTTTTTTGGTGGAAAAGCTCTGCTGGTTACTTTGTTTATATCTGATTCATGGTTGCGATTGCGGCGTGAATGTATGTTGCTTTTAACCTGATATGCAACAACACGCAGTACTCATCACGCGATGGGGGGTTCAATAGCGACGCGCACTATTACTATAAATAGATTTTGTCACTTTAGTCCCCCGCCGTGACTCGGACAAACACTGCAGTTCGCTATAGGAAAATGTGTAGGCGCGAGTGACAATTTTCGCACAAAGACACGAAAGAATCGGTAAAATCGTGGTATTTGCTTTCGAGAAGGGCGATAAATGGTCAGCACCAAACACTGCTGTTTGTGTGAGTGCAAAACGGACTGGAGGTATCCAAAAAAATGCCTAAAATCCCTCAGACTGACAAGAATCTGGTATTTATTCAATTCCCAAAATCTTCGCAACATATTGGGAAGTGCGAACGTTGGCTAATAGCTTGTTCACGGGAATTCTTTACAGAGAGAAACATCTCCTGGGCAGAAATACATACATTTATGCCAGAAGCATAAGCTTCTTATTGTTCCCTTCACTGGCCCAGAGAAAACGGTCCCACCACTAAATTTTCCGATCAACTGAGCAAATCTCACACCAAACAATGCGCGTGTCTGCCCCAACTGAGAAAAGCCCCAGAAAACAATACCAGAGCCACTGGCAAAGATAGAAAACCTAATCGAAAGAATTTTGCTGAATCTATACCAACTAACGTGTTAGGAAAATCTATAACGGCCGACAGCGAAGGTAGCCTGCGAGCAAGTCTCTCGGGGCCTGTTCGCAATGCTCCCAGAGTCGTGAGTAGTCTGCGCTACGATAATATCGCCGGGGCTTAACATTTAGATACATGCAAAATGCCATTTTTCCGCAGTTAGCCCAACTCAGGAGGTTCCTTTAATACTCGGATCAAGCGTTTGGTGATGTCCACTCCGTTTCATTCTCTGATGCAGTCGGACACAAGTTCATCGCATTTTCCACTCAATTTGAAACCCCGGCACTTTAACCACCGTTTTAACTGCCCCACAGTGTTGTCTTCTGGTTCTCTTCAAAATCTGGAGAAGGGAACATCGTCATCTTCAGTCAGAACGATTAAAGAGGGAAGAGAACTGCTCGCGAACGACATAATTTCAACTCACACTCTTACAGAAAAGCGATTTGTTTGTCCGAGTCACCCAGGGGGCTCCAATTTTGTGACGTCATTAGTGCGCGTCGTCCTTGTCTAAAGCTCCTGGGGATAGGGAATGTCTTATTTCCTTACTTACGGTCGCAGGATATTTATTTCCAAACACTCGGTGGCCATAGCGTGCCTAGTTTTGTTATATAAACATATGTTTTTGGCATTGTTTTCTTTCTGTTCTCTTGTCTTGAACTCCAACCGCGCCCTTCAGTGCTAGTGATATCGAAATAACTTGCTTTATTCATTCCTCCCTGCTTCTTCCTCCGGGTGACAAGCCGATAGGAACAGCAATTTCATCATCCCTTTTAAGATATCAGCGTGCAAATTTCGTCGATTTCCATCTTCAGTTCTCGCAGCTCATGGTGTACGTAATTGTATTAGCTCCCAGGTCCGACCCAGTACCCTTTTATATACCATTTTTGACAGAAAAGGTACCCCTTTCGTATACCTTCCACTGACAAATAGTACCCCTTTCGTATACCTAAAACAGGAAGTTTTAAACAGAACAGTCATATGGTATGTATGTTATGGTATGTATGGTATGTGTTAAAGAAAGGCCCTTTTCAATACCTCAATGACAGATTTCCCTACCCTTTCATATACTTGGACTCGTGAAATCCCTACCCTTTCATATACCTGAACAGAACAAAACAGAACAGAATACTTTATTTATCCACGGTTGTCTCGTCAGGCATATCTATAATTAATTAAAATTTAAAATTTAAAATTACAACTTATTATACATTACTACTTTTTATTTATTTACTAATATAAAAATATAAAACCCTGCTTCCCACGAGAGCCATGCATTTCTAAACTAAAAACTGTATCTAATTGTAGTAAAATGACCTGACTACCGCAGCCCGGCTTTGAAGCGTGAAAACGGTACCCCTTTTGGGCGGAGCCTCCCCGTATAGGCCATTATAGGGAGCACCCCCCCCCCCCCGGGGTATTAGCTTTCCACTTTCCAACTTCACAAAAGTATATTGAAGAGGACAGGACGAAAAATCATCCGCTTTTCAATCTTCACATGCTCTGATCGACGTGATACATAAACAGTCGAGCAAGAATCTACGCATTTCTACTACCCCCTGAAACCTGCAAACCTTGAGCAAAGAGGACTCCGGGGACAAATAAAATACTTACCAGGGGAGGGACAGAAGAAATGTTTCATCCAATTTTAATGAATAAATTAATCAGAATCGAGTGTGTGAGTGAGTGAGTGACATCGAGTGCCTCCTATACCTCATGATATGACTACGTCATCCATGAGCTACAAAGGAGAAAACGGTAAAAAACAAGCAAGGCTGGTTACACGGCTAGGAATAACCAGCCTTGCTTGTTTTTTACCGTTTTCTAGTTTACAATTTTATAGCTGGTTAGATCTATTACAGGATCCGGCTCTTCTATTTTGCAACGGTGGTCCTTGCTAAAGTATTTTCCAGTGTTTTTTAAAAAGGAGAAACATTAACTGGGGAAATGGATACTATAGTTATCAAGAATGATCTCTTTAAGAGTTATTGACGTCTTGCAATTATTTCAAACCTCTGGGAGATTAAAATTTTATTTTCAACTTTCGATCATAACGCATGTGTGCTTTTAATTTTGGGTGAATGAAAAACTGGGGGAGGGGGGGGGGGGGCGGGACGCCCTTGCTATGACCCTGTGGAAATGGAACACGCGCGTCCCATAGAAATTCTCATTTGGGTGTTTGATGCATCCCATTTACTGCATCCTTCGACCAACCGGTTTCTCGATTAAATGGTAACCAACCAAAGAAAGAAAAAGAAGAAGGGGGTTCATAATCGGAATATTTTGTTTTAAGGTAAGTGGGGAGTAGCCTCCTTCGCAGCCGTTGTTTGTGTAGGACTGACACAAACAACGGCTGCGAAGGAGGCTAGATGTGGAGGGGATAATGAGCGGAATTTTACGGTATAAGATAATTTCACGGTCTCGTGTTTTTTTTTTTAACCATACCAGGAGCCCAATACCCATTTTGACCATTAATGGTCTAAGTCTAAACCCATTTTCAGAGGAATACATATTTAGCTTATATAGGGTCTTTCCACGGTCCATTATGCAAGCCCTCGACGTCTTTGTTGGGGGCACGGACTGGTTATGCACGTGTCTGAGACATACTACTGGACGACGAGATCTGCCGATCGCCATAATCTTTCTTTTTAGATCGTGTGAAGACACTTGTAATCCAAACTCTTGTACCTATGTGGAATAGAAATTGAATTTATGAGAGTTTTACAAAAGTCAATTACGCTAAGTACTAATTACTCAAATACTTGCAGTTATCCAATTAGTTGTTTGCTGCATCAATTCAGGTGATCAGTCGAGTTTTCCGTAGAAAGAGTCATCGGCAGTGGAACGTGATTGATCCAAGGCGCACAAACAGCCCTGGTCAGCTCTAAACACACAAATATATCTTAGGTGGTTGGCTGTATAATGATTGTTGTTGTTATTTTTTAATTTTTTTTTTTTTGCATTTTATATCCGCCTTGGCGTGGTGCCACGAAAGCAGCTAATGAAAATATATTGAATATTGATGCATGGCCATGTCGTTTTCTTGTAACTAGCTGTCCAAATGTTCTTACTTGTTTTTATTAATAAGCGGTATTTGAGAGTTAAGTTTTTCTTCCATTGAAACTAAAGAATTTGAAGTTTGGTGGCGGATGGCAATAACGGGAAGTGAGGTCACACTGACGTAAGCTCGGTAATGTTGGCCCGCATTGAGTTCGCCGAACGTGCAGTCTATGTTGACAAAGTTCAGACGCTTTTACCTTACTAATAGTGCTGAGCCGTCATTGTTTCGAAAAAAATCACAGCCTTCGATACATATTCCCTAGCACCTGCCTGGTGTTAACTTAAGTGGGAAAAAGAGGACTGAAGTTCTTTTGGAATTCCGAATAACGAATTAGCGAAAATATCAAGTGTCATGGTTGAGCGCCGCCTTCATTGTACAAGCCAGTGACTCTGTCTCAGCATTTTATACTCTTCGTCGTGAAGGATCATGAATGGCGGATTTATTTATATTTTACTGCTTGCATCAAGCTGTGTTTTCAACATTGGAGGGGAAACACAATTCAAACGTGAGTACTCTTCTTGTCGAGTGTACGTTGGAAGTCCTATCGACAAGTTTTTACGTCGTGTGAAATTGTTTATTGCTAAATCAACTTCCCTATTGTTTTAATTTCTATTCACAGTCTGCAAGGTAAAGGACAGCTTTTTCAAGAAAGCGGGACCTTTGGTTTTAAAGATTGCTAAAGGGAAATGCCAAGGCTGCGAGGCTTTGGAAAACTGCACGACATACGAGGGTAGCATTCGACTTCAAAATGTGCGGCAAGCAAGTGAACAAGTTATGAAGCAACTCCGCTTTCCCAAGCTCACAGAAATAACTGGTCATCTGTTGGTTTCCTTGGTTTACGGCCACCGAAGCTTAAAAGATATTTTTCCTAACCTTGCGGTTATTAGGGGGCGCGAGGTTTTTCTTGATTATTCACTTGTAATTTACGAGAATGACGGACTTAAAGAGATTAATCTGCCCTCGCTGACTACGATTCTTAACGGTGGCGTTCGAATCGAGAAGAACATCAATCTGTGCTATGTGAAGACCATACGATGGAAGTCGATTATGAGGAGTAACACAAAGGATGAATATTCCTTAGTTTTGAGTTCCAACAATAATGACTGCTATGATGAATGTTTTCAAGCTCCTGGCAAGGGGAAAGCAGAATGTACTCTGCCAGCTGGTGATCGCTCTTTAACAAATCAACATTGCTGGGCGCCGGGAACATCAGCTTATCCCGAATGTCAGTTGTGTAAGTAGCAACAGTCTATTGTTAACGTGTTTTCTTTTTTGTACCCTGAAGATTGCAATGAAATTCAATAATGCATACAATCTAACCACTCTACTTATCCTTCCGCCATTGAAAAATTAATTTCTGAGTGACACAGTCATGTTTTATTTCATTTTACCAAGTTCAAATTACCTTCTTGCTTTGGATCCCATTCAGTGATTTGTGTAACTGGATATATTGAGATATTGTTGGTTATTGTGGCTCAATTAGTTTATTTTGAGTGGGATGATTTTTTTTAGCAGAGCTCCAGCGGCCTGAAGGGCCGCCAAGCGGAGCACCATACCTATAGAAACCCGTCAACTGCTATTCTCACGGTAAAAATGGCTAGCGGTATTGCTCGTAGGCGTGACCGCACGATGACAACGACGGAGTTGCCCAATAATTAATAATATCCCAATAATAATCATAATAATCCAACATGGCGGCCATACTCCACCTGGCCCAGCTGACCAGCTAGTTTACAGTATACTTCTTTGATACTGGGCATCCATACTATAGCCAATTGACACCTGTCAAAACAAGGTATCTGCTGACCAGTGTCACGTGACCATATCGTGGGCTCAAGTTAAGACCTCATCGAGGTCAGCTGTTTTTTTTTAAGTTGACCGCTGACTTTGCTTTCGATTGGATTGCAGGCTCAAGCCAGGTGTAGGACACCCAAAACAAATCGAGGCTTAAGTTTTTGCGCGCTTTCCGTGGCTTGTACAGTACTGCCCAAAACTAAGTTGCCAGTCGCGTCGCGTTTCCTGTGCGACACGATTCGCGTAGCACGAGACTCACTGAAGCGACAATTTTGAGCATAAATTTCAGGTGATGTTACACCACTAAATCAATTAATTTCGCGTAGCGCTTTACGAATGCAGCTATTGTTTCAATCAAATAGATGTCGTTCCCTTCTATGCAAATGCAGACAGCATCATGGAGTTTATCACGAATTGAAATGGCGCAGTCCTCTTGTAAACAAACAGATGAACATCGATTGCGAATGGTTACTGTTCTTTGGGTGTTCCTTGCTCCCGCTAGCGCTGAAATGAAAACTATCGGTTCTGTCGTCAATATGATATATGGTCGTGTTTTCTGAATTTGCTAGGAAAATTAAGTGCTAGTTCGCCACAAGCAAATGGCCATTGGCGACTGCTTGCTGTATTTTGCTCAGATCACAAAGCGATGCAGGCTAAAATTTGCATAAAACCGCAAAAACTACTGGCTGTGTAACCTGAAACCTTCCACTCAGTAAACGTGGCACAACACTCTTTAATGATTCCTCGCTTGAGAAGCTGCGGAAAACCCGAAGCAGAACAGACTTTATTTCATTTCCTTCTTTTTGAACGAATAATCTTATCATGTAGAAATTGGAAGTTCATCTGGCTGATGAAGTTTGAGTCGTTAATTAAGACTTAACTTAAGCATATGTGAAATGTATATTCGACACGCCGGCACTCAATCGTATATTTTCTAGTTTGCAAGACTGAAAAACATTTTCCTGGGCATATCATTGTAAGGTTGTGCTCCAGGAGAGTGTGTCCGTGTAAAAAGATTTGCTGAAGAGTATGGTAGTTCAGAGCCTCGTACATGCTGAGCTTACTTTGGTTGATTGATCAATGAAGAGAACAATAAGCTTATCTCACGGCTCGACCTTATCATGTAGAATTTGAGATTCATCTGGCAATGGCGAAGTTTGTTATTCAATACGCCGGCACTCAATCGTATGTTTTCTACTTCGAAAGACCTAAAAACATTTTCCTGGGCATATCTTTGTAAAGTTGTGCTACAGTAGAGTTTGTCCGCGTAAAAAGAGTTGCTGAAGGAAGCTTCGCACGTGCAGTCTATCGATCAATCGAAAAGAATGAACAGCTTATCTCCCAGCTCGTTTACCCCTCAATCGCCATGCCAACTCTATGTTTTGAGTTTTTTTGAGGTACAGAAACGAATATTACTATATACCTATTTGTGTTTGGTAATAATCGGCATTAAACTTAGAGTACCCTCAATAAAGACACTCGCAAAACAATTTTACGTGCTTCGCTCCGTCGAAACCACGCATATGAAAAGAAACATCCCAAGTGTGTAAACATTTTCAATTTTCAAACAGCTAACTAAAGTTGTCAAGAATCAAATGAATAGAAAGCTAAACAAAAGTTAAGCATCAGTCACGAACAAGCCGAAATTATCGGCAGTTTGATGTTCAGTTTAGGAAGAAGCTTGAATTTAAGGAAAGCAAATTAATTAGATAGTAGCCACGCTCACAGCGGTAGAACTCCTCTGTACAGTATGTCTCCACTTCAAAAGACTGAAAATGGAAAACCATGTTCATGTGCATCATACTGTGTATATAGTTTTCTTAAGTTGATCATGTTGATCTCAACCTAGCCAAGTTTTGCCGCAAAAACGGTTTGACACAAAATTAATCGATCACACATATTCATTTCTTCTTGGTGGTCTTTTGCGAACACTGGAAATCGACTATTGACATCAGCTATTGTTACTTTACAATGGGCATCTTAAATCGCGCGAATGGTTTGTTAAAGGTATTTCAAAGTTTTCACATCTAATGAAGGATGCAAACACTTTCCTTTCTTTTTATGAATTCACTGAACGATACAATATTAAAACAAACTTTCTCAGTTTCAATGGTTTGATTTCTTCTTTAAAATCTCTCAGGGAGAGATGTAAAGTTAGTATGCATATAAGGGACAGCAATTATCAAAGCTTCGTTGAAACTTTATTAAAGGCCAAAAAGCCTAATAGAATAGTATACAAAAAAATGATTACTGTGAAACAACAACGCCCAGCTCAAAGTCAAGAAAAATGGGTGCTGGACTGCCATCTGAAAACTCGTGAAGACGTTGATTGGAAATTTTTTTACCAAGCCCCATTCAAATACATTAAATTAACCAAATTAATCACCTTCCAGTTTAAACTTCTTCATCAAAGGTTAGCTACAAATGATTTTCTTAAGAAAATAGGACTCAAGCAAAGCGATATTTGTACCTTTTGTGAACTTGAAATTGAGAGTCTAATTCATTTATTTTGGTCCTGCAGTGTAACCTCCTCTTTTTGGAGAGATTTTAAAGGCTGGATTACAGATAACCTTGACAACGCAACGATTTTAGAGAATATTAACCTTGACGCAGCAATTGCTTTAGGCCTCAGGCCAAATCTTTTTCACAAACAAATAGACCTCTACTTCCTACTTGCCAGATATTTTATATGGATCTGTAAGACACAAGGGAAAGCTCCTAAGCTTGAAAATTTCCTTAACTTTTCGACACTCTTCATTTAGTTTGGTCCTCCTATGTCACGCACCATCATCAACTAGAAAGCAGTGTAATCTTCTTCTTAGTTCCTTTTTTTTCTTCGTATTGGTATGTCTGGCCTGTCTTTCTGTTTTTATGTATGTACATATTCATGTATTGTTTTGTATGTATTTAATTAAAGATGTTTTAGACAAGTAGACAAGTAGCGTTAGTGCTGTAAGATCCATGGCTGTATTAATTAACTTTTTTGTAAGCAACTTTTCTACTGTAATGTCTACATATAATGTTATATTGTAATAAAGGTTTGTATATTAAAAAAAAAAAAAAACGAAAACTTAAATCGCGCGAGAGCTTCAAGCCAATTTACTTACAGTTTCTACAACATCATGTGCGACGTGATTTGCATAGCGCGCGACGCAAATCACGTAGCGCGCGACGTGAATCGCGTAGTGCGCGACGTGAATCGCGTAGCGCGCAAGGGTGGCAACTTACTTTACAAGTTTTAAGCATTTCCTGAGACAAATCTTCTGCCCTTCCTTTTGAAGTTTTTATCACTTGAAAATTCTCCTTCCAGAGTATCTGTCAACTAGTTCTTGATTTTTATGCCTTTTATGTGAATTAAGAGACAAACTTTGAAGAAGATGAAGTTGTTTTGGTCAAAATGAAGAAACCACAGAAAAGCGTGTGGAAAATTAAGCCTCGTTTTGGCTTGGGTGTCTCGTTTTGGTTAAGTTAACCTGACTTGAGCCTGCGATCCAATCGAAACCAGTACCTGGTCAGCGGTCAACTTCAAAAAAAACAGCTGCCCTCGATGAGCTTTAAACTTGAGTCTGTGATATGGTCATGTGATACTGGTCAGTGGATACCTTGTTTTGACAGGTGTCAATTGACCATAACATGGATGTCCAAAATTAAAGATGTACTCTGTAAACTAGCTCTTAAGCAGGCGTATAGCCGCCATGTTGGATTATTAATTATTATTATTATTAGGATATTAACTCAGTGGCATTTCATATTGGCATACATGGAAGGGCGGACATACGTATGGTCGGTCGGTCGTACGGTGACGTCATAAGCAAATTTTTCGCGGACAGATGGATTACCATATTTTCTTACTCATGGTGCTCTGCACGCGTGCCTTTGGCGCGCGGAGCTCCGCTATAAAAATCACAGAGACTATGGGAAAAGGACACTCCAAAAGAATACCCTCATCGCTTTGGTGGATTTATGCAAAACAGAGGACATGATTTTATTTTACCTGCTGTTAAAACAGAATGCTTTAAGAGATCTTTTATTAATAGGTGTCTTGTTAATTTTATTTAATTGTACTTGATCTTAAATTAATAAGATTGCATTGTCATGTATGTAAAGCCATGCGTATGTTGTGTCTACCTGACTATGAATGAATAAATACTATTATTAGTATTATTATTATTATTATTATTATTATTATTTATTACACCCATTTTGAAATCACACAGTTTTTTGTCAATATTAACCCATTGACGACTAGCCGTTTTTGCAGTTTTTTCTGAGTGATTTTCCACCTATAAACGATGAATAGCAATTCGTGACTCTTTATTTGAACTACCAGGGAAAAGTGGTGCTGTCCTAAGGCACTGGAGGCTCAAGGTTTCTGAAAACGTCATTTTGACGTAGCAATTTTTTATCCGTGAAGCAACAACAATGGCCCAAGTTCGGTTTGCTTGCGATTTTTGCTAAGTTTACAGCCATTTTTCATCTTTAGTGGCTGCCTGATGAGCATCATTAAGCGTGACGGTATTTAAGAGTCCACAAAGAATTGAGCAAGGTGATGTACTTTGCTGTCGAATTTGGCTTGTTACTCGATGAACTGGGAATTTGGCAGTACCTTTGGGACTCGACTACTGATGAATTTCTCGACCTATCACCGCATATTTTGGAATTTGTGAGCACTGAAGATGACCACAAGCAGGAAATTTTGGCAGTAGGTCGGAGTGGCTGTAGACTTGGTTTATATGTGAAAGAATTGGGGGAAGGAACGGGCGCTGTCAAAAATTCTCGTTAGTTCCCAGCATGCAATGCGCTCAAGATGTTGAAAATGTCGGGAAGGCCCGATTGCACTGGAACAAAAGGCTGTATCTACGCTTGGGAGATCAAGAATATGAACAAAAAAAGTCATTTCTAAGCTAGATAAAGGACTGAATTTCGTTATGATGGTTGAATTTTGGTTTTTCGACGATGATTTCCTTAAAAAACATGAAGGCAAAAAGGGGCATTTTTGTTGTTTCTCTTTGACGTTAAAAACGGTTAGTTTCGTTCTTATCCAAACTCAAAAGGGCATATTTGGTAAAAATCGCTACGTTTCTTGCATTTATTGGATATCCAAATTTAAAGGACATTCCATTTCGTGCTCACAACTAACAGTTATGGCAATATTTGTGCGATTGGGAAAGTTGCAATGTTTTGAAGCATGGGAGTTTTTATGGGCGGTTTTGGGCAGCACAGGTGCCAATGGGTTAATATTTGTTTATCCATGAAATTTGATAGGTTAGCATTATTTCACTTTCATTTTGATGAGTTACAGAAAGGATGTGATTTAGAGTAAAAAATGGTGCAATTTGGGAATAAACTGCACTGTTGAGAGCCAGTCAGATTGCAAAGATCACCAGTGATTTTGAAATGGATGTAAAAAGTGAAAAAAGCGAAGATGAAATAGAGAAATGATGGAATCCATCCCATTTCAGGTTTTCAAATGTCAATTTCTCCATCCTTGGGTCGCCTTTATAAGTCAAATTCCCACCCGTGGGGACCACAGACCTTGCACAGTAAGTTAAATAAACGGCAGTCAAGTCAAATTTCCAACCCTGGGAACCATTGTGGATGTCAAAATCCCCACCAACGTGCGCTTTACAAAGTCTAATTCCTATGGGTTTCCCCCCGCCCCCCCCCCCCCCCCATCCTGGGGCAAACCATTGATAGGTGCATAATACAAATAACACTTCTGCGGGTACTTCTGTGTTTGATTTGCAAATGATTTCAGTTGTGATGTACTTTTACTGCAAAGAAACAGAGCTGTTAAGAGTACAGTACAGCTCGCAGATAAGGGAACCAGAATATACAGTACCGCTCAAAAAGTAAGTTACCAGTCGCGTCGTGTTTCCTGCGCTACATGATTTGCATACATCTACGTGAAAGAAAACACGCATAGACAAGTCAAAAAATATTTATATACACGTCTATCACATATGCAAAATGGTTCATTAGTATGTATGAGCTTACTCATTGTCTTCCTTTTGTTGTTGAGTCATTGTTAATTTTGAATAGTCTGAATAGCAAGAGTTACTACAGTATATACCGAATATTCAAGTTTGCCGTTTCACTCGTTCCTTGTGGAACATTTGTTTGTTGTGAATTCATGCTTGTCGGTGCATGCTAAATAAATTCTATAAACTACGCTTATTACTCTTCAATAAATGGCGCATCATAAGAACATTTCTAACGGAATTCAGCTTGTTGCTTTAATCATCTCTGTGTCTTGTTGAACCAGAGATGCCACATTTTTGTTTGTTGTGACGGCACAGTTCATGCTTGGCGGCGCGTGATGAAAAGAGAAAACACTTTATAAAAACTTTGCTTTGAAAGAAATAACTGGCGCATCATAAGCACTTTTCTAACGAAATTTGGCATTTAAGACAGAGTATTTTACCGTTTCAATCGTCTCTGTGTCTTGTAGAACCAGAGATGTCACATTTTTGTTTGTTGTGACGGCACAATTATTTATGCTCGCTGGCGCTCGATGAAAAGAGAAACACTTTAGAAACTTTGCTTCCAAAGAAACAACTCGTCAATAAACGGCGCGTCACAAGCACTTCGATAACGAAATTCAGCATTTAAGACAGAGTATTTTGCCATTTCAATCGTCTATGTGCGCCTTGTTGAACCAGCGATATCACATTTTTAGTCGTGGATACGCGAAGCGTAGGAATGAGTATTGTTAGGGGTCAGATTATGCAAATTTGTCACTCACTCAGATATAAACAAATCAATATGTCAACGGCATACCAATAGATATCGATTTTCCAAAGTATTGCCGGAACACCTCTATCGGCTTTCCGAAGTAATGTCTAAGGAGCAACAGTTGAACTGATGAACGGAAAGTAACTTTATTTCAGTTCGGTTCAAATGAATAAACGACAAAAGGAACGTCCGATTAAACAGCCGAACGGCGAAAGAAATTATAATCAATATTCCGTCACAAGCGCAGCTTCTCCTACGTTCATCCAATTCACAATCTGTGGAATTAATATATGAGCCGTTCAACCCAAGATATTTTCCAAGTGTGCCCAGGAATTGACGACGGAAACTTTTGACACCAATATAGGTGCATTCGCGAAGCCATTTTCAGTGTTGGAAATAATATTCAACGCAGTCTAAAATTAAATTATTTTTAGGTGGCGCCATCGCATCTAGCCACAATGTAAACACAAGTTTGCTTTGAGAAATACCGTATTTATTTGACTATAAGCCGAGCGGTTTTTCCGTTAAATTAAACCACCGAGAGTAGATTTTCCACCAGAGAAGGGGGTTCGGCTTATAGCCGATAATTTTCAGGGGAAAAAAGTTCAAAGACCCAAAGACAACAATAAAAATGAGAGCCAAAAACAAGTTTTCTGTGTTATCATTGACTTTTGTATATGTGGTGGCTCGTAAAGGGGCCATTTGCTAGTTTTGCTTCAAGGAAGCTTTCATCAGTCGTTGTTGACATCACACTTAACCTGTTTGTTGCTTCCTCCTCCCTATCCCTCCCCGATAACCACATTCTAGTAGAGATAGACCACCACACCGGGGACTATGTCCCTACTCTTTTCGAACAGTGCGTAGGTTCTTTAATGTCCCACAGAATCAATTATGAAGAGTTGTGAGACGGGGCCTACGGTTTATCGTCCTTATCCGCGAAGACTAGAAAGTCTAACCATTTGCAGATGTTATTACAAAGGCAGCACTTTCTCCTCAATTATTTAAAGACCCTGAGTGTTGGTCCGGCCGGGGTTTGAACCCGTGACCTCCCGTACGGTAGTCCGGTGCTCTACCACTGAGCTAACGTAGATTACACGTTTGGCAGTTAAAACATCTATTTAAGTTTTATTGATAGGAAACTTACGTGGTTGTAAGGTGCCGATCGCTAGCTAAATTTAATCGAAACTCACCAGCCTGGTGGTCGAAGGATGTCATTTTAAGTCTGTAGACCTGCAAGTCAGACACTTCTCAAAGAAGCTAGTGGTGTTTCTCTGTGCTTGCCAAATGCAAAGAGATTTAAGTTGACTGCTGGAGCAAATCGGCGTTTTGCAGTACAGAGTACTGAGCCAGGTGGGACATTCTGAAAGCAACTCTCGTCTCAAAAGCAGCCCGTAGTTGAGAGTCTCGGCCCATTTGCCGAAGGTTGCCGTGCTAGAAATTGAGAAAGGAGAGTTGTTTTTTGACTTAAACGAAAAAATTGGATCCTTGATTCGGTGTTTTCCGTGTTTGAGAGGCCATTTGATTCCCAGAATTCATTGCGATCACAGAGGGCGCTGTCACCTTGAAAAGTTCTGGTGAGGACTGGAAATGAAATTCGCTCGGCTGCGGTGGAAAAATTTTGACTTCAAAAACATCATGAAGAATTCGTCTAAGAGTGGGAAATTGGGATCACGAGAAGTCGGCCCGTTTTCGATGAGCGGAGTATCTTGGAAACAGTGCATTTTCCGTTGGTTTTTGTTTCTAAACAGGGCTTTCAGAATGGTAAGTTTCACGTGGTTTCGGCCATTGAAAAACGTTGTCAACGGATTCATTTTCATCATCAAATGGAAAATATGGAATGAAAATGGTATTAAAATCAAAGTAAATGACGACAGTTCAAGAATTTGGACAAAAAACTTAACTAGTTCTGAAGATATTCTTAAGCTTAAAACGGTAGAAAATTTGCATACCTGTACATTGAATTGTGAAATTCGATCGCACACAAATGGTCTGTCGCACAATTTGCGTGAAAATAATTTTAACTGTTTATCTCGGGTAAAAATGCTTTTTGCTGTTAATCTTGCATGGAAATACTTTTTGCTGATGTTTACAAGACTCCATATAAGCAAACTAACCGAGGTACTCAATGCAAAAGTGATTTATATGTTAAAAATCCGCTAGCATGTTAATCTCTATTTGTGTTTACATGACCAGACAGCCGATCATGACTTTTGTGCTTTTGAATATTTGCTGTGCGCTGCAATGAAAAATTTCCTTGCACTGTTTTCCAAGATACTCAGACTTCTAGGACCGACTTCTCGTGATGCCGATATCCCACTCTTAAATGAATTAATTCTCTGTGATGTTTTCGAAGTCAAACTTTTCCCACCGTAGCTGAGCAAATTTCATTTCCAGTCCTTGCCAGAACTTTTCAAGGTGACAGCGCCCTCTGTGATCGCAATGAATTCTGGGAATCAAATGGCCTCTCGAACGCGGAAAACACCGAATCAAGGATCCGATTTTTTCGCCTATGTCAAAAAACAACTCTCCTTTCGCAATTTCTAGCACGGCAACCTTCGGCAAATGGGCCAAGACTCTCAACTACGGACCGCTTTTAAGACGAGAGTTGCTTTCAGACTGTCCCACCTGGCTCAGTACTTTGTACTGCAAAACACCAATTTGCTCCGGCAGTCAACTTAAATCTCTTCACGCTTGACAAGCATAGAGAAACACCTGGCTTCTTTGAAAAGTGTCTGACTTGCGGGTCTACAGACTTAAAATGACATCTTTTGACACCTCACAGCCACATAAGTTTCCTATCAATAAAACTTAGATTAATCTATGTTTTAACCGCCGAACATGTAGTCTACATCACACTATCAAACAATCCTTTTCTATCTGTCAATCATTTCACTGCGCATGAATATTAATACGCATACAAATAAGCATAGCTGAATTGAAGGGCTAAGGGCATAACCGACCCAAATGACTCTTAGGGCTTTTTTTTTTGTATATGCTTTTTCTTGAAAAACAATGGAAAATGGTCAAAAAAAATTATGGGACAATTTTGTTCTATTGAGTCAAAGGCCACATGCAAACATTCAGCTGATTTGGACCAAAAAAAGAAAAAAAACCCAAAAGTCATTTGGGTCAGTTATGCCCCCAGCCCATCAATTATTCAGGCTTGCCGATGTGCGATGAAAAGAAAAACACTTTTAATTAGAAACTCTGCTTTCATAAAAAACAACTCGTCAATAAACGGCATGTCAGAAGCACTTTTCTAACAAAATTCAGCATTTAAGACAGAGTATTTTACCATTTCAATCATCTTTGTGCGACTTGTAGAACCAGCAATTTCAAAATTTTGTTTGTTGTGATGGCACAATAGATGGTTCCACGGTTATTGGTGCCATATTAACTAGGGGGCAAACACGGCTAAAATTACAGTAAATGTATGGGATTTTGACCAAATTTGAACAGCTGTAACGCCGCTAAAAAGAGGCGGATTTCCAACATTTGCCACTACTTTTAACGGTTTTATTGATATCGTTCATTCAACAGAAAATAAGGCTATAAACGAAGGTACAACGTCCGTAAATTAAAATTATAAATCTTCTCATGTGGCTTCTAAATTTGTGGTAATTTGCATAATTTTGATTACAGAGGTTTGTATGAAATCTTAAAAATTCATTTACGGTCGTTGTAGCCTGAATCTGTTCTTTATACTTCATGAAAATAATGTCAGTACAAATGTCTTTTGAAAGACATTTTCCATGCGGAAATCATTATTCACGCTCGCCGGCGTGCAGTGGAAACACTAATTAGAAACTTTGCTTTCAAAGAAACAACTTGTCAATAAATGGTGCGTCACAAGCACTTCGATAACAAAATTCAGTGTTTAAGACAGAGTATTTTGCCATTTCAATTGCCTCTGTACAATACAAGTACCATGGTCCTGTCTGCCCTGTAGCATTTTTTGGAATGATCTGCAGTCTCACTTGCACCAAACAAATGTAAAAAACAAAAATAAAATAGTAATAATAATAATAATAATAATAATAATAATAATAATAATAATAATAATAATAATAATAATAACCCACATGAAATCCAGAAAACAGCACTTCTGGGAACAGCACACATTCTGAGAAAGGTCCTTTCAATCAAGTAAATTGAACAAACACTCCTCTAGTGCCTTAGAACCATGGTTTGGTTCTGGCCCTAGAAGGTAAATGTAGACAAGTAATATAGTAAAGTAAAATAATAATAATAATAATAATAATAATAATAATAATAATAATAATAATAAGCATGTAAGCGTCATACCATGTATTTAAGTAGCATGAGCTCCCCAGATGAGCAGACGTTGCTCCTGGAGCAAATGTCAAAATAAATATGTTTAACCCACTGGCACCTGTGCCGGCCAAAACTGGCCGCACAAGACTCCCATGCTTCAAAACATTGCAACTTTCTCAATCGCACGAATATTGCCTTAACTGTCAGTTGTGAGCATGAGATGGAATGTCCTTTAGATTTGGATATCCAATAAACGCAAGAAATGTAGCAATTTTTACCAAATATGGCCTTTTGAAGTTTGGACAAGAACAAAACTGACCGTTTTTAACGTCAAAGACAAACGATGAAAATGCCCCTTTTTGCCTTTATCTTTTTTAGAGAAATAATCGTTGAAAAACCAAACTTCAACCATCATAACAAAATTCAGTCCTTGTTCTAGCTTAGAAATGACTTTTTTTGTTTATATTCTTCTCCCGAACGTAGATACAGCCTTTTGTTCCTGTGCAGTCTGTCATTTTCAACATCTCGACTGCATTGCACGCTGGGAAATAACGAGAATTTTTGACAGCGCCTGTTCCTTCCCCCAACTCTTTCACATATAAACTAAGTCTACAGCCACTCCGACCTACCGCCAAAAATTCCTGCTTGTGGTCATCTTCAGTGCTCACAAATTCCAAAATGTGCGGCGGTAGATCGAGAAATTCATCAGTAGTCGAGTCCCAAAGGTAAGTGTCCGACCAGCCAAATTCCCAGTTTGTCGAGTAACAAACCAAATTCAACAACAAAGTACATCATCTTGCTCGATTCTTTGAGAAAGTGGACTCTTAGCTACTGTCACGCTTAATGATGCTCATCAGGAAGCCACTGAAGATGAAAAATGGCTGTAAACTTAGCATAAATTGCAAGCAAACTGAACTTGGGCCATTGTTGTAGCTCCACGGTTGAAAAATAGCTACGTCAGAATGACGTTTTCAGAAACATTGAGCCTCCAGTGCCTTAGGACAGCACCACTTTTCCATGGTAGTTAAAACAAGAGTCGCGAAATGCTATGGATCGTTTATTGGTGGAAAATCACTCCGAAAACATAAAAACAGCTGGTAGTCAATGGGTTAAATAATTGAAAAGAAAAACTTAATAAATGGAGAGGAATAACAAACCCTCAGTACCCTCTTCCCCTCAATAAATTACTTGATAATTCTGCTGTTGCAGCCTGATAAACAGAAAAAAGAAATAACTACCTTTCTATATTAATTGAACAGCTTCCCACAAAAGTGTTTTTTTTTTTTAATTTGGCCTCGAAATCAAATTCTCTATAAATACATTCTACTTTGGCATGCAGACTGGTTATAGTTTCAGAAATGACGTTCTGCACTTATTTGTGATTTCAAGTTCTGGATTCAGCAAATTAGTGTATGACTTTTGCCTGAAACTGAACCAACTCGAAACAAAAGAAATCAGCCATGTATCACATCCTTTAGTTTCTGTTTATTGAGTTTTTGCAAAAGTCATAAGCTAATCCTTAGGATCTAGCCTTCAAATCACAAAATAAGTACAGAACTTTCAGTCTATATGCCATAGTAGAGTTCAAGTTTAGAGATATTTTGGACTTTAAGACAAAAAAGCAATATAGTCATGTACACCAGCTGTCCCCTTTTACAGAATACCCTTCAATTAATGTGTCCTGGTAACTGAATGTGGGTTGTACTTGCAGTCTGTTGTGTAAAGAAATGGCCAACTGGTCAGTTCTTTCCTCAGTCAAGTCTGTTTGCATTGTTTACTTCCTTCTTAACCTAAGAGCTGATTGAAATTGAGAGACAAACTAAAGATTTCCTTTTTATTGATCAATTTCTACACTATGAGGTGAAACAAATTATCCAATCACTGACACAATATTATTGAACTAAGTTTTATTCTTTTATTTTATTGATCTAAGTTTTATTCTGTAAGCCGCAGGCAAGATAAGGTGTTTAACTGAACAAGATATCCAGCCACCTACTGTGCAAAATTATTTATTTGCTTAGTGAAGAGTTTAAAAGGGCACAGTTATGTTTTCGTTTGAAAAGTCAATGATAGAATCACAGTTGAAGGGTGGTTTTGGTTTTGAGAAATGACTTGAGTGCCCACAGTGAGAAAATAAATGAGTTGCACCAGACAACATCACAACGCAATGAGACCTAATTGGCAAAGTTGCCAATATTAGTTAAACTGTACTTTGTCAAATATTTTAATTTTTTGAGCTTTATTGCTGATTATGTTCTATTTGATTTCTTTCTTGTTGTGTCAATCTTCAGTATGTAATGTAGTTTGCGGTGACAAAGGCTGCATGAAGGGAGCATCTGAACACTGCTGTCATGAGGAATGCCTTGGAGGATGTTCCAGTTTGAACTCTCCTAATCACTGCTATGCTTGCAGGAATCTCCGCCAGATGCCAAGTGGTGAATGTGTCAAGAAGTGCAGTCCTCACCTGTTTGAGGTATATATGTACGGGAATTACATTATTTAGTAATAGGTGATGGACTGTTAGTGCATTAACTACAGTTAATTTATATACATGTATAGTAAGTCTTAAGCCTTTGAAGTCAACCTTGCATGCTGTAGTGTGGCTAAAGATTCATTGTTATTGGATGGACTTGGACTCACAAAGCTTGATGGTCAGTTGTACAGATGTACAGATAGACTGAGAAATGAAACTTCCTCTCAAGGTGTTGGTCAGTTTTAAGAAAATTTATTATTTCTTTTGAACCCATTGAACCCTGTTAAGTTTGGGCAACTAGTACCAACACATACACTGTAGTGGTGGTCAAAATTACTGGTAATTACTAATAGTTTTGTATTCATACTCCTTTCAACTTTTCAATGAATATTTAAAATAATTATGCATGTGTCATATAAACTTGTTGGTGTTATAGTGAAGAAAGCATCTTTTCCAGGCTTTAATTGTAGGTCAGTCAATAAAATAATAAAATAATATACTCTCAGTTCTGGACTTTAAGTTTATGTTGCACTAAAATGGCAACTTAGTTTTGGCTATTTCTGTAGAAATTGACTAATTTTAATAGCAGTCTTTTAAAGAATTTTTGTATTTTTGAGAATGAATATATGAAAATTATATATTTGATTTTTGACAGGCAGCAGTGCACAAATATACAGAGCAGGCCTTTCTATAACAAATTATTTATCTCTTCTGGTTTGCAATGCACCAGAAAATTAACTTACATTTAACAGAAAATAGTGTTAATGGCACGACTGGTGAGGGGAGTTCTAGAAAGAGTGCTAAAGGAATGCTGAAATCTATTGTGTTCCAAATCTAAGGTTACTGTGAATGATGGATGGTGAAATTTATCTGGAAATATTTTGAATTTTTTGATCTTCTCTTACATGAAGAATTAACCTACTTGGGAGAATATTATTTACATAAACCATGAAAAGAACACAATGTGCACCAGCACAAAACATTTATTGTACCATGTGGTTTGACTAATCCTTTCACCCGTGATTGCAAGGTTTCAGAACAATAAAAAAAAAACCACTGAGAATTGCCACTGCTCACAGTAGGCAATCAAGATGTTAAAATATACTACTCTTGGTCACTGTAAAGTTATAGCATTTCTAAATATATTTTTTGTCCAACCAGACAGGCTTCTTGTCAAGTCAAAGCTTGTCCTAGCTGGCCTGACACATGACCTGCTTACATAACACAGTTTTGTGCAGGTTCAACTCTTAAATAGTCAAAAGTGTCTTTGCTCCTTGTCAGATTCCAGGCTAATAAAGAATTGCAATTTGAATAGCAACCTTCAGATCAGACTACGAGTACGAGATTGGGAACGAGTACGACTTTCCAATTTCAAAACAGTTGTGTTCTCCGAGGCCTTGCTCTTCAGTGTTGTTGAACAGAATACAATGAAGCTCTAGGAACGAGAGTTGGTGTCATACATTATAATCTAAGCTTGCGACTAGTAACTGAAAAGTCGTACTCATACTCGGTCTCGTACTCGTAGTCTGATCTGAAGATCGCTAATAACTGACTGGGACAGACTCTGATGTTAGAGACAGATTTCCTCACACAAATTGTAATTTCTGATTCTACTTCAACTGATTTATTTAGATGCGGATGAGGTTGATTTACCTGCCAACTCACACACATTATGCATGAGTCACACTCCTGTGGATAAAAAAAAATTGATTGATTACATGCATACAGTACTGCTCTAAACTATTGTTCCATTAGCACATGGTAAAACCTCGTCTTTGCTGATGTTGTTTGCCGCGAATCCAACATGGAATCACCGAAACCACGGCAATACCAAAAGCTGTGGTGAATTTGCCATGGTAATGCCTCAGTAATGCCTCAGTAAAAGGCAATAGTAAGTAATTACTATTGTCAATGTATTGTTAAAATTTTGTCTCACATTTCTACCCCAAGGATCCAGTGGACAAAACACTATGAAAAAAGCTGAACAATGGGAATCATTACATGTAAATTTGAAAGTGTTTGATTTAAAAAAAAATCTCTTACAGTACTGGCCGGAGGAATTGCAGCATGTCCACAGGTGTAAAATGCATGGACACTGTGTGTAATGTTCATGTAAAAATTGCCTGTAAATATTGCTTTGCATGTATACATGGTATACAAGCAATCTTTTGTTATTCAAACACACAAATTTGCATGTCGACTGCTGTCAAAAAGTTGCAGATACAGTGTGCAACACTGCGAAGTGGCTGTACATGTTCTTCGACAGAGTTCTAAACATGCGGCGATTGATGTGCTACAGAACTGAAATCAAAACAACTTGTAATAAATTAGCAAACTTCCATGTTACTTAGTAACACTTGATTATTCAACAAACCTTAAAGATTGAAAGAAAGCATCTTTCTCTTGTCGACAGATAACCTAAAATTCTGTGCTACTATATCAGGAAAACTGCCGTGAGAGTCTGTTTCGTTCAATTTAACTTTTAATATACTGTTGACAAAAGACAATCGCCCCTGCTCAGTTCTGTCCGTTTCGATTATGTTCCAGTGTTTATTATCAAACTGGAATTTATAGTAACTGAAACTTTAAAACTAATGAACGTAAGTGGTGGATTTATTATACAGAAACTCACATGAAGCCCTCTTCTTGATCAGATAGGTTGAGTGAAATTTTGCAGCACTCCGCAATGGTCGGAGAGAAATTTTGCAACCTTCCACGATAGTTTGAGCGAAATTTTGTGGCACTCCACGATAGTTTGAGCAAAAATGTTGCAGAACTCCACTATAGTTCGAGCAAAATTCTGCGGCATTCCGCAATAGTTGAAGCGAAATTTTGCAACCCTCCGCAATAGTTCAAGTGAAATTTCACGGCACTCCATGATAGTTCCAGCAAAACTTTTGCGGCACTCCGCTATAGGTCGAGCGAAATTCTGTGGGACTTAGTGATATTTCGAGTAAATTGTTGTTTGTATAATTATACTGACTTTTTACTTGCTGTAAATGATACATTTATCTTGTTTCATTGTACCTCCCTCACATCATAAACATCTCATTCTTCAACAAATAGCATGTGCTATTTTGTCTCTTGACGAGGGCAGATTTTTGTCACATGCTAGGCAACGAATTCTATGTTTTGTTTTGCATTTCGTAACAATCTCCTCCACAATAATGAGGATCTTGGTAACTGGGCTGGCTTGCCTGCTCATAAATAGGAACAGCCTGGTCAACCGAGCTCAGTTTGTTCTGAATGTCTAGACAATTGAGTGCCACCTATATTTATATCTCATCTGTGGATTTTTTTAATTCACATGGTTAGCCTTGTCATGCAACTCTGCCATAACAATGCCGAAGTTTAAGAATTAATCCGGTTTTCGATACCGCAAATTGAGCACAATACTTTGAGCTATCCTTCATGCCTTTTGTAAAACAGTGGGTTGGCTGACATGACAATGACAGAATGCCACCAAGGCAGTCAGCAAATAATATTGTAGTGTTTTGCTCTTGTTACACACGGTAAATGAGTTAGTGTCTTAGGGTCTTTTTATATGAGGTTTTCCAGCCTGGTTAGGTGGACTGACCCACTTTACCGGTCTGGCTCGGCTCATGCCTTATGTAGTGTTTAATAAATGAGCAGGAGTGTTTTATTAAGTTTAAAAGATGAGGCACAGCCGAGTGTTTTAGGACTTGATAGAACACGAATTGCAAATTTATTGTATGGCTTAAATAGCTTTACTTTACATCTATCCATTAAACACTAAAATTTAGATTTTGGGTTATCAGATGTTAAATTTAGCTGTGACTTAATCAGATATTTAGACACTCATTAAAAATTAATTTCTTTTGTATTTCCTTCATGAATTATTAATGTATTTTTTAAAATTCTTCATAAAAGTTTGGTTGTGTTTATATGAGAAGGCAGGCGAGCCCTCCTCATATAAACACAACCAAAATGTTATGTAGAAATAAGGCATGAGCCGAGCCAGGCTGGTAAAGCGCACCAGCCCGCCTAACTGGGCTGGAAAACCTCATATAAAAAGGCCCTAAAATTATTGACACCTCACTGTCAAAGTTTGCTCTTTGTCGCTAAGAAAAGGCCGTAAAACAAAGCATGCAAAAGCCTATTCAGTTCTACTGCATCCAGTTCATTACTGCAGGTCTACAGCGTAATAAGTCAACTGCAAAAATACGAGGCAAAACCGAGGTTTTTGCATTGGTTAGGCAAGGTTTTGCCTAGGTGAAACCAAGGAACGGAGCCGTGAAACTGCCAAGGCAAAGTCACGGTAAATAGGGCAATAGTTTAGAACAGTACTGTATAATTATGCAGGACATTTTCTCACACTTGAAATTCCAGACTTCTTGTTCATTAACCATTAACAATAAAAATGAAGTTCAATTTCCACCCTCAATAGTTGCGTTTGAGTCCTAGTAACAATCTAAAAGGTTGTGTTTTAGTTTGATGAACAAACACCAACTTGTGGCATCTCAGCAAGATGGCATCAAGATTTCAAGCTTCACACTTCTACATTCGGAAACCTTCAGAAATAATCAGAATAATTTCAGGAATATATATATGTAAATACCTTCGAAGCCATGAAAGCCGTAGAACAATATACTAAAGGAACCATGCAAACACAGTTTGCCACTCAGCTTTCGACACACATCTCTGTTGAAAGAAAAACTTTTTGCCCCGAGTCGGAATCGAACCGACGTTCCCCAGTTACTAGTCGGGCATGATAACCACTACACTACCGGAGCAACCACGCTGGCAATGCGGCCACTTCAGAAAGTGAGTAGTATCGCACGTCGGCCATTCCTCGGAACATTTTTCTTTCGAGACTTTTGTGTGTTTCCTGGCTTCTAAATTCCCTGGACGGGAATTAGAAATATATATGTAAATACCTTCCAAGCCATGAAAGCCGTAGAACAATATACTAAAGGAACCATGCAAACACAGTTTGCCACTCAGCTTTCGACACACATCTCTGTTGAAAGAAAAACTTTTTTTTTCTAATTCCCGTCCAGGGAATTTAGAAGCCAGGAAACACACAAAAGTCTTGAAAGAAAAATGTTCCAAGGAATGGCCGACGTGCGATACTACTCACTTTCTGAAGTGGCCGCGTTGCCAGCGGGGTTGCTCCAGTAGTGTAGTGGTTATCACGCCCGACTAGTAACTGGGGAACGTCGGTTTGATACCGACTTGGGGCAAAAAGTTTTTCTTTCAACAGAGATGTGTGTCGAAAGCTGAGTGGCAAACTGTGTTTGCATGGTTCCTTTAGTATGTTGTTCTACGGCTTTCATGGCTTCGAAGGTATTTACATATATATTTCTAATTCCCGTCCAGGGAATTTAGAAGCCAGGAAACACACAAAAGTCTTGAAAGAAAAATGTTCCAAGGAATGGCCGACGTGCGATACTACTCACTTTCTGAAGTGGCCGCGTTGCCAGCGGGGTTGCTCCAGTAGTGTAGTGGTTATCACGCCCGACTAGTAACTGGGGAACGTCGGTTTGATACCGACTTGGGGCAAAAAGTTTTTCTTTCAACAGAGATGTGTGTCGAAAGCTGAGTGGCAAACTGTGTTTGCATGGTTCCTTTAGTATGTTGTTCTACGGCTTTCATGGCTTCGAAGGTATTTACATATATATTTCTAATTCCCGTCCAGGGAATTTAGAAGCCAGGAAACACACAAAAGTCTCGAAAGAAAAATGTTCCGAAGAATGGCCGACGTGCGATACTACCTCACTTTCTGAAGTGGCCGCGTTGCCAGCGTGGTTGCTCCGGTAGTGTAGTGGTTATCACGCCCGACTAGTAACTGGGGAACGTCGGTTCGATTCCGACTCGGGGCAAAAAGTTTTTCTTTCAACAGAGATGTGTGTCGAAAGCTGAGTGGCAAACTGTGTTTGCATGGTTCCTTTAGTATAATTTCAGGAATCTTCGACAATATCAAAACTTTACTCTGGTACAAAAATCTCACTCACTTGACTTACCAGTAGGAAACGTTGGTGGGTATACACTGACTCTACAACTGAGAAACTTGCTAGTTTGAATGCAGTTTTGCAAACAGTCGTTTAATCTATAGTAATCTGAGTTCCTGGAAGGGACCCTGACTGGGGTGCCTAATTGAAATAACTATTATTAGATTGTTACACCTTAAGCTTTTTAGTAAGGTCTTCCTGCAGAGACTTGAAATCAGTATTCAAAACCTGTGGATTGTAAGGACAAAATATCGCAAAGAAAGCATGTGTAGAGTGTACCTTTTCCTTAATATTCTTCAGGAGTACAGTACTAATTTTCATGATTACAAAAATCATAAAATTTAATACTATTTTTGTTGGCTTCAAAACGTAAATATTTGCATAAGATGTGAAATTTAATCCCTATCATCTGATGCGTAACACAACAACTTGTTAAAATATCTCACATGCAAATACTTTCTTGCTGGTGTTTATCTTGCTTGAAAATACGTTTTGCTGATGTTTGCAAGCCTCCACAGAATCAAAATAACCGAGTTGATCGACGCAAAAGTCATTTATATGTTGAAATTCGGCAGCATGTCTATCTGTGTTTACATAACTCAACGACCGACCACGAGTATATTCTGCACTTGGTGATATTTGCCACGCACGCCAATGCAACTTTTCCTGGATTGTTTTCAAGATGCTCATCGAAAACAGACGGACTTCTCGTCATGCTGATTTCCCTCTCTTGGATGAATTCTCCGTAATGTTGCTGAATTTTGATGAACTGTTTCACGGCTGCGGTGGCCCACAAGACAGCGCCCACTTCAGCCGCAATGAATTGTGAGAATGTTATGCCCTCCACAAGTGAAAGATACTCTGCAAACATCACTGATTTTTTTACCCTAAACTCCAAAAACGCCTCTCCTTTTCGGAAATTCTATCACGGCACCCTTTCAGAAATGGACCAAGACTAGCAAATCCGAGCCGCTATTTAGAGATGCTTTCAGAGTTTTGCACAATTATACTGTAAGTGGACTTTTGGGAGTTTTATTTAAATTTTGCTCCAAAATTGCTGGTGTTTTGCATACAGGCTTGTTTTTATGTGATAAACATTGCCCTGCATTCTTTTTCGCTGCTTTGCGCTTAGTCTTCGAGAAAACATGGGGCAAAAAACATGTTCACCTAAAAATCCACTTAGCATAGTTTTCCACCAAGCCCTTCAATTATGGCAATTGTTTTTTTGCATTTTTTCCATTGTTTATATGTGAATTGATAAAACAACAGTTTAAAAAAATAAGGGAAGTTAATTTCACATAAGCTTACAAATCTGGTGAAAAAATTTGTGTCATATAATTTATAACAATTTTACCGTAAAAGCTCCATTAAGCGCCCCCTCTCTTTTAACCCCCCCCCCTCTCTAATAAGCCCCCCTTTAGGGACATGAAATTTTGAAATCATTCTCTCCTATTCCCTCTTATGAAGCCCAGTTGGTTTGTTTTTAAACAAATATACATATACTATTTTCTGCTCGGTATTAAATAATATAGTTTTACTGCAGTTGTTTGAGATTTGTACACAAACTATTTAATACGAAAACTGCATTTTCAAAGATTTGAAATAAGCCCCCCTCTCTATTAAGCCCCCCTCTCTAATAACCCCCCCCCCCCTTAATAAGGACTGAAAATAAATAAGCCTCCCCAGGGACTAAATAGAGCTTTTACAGTATTTGCATGTACAACTGGAAGAGGAAAAAAAGAAGTATAAATTCAAAAAGGGTGTCAACAATGAAGAACTTAATCCTCATATAAAGGCTGGCCCCCAGAAGAAAAAAGATATACATGTATGTAAATATATACCAGCAGTGATCGTAGATTAGGGAGTGCGTTCGAATCTTTGCTAACTGTTAAAATAGCTATGTATGATAAGTTTTGCTTTTGAAAGCTAACACCGTGTTTTGTGTCATGGGTGTCGTTGGTTTTGTGTTATTTGTTTGGTATGTTTCTATTGTAGGATAGTATTATTTGGAGTTTTCCTTTGAAATGGGGGTGGTAGTGCAGCGCCGTTGCACACAAGTTTCAGCTAAGAGTTTCAATGTGTAACAGCGGCTTCCGGCTTTTGTCACGCAATATAATAATTTTTTCGTATTTTGAATACAAACAAACAACAACCTCCATGGATGAATTTATCACACGGCATTTGTGACCCTCCATATGATTTCAGGGACAAAGGTGATAACACGCTCATATGGCGCGTTTTTAGGGTCAAAATTAAAAATAAAAACTTTTCAAGATGACTTTCAAATTGCAACTCTTGTGGCATGATTAATTGCTAATGTAGTTTCTTTTGACATTTTTTGCGAAAACTTGCTTCTTTCTGCACGTCCATGGCGTACAGACATAAACATACGCAGGCTATTTTCCGAACATAATAATGACTTTACACGCAAGATTATTTCCGAAATATCAAAACTCTTACCACAAAAATTCTTTATAAAGCTCTGTTTCTAATACATCAACATAAGACACCCGCAAGCGATAAAAAATACCAGCATCGAATTACTATTGAATTACATGTCTTTCCCCAAATTTTCTGCGAATTAACTCACCACGCAAATTTTCTGCAAAAAATCAACCAGGCGTTCCAGTCTTGAAATGTCACATGATATCAACTTTCCCATGATGCCCTGAGGCCCACATGTCACACAATTTGTCACATCTGGGAACTTGGTTGGGTTGTTCTTTATCGATCGTTTCTTTCTTTCCGTCGTTCTTTACCAGCTACAATGGATCCAAATTTACTACGTGAGTGTGCGCAGCGCTTGTTGGAGACAGCGGACTTTATCCGTAACCAGACCGCTGCTGTAAGGTCCACAACGCAGACAACCACAACAACAACCTCGAGCTCGACAACCGCGCAACCTCAACCAAACAGCGCAACTGTTAGGAGTGAGCACAACCGACTGTTTGGCTACCGGCCGCCAGCTCCGTCACGAGCTCCTCGAAATTCTCGTGCAAATAATCGGGGAACACGCCGCTCGCCCTACACAAACGCAGCCGTAGGTCATGCGAGCTCCACGTGGAGCAGGTCGTTCGTATGTATGGCGACAGCCGGACAGCAAACGCCTCCGTCAACCTCGGAGAGGATTGACCTGTCACTGAACGGCCTGGGGGAGAAGAAGTTATCGTTCCCCAAAGAAGGAAACGCGGCAGAGGTTCACGAAACCATACTTGCCATACAACAACAATGTTAACTTAGCTGATTTACAGAAACAAATTTCTGACTTGAAAGAAATTGTCTGTACACATGTCCTTAAAAATAAAAAGGATGAATGTTATAACAGTCTGTTCTCTGACTCTACCAATGGTAATCACAACAACAGCAACCAACACATTGCAAAAAACAAAAGGTGCAAAAGGCGTAGAAACACCTTGAAAAACAGGCGTTTAGCCAGAGAAAGGGAGATGAATTCCTTCTAAACCTATCAAGCCATCATCTAACTGACAACCAAGTTAGCGTGCTGTCAAAGGGTCTCAAATTCATTCCCACGACCGCAACTAAAGAAACTAAAATTAGGCGGGAACTCTTGTGAGATTTTGAACAATTCGCAAGACGCTTGAGACTCCAATACATTCTTCACGGGCAAAACAAAGAACCACATCCTTTCCATGTTAAGTCAAATTGGATGCCACAGGTTCAACCCTCTGTTGCCCTTGAGAGCTACTTGGAAAATGTCAAGATACAACTTGCTGAAATCCCGATAGCTAAGCCCTAAAATAACCTGTCACGCAACGAGGTAAAAGCTATAACGGAGTTGAAAGACAACCCCGCTTTAAACCTCAAAAAAGCCGACAAAGGAACCACAACAGTCATCATGAATAAAACAGAGAAAATACATGAGGCTAAGGTGCAACTTGACAATAGAGAGCACTATAAGCCTCTAAAAACACCAATGGTGAAAAGCACACAGGAAAAGGTTAATGACCTCATTAACCGACTACATCAGGGCAAGCACATTGACGGGATGACTAAAACATGGCTTTCACAAACTCCCGATCTGCCAAGAATACCCATATTCTATACACTTACTAAAATACACAAGCCTATACCGGTTGGAAGACCCATCATCTCGGGTTGTGACGGCCCCACCGAGCGAATATCCTCATTTGTGGATACCTTGCTCCAGCCTATCGCACAACAACAACACTCCTTTATTAAGGATACAACGGACTTTATCAATTTGATAGAAAAAACAAAGATAGGCCAAGATACAATTTTAGTATCAATGGACGTCTGTAGCTTGTACACAAATATACCACAAGAAGAAGGAACGAACACAGTATGCAAGGCATACGAAAAGTTCCATAACTACAACCCACCGATCCCAACACGCTTCCTTAGGGAAATGCTTGTTTTAATCCTGAAAGAAACCTCGTTCCAGTTCAATGGGGAGAACTATCTCCAAACACATGGAACGGCCATGGGAACAAAAATGGCAGAGTCATTTGCCAACATTTTCATGGCTGAAATTGATATAAAGATAATACAACAAAGCGATACCAAGCCAAAAGTATGGAGAAGAAATTTGATGATATTTTCTCCCTTTGGGACTGCGGCAAAGCAAACGTGGATCATTTTATTGAACAAGCTAACAAATTCCACCCAACCATCAAATTCACGGTCGAAGTATCAGAGAACGAGATTACTTTCCTAGATACAGTGGTATTTAAAGGGGACAGATTCAAAAACGAATCCATCCTAGACATTAAAACCCACCACAAGCCGACTGAAACCTTTCAATATACACACTTCAACTCATGCCACCCCCCAGGCGTGAAAAATGGTTTCATTAAAGGCGAAGCAATAAGACTGCTTAGAACTAACTCTTTGAAAACAACATTTGAAGAGAGCCTTGTGAAATTCAAACAATGCCTGAGAGCGCACGGCTATCCAAAACCAATAATAGAAAGGTGTCTGTCAGGGGTCAACTTTGTCTCTAGACCATCGGCTCTTAAACAAAAGAAAAAAGATCACGAGAGACTTTCGCCTTTTGTCACCACGTACCACCCAGGAGTTAGAATCCTTAAACAGATACTGATGGAACACTGGAGTTTTATACATAATCAGCCACTGCTGAGAACGACATATCCAAAAACTCCGATAATATCATACAAAAGAGGTAAATCTCTTAAAGATACACTCATCAGAGCGAAAATTTAATATTTCTTTTAAGGCTCTTATGTGAGGCAACCGCAAAAACCACACTGAAGGAGTCCGTGCAGGCCTGTTATTTACTTCCTATCAATCAGAGTTCCTCGAATTGAAATATTGAATTCTCGCAGTCGCCTTTTAATGGTACTGACGCTTACACCGAGGGCCTCAGCGATATCTGGAGTTTTCAGCTCGTATTCGACTAAGTACTCAAGTTGATCTTTGCTTATTTCGAAACAAGGATGACCAACCGATCCCGTAGAACGTACAACAAAGGACACAGGCTGCCAATTTCGTTCTGCTTCTTCCAAAGCTGACGTTATTTCAGCAAGCGACAATTGGACTTCTTCAAATACATTTCCAGTGGCACTAGCTGCTATCCTCGACAAATGACGAGCTACTTGTTGCAATCGGAACAATACGTAGTCCGCCACATCATCACTCGAATCTTGCTCTAGTCTCCTAGAGAGGTCGATGAGATGTAGACGAAGATTCACCAAAAACTCAGCAGTAGAGCTCATTTTCAATTTCACTGTGCGAAGGTCGAGGGAAGCGATCCGAAGGCATCGTACGATAGATCCACGTGACATTTCAGGACTGGAATGCCTGGTTGATTTTTTTGCAGAAAATTTGCGTGGTGAGTTAATTCGCAGAAAATTTGGGGAAAGACATGTAATTCAATAGTAATTCGATGCTGGTATTTTTTATCGCTTGCAGGTGTCTTACGTTGATGTATTAGAAACAGAGCTTTATAAAGAATTTTTGTGGTAAGAGTTTTGATATTTCGGAAATAATCTTGTGTGTAAAGTCATTCTTATGTTCGGAAAATAGCCTGCGTATGTTAATGTCTCAAGCCAAGAACCGTGCAGAAAGAAGTAAGTTTTCTCAGAAAATGTGAAGAAAAACTTAATTGGCAATTAACCATGTAACAACAGTTGCAACAACTGGAAAGTAATGGTAAAGAAAAACACTTGTACGCCATGGAACGTGCAGAAAGAAGCAAGTTTTCGCAAAAAATGTCAAAAGAAACTACATTAGCAATTAATCATTCCACAAGAGTTGCAATTCGAAAGTCATCTTGAAAAAAGTTTTTAATATTAATTTCGACCCTAAAAACGCGCCATACGCTCACAACACGGTAGCACAATATGCTTAGTGTGTCCAAAGACACACACTATGCGCATATTTAATTGGTAAAACAATCAAGGACACACCATCTTTTGTTTAGGTTTCGTTAGCATGCTAACCCTTTGTTTTGGTTAAGCGTGATCGATGTCACGTTTAGCGTGCAAGTTGACAAAGAATAACACGCTAAAGTGAAACAACGTAGCTAAATACATAAAATGGATTAGTTTCTAAAGAAACTGTGGTGCTGCGTCGGTGGGGGAGTGAAACACGAAAATTTGGTTTATCAATGGAGTTGATAATGTAAATTGACCACCGTACAGGGATTTGATTAGCTGACGTTTCGAGCGTTACCCCTTCGTTGGAGCAAATCGAGGAATTGTGGGTTGTCTATGGTTTATATATAGAAAATGGAGCTACGCTATTGGTGGTAACCTGGCAATGTGAAAAACAGGAATAAATTAATTGAATGAAAAGCGTTTGTTGATACCGTGGGGATTAACCCATTGGCACCTGTGCCGGCCAAAACCGGCCGTAAAAAACTCCCATGCTTCAAAACATTGCAACTTTCTCAATCGCATGAATATTGTCTTAACTGTTAGTTGTGAGCACAAAATGGAATACCCTTTAGATTTGGATATCCAATAAATGCGAGAAACGTAGCGATTTTGACCAAATATGGCCTTTCGAGTTTGGACAAGAACGAAACTGACCGTTTTTAACGTCAAGGCGAAACAACAAAAATGCCCCTGTTTGCCATTATGTTTTTTAAGGAAATCATCGCCGAAAAACCAAACTTCAACCATCATAACAAAATTCAGTCCTTTTTCTAGCTTAGAAATGACTTTTTTTGTTCATATTCTTCTCCCGAGCGTAGATACAGCCTTTTGTTCCAGTGCATTCGGGCCTTTCTGCCGTTTTCAAGATCTAGACCACATTGCATGCTGGGAAATGACGAGAATTTTTGACAGCACCCGTTCCTTCTCCCAATTCTTTCACATACAGCCACTCCGACCTACTGCCAAAAATTCCTACTTGTGGTCATCTTCAGCACTCAGAAATTGCAAAATACCCGGTACGTGACGGTAGGTCGAGAAATTCATCAATAGTCGAGTCCCAAAGGTACTAAGTGTTCAACCGGCCAAATTCCCAGTTCGTCGAGTGACAAGCCAAATTCAACTACAAAGTACATCACCTTGCTCGGTTCTTTGAGAAAGTGGACTCTTAGCTACTGTCACGCTTAATGATGCTCATCAGGCAGCCGCTAAAGATGAAAAATGGCTGTAAATTTAGCAGAAATCGCAAGCAAACTGAACTTGGGCCATTGTTGTCGCTTCACGGATAAAAAAAATAGCTACGTCAAAATGACGTTTTCAGAAATCTTGAGCCTCCGGTGGCTTAGGACAGCACCACTTTTCCCTGGTAGTACAAATAAAGAGTCACGAATTGCTATTCATCGTTTATAGGTGGAAAATCACTCTGAAAATGTAAAAATAGCCGGTAGTCAATGGGTTAAGAGTGCCAATTTGAAAGATCAGCTTTTGCTCGAGATTTTTACGGCTTTCCGTGATACCTTGATGCAGGGAAAGGCCGGAGATCGACATGTGTTGTTTGTCATGGCTAGGGAGATTAAAATGTCGAGCGACAGGTTTGGATGCGTCTTTGTCATCTTTCTCAACATCACGAAGATGATGTCTTTATCAGTTTTTATCATCGGCAACGGTTTATGTACCAGTGTGCACTACAAACCCACCGATTCTCACAGTTATTTGTTGTATTCATCTTCACATCCATCTCATGTCAAAAACGCCATTCCCTATTCTCAATTTCTTAGACTTCGACGTCTATGTAGTGATGACTCTGATTTTTCCAAAAAATCAGAGGAAATGTGCATTTTTTCGAGAAACGTGGCTATCCTGATTCTGTGGTTCAATCAGGCCATCACTGCGCTCAGCAGATTGATCAACAGTCAGCACTACAGACGTCACAAAAGGAAAAGAATGACAGAATTCCATTCACCTTCACATTTCACCCGCATAATAACCCAGTTAAAGCCATCATTCTTAATAACTTTAAGATACTGCAAAATGATCCAGAAACTGCTAGAATCTTTTCGGAACCACCGCTGATTTCATTCAAACGTGACAAAAATGTAGGTAACTTTCTAGTTAAAAGCGCATTCAAAACAACTGAACAACCTGGCACTTTTAAATGCGCGCGCTTATGATGCAAAATTTGTCCTTTCATTCAAAACACTGGCAAAATATCAGGCCCTAAGCGATCTGTTAAGATCACTGATCGTTTCACATGTACCTCCGCAAATGTTATCTATATCATAACCTGCACATTATGCAAAAAGTTATACATCGGTGAAACAGGAAGACGACTAGGTGACTGATTCCGAGAACATCTTCGTGATGTTGAGAAAGATGACAAAGACGCATCCAAACCTGTCGCTCAGCATTTTAATCTCCCTAACCATTACAAACAACACATGTCGATCTCCGGCCTTTCGCTGCATCAAGGTACCATGGAAAGCCGTAAAAATCTCAGGCAAAAACTGATCTTTCAAATTGGCACTCTAAATCCCTACGGTATCAACGAGCGCTTTTCATTCAATTAATTTATTCCTGTTTTTCACGTTGCCAGGTTACCACCAATAGCGTAGCTCCATTTTCTGTATATAAACCATACACAACCCACAATTCCTCAATTCGCTCTGACAAAGGGGTAATGCTCGAAACGTTGGCTAATTGAATCCCTGTACGGTGGTCAATTTACATTATCAACTCCGTTGATAAACCAAATTTTCGTAGCTAAATACATGTCTAACTTTTGTTCACTAGAAGTCTTTTATTACTGAATTCAGTTGTGATGGATAAATACAGGTAAACACAAAGAGTGACAAATGAATCTAAATGCCTTATAGCTCAGACGCTATGTACATGTATGATTTAACATTGTTGATGTGCACAAAATATCCAATGCAAAATGTATTTAAGTGCATGGAAATGCTTTCTGAATGTATTTAAACATTTTTAATGGGTACGACTGAGGTTATCGTGCGAGCTTAAAAAATGTGCTCCTTTTCAAAGTAACAGCAATGTTTCTGTCTTACCTGTCTGAGTGGATTATAACAGGCAAAAGAACGACTTCACCAAAATAAAGCCAGCCATACACTGCAGTATTTCGAGGAAACTGTCACACAAAGCTGTCAAATGCATGCAGCGGCAAGTGAAATTTGCAACATATGTAAATTATACTTTTTACTGCCAACAAAAGAGGCAACATTTGCTGTCACGGCCCTTTTCTTAAATAACCATTGATACAATGCATTTGGATATTAAGATAAACACGTTTCATTCAAAACTTTTACAGAATGGCAAGAGTTCGAGTGGTGCGTTTAGTTAAAACGAAGAATATTTCTCAAAGCAAACTTGTGTTTACAATGCAGCTAGACGCGATGGCGCCACTCAAAAATATTTTTTAATTGCATTATTTTCGTTATAACATTATTTCTAACACTGAAAACAGCTTCACAAATGCAGCTTTATTTGTGTCAAAGGTTACCATTGTCAATTCCAATACACACTTTTTGTTGGAAAATCTCTTGGTTCAAACAGCTGATATATTTTTCATAGATGACAAATTGAAGCTGTCTGACTCTGATGAACATGGGGAAGCAGCGCTTGTGAAGGAATAGAGTTTATAGTTTCTTTTGCCTTTCGGACATTTCACTGAACGTTCTTTCTGCCTTCCGCAATGTTGCATGCTAAGTTGCACGCTAGTGTGCTGTGTCATCTCGCACGCTAACTTTTGTTTTCGAATGTTAACACGCTTTCCGTGTTTGCCTGCTCACGCTTCATTGTTCAACGGTACACGCTTTATTGTTTTTAGTGTGTCGTATGAAGCAAAGGCGTCAGCTTATTAAAGTGTGCTCTTGCGTGCTTTACAAGCGCGCTATGGCCGCTTTCTTTTGTTTTTGAGTGGAAGTGTGTTGTGAGTGTGTCATCACCTTTGTCCCTGAAATCAGTCAGTGTCATAAACCAGTTGCAAAGTTGAAGACAACAATAAGTTTTAATAAGGATATACCTCACAAATTAATGTGATTTGGTAAGCTGAAGCCACTATAAAGGCACTAAGGCCACATGGTAGCGGGCATTACCCCTTAAATCTACCAAAGCAAAGATTGAGCCCAAGCATTAGCAGCCATGGACAGCTGTTTCGGCCTTGTTAGGCCTCATCAGCATGGCATAGCTAATGCTCAGGCTCAAGTACCCACATATCCATAAAACAAGCAGTGAAAACGTAAAGCTTGTGGGATGTGGCTGGAGTGACAAGGATATACCTCACAAATTAATGTGATTTGGTAAGCTGAAGCCACTATAAAGGCACTAACAGCTGTCCATGGCTGCTAATGCTTGGGCTCAATCTTTGCTTTGGTAGATTTAAGGGGTAATGCCCGCTACCATGTGGCCTTAGTGCCTTTATAGTGGCTTCAGCTTACCAAATCACATTAATTTGTGAGGTATATCCTTGTCACTCCAGCCACATCCCACAAGCTTTACGTTTTCACTGCTTGTTTTATGGATATGTGGGTACTTGAGCCTGAGCATTAGCTATGCCATGCTGATGAGGCTTAACAAGGCCGAAACAGCTGTCCATGGCTGCTAATGCTTGGGCTCAATCTTTGCTTTGGTAGATTTAAGGGGTAATGCCCGCTACCATGTGGCCTTAGTGCCTTTATAGTGGCTTCAGCTTACCAAATCACATTAATTTGTGAGGTATATCCTTGTCACTCCAGCCACATCCCACAAGCTTTACGTTTTCAATAAGTTTTAATAGTTCAACATCTTGATAATGTACTTGATACAATGGCAGTAGTCAAAACAAATAGTAGGACAAAATTGAACAAATGGATATATAATGTTTTACAGTAGTTTACTAAATTGGAATTCAATAAGAAACTTGCATAACTCAACATGTCAATGTATTTTGTGGTCCACTTATAAAAATTACTTTTGAACAAGATGAGTTCACTAAATTGCAGTTAAAAAAGAAACTTGCATAGCTCAACATGTCAATGTATTTTGTGGTCCACTGATAGAAATTACTTTTAAAGGAGATGAGTTCACTAAATTGCAATCGAGTCTCACAAGTATGAGCGCAGAGAGAAGTTGAATCTTCTGAGAAAAGCAGCTGAATTGACACAACTCGCTGTCGTAGCCGGGGCAGATTGCAACATCTGTTTCCTAGAAAACACACCATTACACAGCTTTCTGATATTCTCATAAGTAGCCTTAGCCATATTTGTTAGTGGAAATTCGAATAAATCAACAAAACTTCACTTACCTTGTGGAAAACTGCGAAGAGCGAAAATATGATGCAATAGCTGGCTGCAATTTTTCCAGCTTGAGTGGTAATTTCAAAACATTAGCACATGAAATGGAGGCTATACAGTACCGGTTAAAAGTAAGTTGACAGTCTCGACTCGAACCTCGCGAGGATCGAGTCAAGAATCGAGACTCGATTCACTCAAAACTCAACTCGATCCTCATTACTCGATTACTCGATTCTTGCAGGAGTATGAGTACGCGATTCATCAAGTACACAATTTGACTTTTCGAGTTCTTGAGGAAAGAACACAGTTGTTCTGTATGCAGTTTCCATTCGAACAACGCAACGAATTCAAGCTAAAGGACAGCGTGGTCAAGAGTAGGAGGTGTACTTCTCAAGGAAATATCGTATACTGCATAAAAAAAACAAGGTCAAAAGACATTCAGTTTCTTTTGAGGTTACAGCGTTATACTTTTCTGCATAAAAATTCTGATGCTAAATTTACGTTCATATGGCTGCTCGTTCATAAGCGCAATGAATCAAGAGTGCTGCGGTTCATTGCGGACACTGTTGTCAAAAGTTTCGAGAAAGCGGCCTATTTCTTGACGAAAATGCAAATAGTGTATTAGCTAGCCAGTAGCCGCTTGGCAAGCATAAGGAATTCAAGGCTGGCGTGATTGATCAAACAAGATTTGACAAAACCGCTCATCGACCATGAGGACGGAAACAACACAAGTTAGCTTATCGTATGTACGAGTTAACAAGGCCAACTTCGAAAATCACTCCTCGCCTTTGAGATAAATAAATTGATAAACGTTCGATGGAACACTAGTAAAACTTCAAGGAAACATCCGAAGTGAAATACGGGTATAATTTGGATAGAAACGTTGCCAAGATGATCTTCACTCTTTGGCCAAAAATAGCGCAAAGTAAACATCGAATTAAAAATAGACTTGACAGACAACGTGTGTGAGAACTGAAAATTTGCATACCATAATGAATTACACACATTTGTGTTTCTAGTTTGGAGGAGTTACATTGTAAAATTTATTCCTAAGAACGGTCAAAGAAAACCCCGTTTCAACGAAATAAAGTTACGAACGAGCACCATTAGTGACCATGTGTATTGACACCTACACGTATCGAAATTCATCTTAAAATTGTGATTGTCTGTGACAAAATCATGCAACGCTCAGATAAACTTTAAGTTTTATTCATCGAACACCTGTTACTTATTGGAGATATTGTTGTGGTGTGGTCAGTCCTTGGCCATTCTGTTCTTTGTCAAGCATTGATTTCTGCGAATCTGCCCATCTGTCAAAGAGGTTGAATCACATTAAGAAACATATCGTGTACTGAACGACTACTCTTGCATCGTTTGCGTTCCTTTGAGTAGCTGAAGTTGCTTTTCAAGATGCGATCCCCGATTTGCTCGAGAGGTCTATCGAGTGATTAGTCAAGCGTCAAGCTCATTATCTCTGATCTTGCGAGATGTGATCCTCAACTCGATTCTCGATGGCTGAATTTCGAACCTTGATGCTCAGAACTCGCAGGAATCGAGTATCGAGGATAGAGTCAAGAATCGAGACTCAAAAGACTGTCAACTTACTTTTAACCAGTACTGTATGCGCCACACAGTCAGTCCAAAATGGCGCCTAAATGCTCAAATCTGCCTGGCATCAAGATCGATACCCGCGGGACTGGTGAACAAAACCCGCAAGAGTGATTTAGGTAAAAACGATATGATTAGTATGCGTTCTCCTTCGTTGAACGCAATAAATATGTACAAATATATAAAAATCCTATGAAAAATAAATCAATAACAATCTAAAATGTATAAAGTATTCTAAGATCTATAATATTGAGAATACAATATCTCCAATAATTTAATTAACTACTAATGTGACAAGTAAATATACACTTTAATAAGACAATACAATTAAATTTGCCCATAGAGCTTTACCAGGCTTTCGTGAGACTTGTATTCATCACAATTTTTAAGTGGTTTCTTTTGTTTCTGTAACCAGTCTGCTTGAATTAATAGTTAATGAAAACATCTTCTAATTTATCTGGCCTTTGCTATATATATTGTTGTTTGCAAGATTAAAGTGCTACTAACAAAATTAAATATGTCTTGGTTCCATTTTTCTCTCAAAATTGCTTGCTTAAATACTCGCGAAAAGGCGGTCCACTTTTTCACAAAATTAAGTATGTTAAAAAATTAATAAGAATACCATAAAGTTCAGCAGCCTTTTCCTGTCGCTATGGGCTGTTTGATGTTATTAGAATGAATTATTAGAATGTTATTAGAAATTTAAGATAAAAATGGATAACAATTGAAGGGCTGGGGGCATAAACTGCCTATGTGTAGTTTTAGGTGGTTTTTTTTGCATACGTTATTTCTCGAAAACGAAAAAGAAATCGGTGAAAAAAAATACGAGACAATGTTTTTGAATCAAAATGCAGTTCACATGCAAAAATTTGGACAAATCCAAGTGAACTAAAAAAAACGGCCGAAAATTACACATAGGCAGTTTATGCCCCAGCCCTTCAATTGAAGTTAGGCTCATTTGTATGCGTACCGTATTAATATTCATACGTGAATTATGCGAACATTTGTGAAGAGTACAACTAAAACTGGACGTGAAATGATTGACGGGTAGAAAGGATTGTTTGACAGTGTGACGTAGACTATAAATTTGGCGGTTAAAACATTGATTAAGCTCATCGGATACGAAACTTACGTGAGTGCTGGAGCTGCGGATTGCTACTTATTAACTGCATTATCGGTTTGCCTTCCCACCTGGTGATCGAAAGACGTCATGAAAAGTCCGGAGATCCGCAAGTTCTTAACACTTCTGAAAGAATCCAGTTAGTGTTTTCTCTGTGCTTACCAAATCACGATGAGTGTATATTAGCGTTTTGGAGTACAGAGTAGAAGCCTGGCAGAAAAAGTCTGAAAACAACTCTCGTTTCAAAAGAGGCGTGTCGTTGCTAGTCTTGGTCCATTTCTCAAATGTTGCCGTGCTGAAAGCTTGGAAAGCGAGAGTGGTTTTTGGACTTTAGGCGAAAAAGTGTATGTTTGAAGAGTCTTGTTGTTCGCACTTGGAGCAGACAATGATCCAGAATTCATTGCGGTGAAAGAGGGCGCTGTCTGAAGTCAAAACCTCTCGCGGGGGGCGGTGGGTTGGGGCAGATTATTACTTGTTTTCGGTAAAAACTCTACCTTAAAAATGACTTTGAAAACTGTCTAGCTGCTGCACCGAGGTTTCCATTGTTCATTAATTTTGAAGAGTGCATTTTTTGAAACCACTCATGACATGAAATCCCAGCTTGCTTTTACTGTTAGCTGTGAAATAGTTGGTTGAACTTCGGAAACGCTACCGAGAATTCATTTGGCACGAAGTGAAGTCTGCCTGTTTTCGATGAGTATCTTGAACACAATCCATGGAAAAGTTGCATTGGCGCACACGGCAAACATTCAAAGCAATATTAAGCGGTACTCCTCGCGATTCGTCTGTGGGAATCAGATGTACGTAAACAATGGATGATAACGTGAACGATCGCTGCAGTTATGAACACAACTTAAGCAGTAGTGAAACCAAAAAAAAACAAAAACAAAAACAAAACAAAACGAAAAAAAAACCGCTTGTACAGGATTCAAACCCACAACCTCTGCGAAACCGGTGAATTGCTGTAACATCCGCGCTTGTTGGTTCGTAACATATCCTTGACTGATGAACAAGTGAGAATGAATATTTGGTAAACACGCTGCCGAATTTTAACACATAAATCACTTTTGTGTTGATTGCCTTGGTTTTTTGCTTCTATGGAGGCTAATAAACTACAGCAAAAAGTATTCTCACGCGAGATAAACATTTGTGCGCGACTACATTCATTGTGATGAGACAATCCATCACGCGTGATAAAGGGATTGAATTTCATGCAAATTTTTTTACGTTTTGGAGCCAAGCTAATTTCACAAAAGAGTTAAGTATTTCTGTCAAATTCTTTCACTGTCATCATTTACGTTAATTTTTATAAGATTTTCATTCCATTGTTTTCCACTTGACAATGAAAATGAATCCATCAAAAACATTTCAACTGACGAAACCACGCGCAAGTTTTAATTTACTACGCAACACAACGTTCTGAGTAAACGAAACACGACGGAAAACAGCGTACTCTTAGGACTCTTAATTTTTGCCCTAGAACATCTGATTAACTCAAATTTTTGGTGTAGGTCACCAATAGGAGTTGTCTTGCCAAAAAGTTTCTTCAAGTCAAAACAGCTGTCTTTAATATTTTGTGATTTTTTCAGCCATCGGCAAGCTTTTTGCGCACTGATTTAGAATCAACTGAGGTTTTTGTACTCTGGATTTAAGATGTACGCTGTATTTAAGACAAACAACCGACTTTAGCGCTGTGTTATATCGGCCAAAGCCTTTGCGAAAGAACTTAGAGTCAACCAAGGCAACTAGGTGCTGTTTTCGACTCAGACGAACCCTTCAGTCAAGCTGATTCGGACTCAAACAACCGCGCTTTAATGCTAGCGTTGACGTTAACATCAACGCTAACCCTAACCATTTCCCTAACCCTATCCCTAGCCCTAGCCGACACTCTAACCCTAATGTTAAGTCCAACCTAAACCCAACAATAACCCTGAATCTCTTCGAAGTGAGTGCTGTTTTCAGGTCGGACAAAATCTTTGCGCGCTGACCTGAGGTTAACCAAGGCTACTGTGTGCTGTTTTTTTAAGTCAACCACAAATATTGTTCACATGCAAAAATTTGGACAAATCCAAGCAAACTAAAAAACGGCCGAAAATTACACATAGGCAGTTTATGCCCCCAGCCCTTCAATTATAGCAAGAATAAAAATTTCAGCAGAACTAGAACTTAATCGTTCAGAATAAGCATTGAGTTGTAGTTGTTTAGTGCTTACTTAAGGGTGGTGCTTGTAATATTTTTGCTCCTAAGCAGGCTTGGAAACTAAATTTTGGGACCACTCACCATTTAGGTGACTGAAGCTCAGATTGTACTTGCTTGGATACATTTTCACTCTCCAAATACAAAGTACAGGAAACAACTTAGCCATTGTTATTTTATTTTTTCAGTGTTTATTAGGGCAAAGTAGTGCTCTGCCAATGCCAGACTAATATTACAGCTGATCTAGTTATGTTTTGCATGTCTAGTGAAACTTTTCATTCTCCTGGGAGTCAACAGAGGTGTTATCAATCACACGAATAACATGTAGTTGTGCTATTTGTCACATTGAGTGAGGATCCTCCAATAATAAGCATCACTCTACAAAGAAAAAATAGTTACCCAAAGGGGACATACGAAAATTATGAGCACATACAGAGACAGACTCAAAAACACTCTCTGAGGTTAATTTCAGCTTTATACAGGCAACAACTAGCCTACAGGGTAATCAAACTCTGCAACTCAATCCATGCCAAGGTACACTGTAACAATGTTCAATTCAATAAACATTGTCTTGGTTATTGTACACGTTCTTTACTTTTGCTTAACTTTGATATTTCAGGTTGATAACTTTAAATGTGAGGCAAAGTGTCCTTCAAAGTATCTCAAGCTGGAAATTCATGGCGAGAGTAAAAAGTGTGTTAAAGTATGTCCAGCAGGTTATCAGGAAGATCAGAAAGAGGGTCAGTTTCTCTTTTCTTCAAGGGAATCCAAGTGTGTTGAGTGCAAGGATATCAGATGCCCAAGAGGTATGCTCACTGTATTGTCTACAGTAATGGCATGGTGGTATTAAACCTTAAAAAATGAACCTCCCAAATGCAGGTTTTCAAATGATATTTGTATATTGACCTTTCATAGAACCCCAAGGCTCCCAAAAACAAAATGTTATTGATATTTTGTAATGACTATCATCATACATTATTTTGCTTCAAACTGAATGATATAATTATTGTTAATCACGATAATGGGGTGCTGGTGAGGTGAAAGTTTTAAAGAAACCTTGTTATGGTTCTTCGTTGGTTTTTTTGTACCTCAAACAAGTGCTAAAATTATTAAGAGCCGTTGTCTGTAACTTTCGAGTATGTGGCGACAGAAGCGAAAATTCAAATTTCATTTTGTTTGCGCCAAAAGACCTATTCAGTGAACTATTTTCAAAAAATTAATGATATTCAAAAGTTCCAGGGATTTTTTATTTTTGCAAAACTCCCTTGGAGTTTCTTTTAAGCTATGTTTCACTTCCAACTAAGCTTTCTTTGATTTCTATACACTTGCGTAAAGAATACCATGTTTGCTTCTCTGTTTATATGCTGAATTTTGCCATATTTCAGAAGGCCATAACAACGGGGGTATACCAAAATTATAGGACACAAGAAGGCTCTCATCAACGGAAAATTCTTCTTGTTTATCGTACTAAAAGGGTTAGTTTGGCTTGCTAATAGCGAACATGCTATGCAAAGATATGTGGCATGTACTTTCAAGGTTTCGCCATTTTTGACATTGTACTCCTACTGTAAGTCACACATTACATTAAGAGAAAACTCAGCGTCTTTGGTCTCTAATAGTGCTTTTAATTGTTCATTTAAACAGATGAATTTACATTTGCGAAAGACTCTTAATGTGAAGTTTTTTTCTGTTTAACTTCCTTTGAGTGCTGAGTAAGCAAGCCGCGGACATGACATGGAAAAGCGATGGTAGGTCCGTTCTATGGAGGATCAAGTGTTTTCCTATTCCTGAAATTGTCCTGTCGCCTATTTTAGTATTTTCCAATCTCGGCTACAGCCGGTCCTGTGGGGCAAATAGAATATACCGTAAATGAATGTTGTTTTACATTTGCAAGCTTCAACTCATGAAAGCACGCAAATATTAGATGGTTGGCACTTGCTTGACCTATCATGTTATGATCAGTAATCTTGCAACTCAACCGGCTGCATGTGACATTTTAACTTTGCTTTCATAAATCTCTAATAACATAACTGTAGTTAATATAGAATTGTTTGGCAGTCCTCTTACCAAAACCAATACATTGGACAACTGATGACGGTTTGGATGAAATTTTTTTCTTGAAAGATCCCTTTGCACTGACAGCCGCGATCAATCCTATCATTCAATTTATCACCATACTGAGAAATCATTCCTTCGAAGGGATTTATAGAAATATGTTCTTGCCTGTCTGAAGTTTGTGTTATCGTTGACAAAGATGATATCTGGGGCGCTTACCATTTACACAAACCATCTGGGTGGAAATATTCAGTGCTGCAGTTTGTGCAAACGCAAAATGGACAAATCACAAAATGTACTAGTGCCAACTGGAAAGCTCATAAAGAAAACAAAAAGTGCCTTGAATAAGCCGACGACCTATAATTTCTGGAATGTTCCAAATGGAATGGTGTGTACCATTTCATTTTCCAACCAGAATTTCCTGGATTTCCGTGTAAATGGTAAGGACCCCTGGACACCAGACCAGATGGGAGGATTACGAATCGTATTGAACCGATAAGAGTTGTTATATTGCGTGACAGATGAAATGTGATACACCAATGCCCGAGAAAGGTCAAGAAAAGATGTGTCAATTTTCTTAATACATAGAAGACAAAAATTAATAAAATGAACGTTTGAACGAATGAACATTTTTGTGAGAAGGAAAAAGCAAACAAACAAATAAATGAAATAATAGGCAAAGATGGAAGAAAGAAATGACCATGCCCGATAACTTAGTGTGAAAAGCAGCGCTTTTCCATTTTTTTCACGACCGGAATACTTGAGGACCAAGTTTTTGCTTTCCTTTCCTTATGACAACAGCCTCTACAGAATTAACAAAATAATACTCTAACTACTTTAGAACCTGTTTCCGGACCGTCATTAAAAGTTGCCCCACTACGCTTCATTGTAGTGCAATTATGCCAAAACCTTCGTGAAATCGAAGCAATTCATAATTGAAGCAAATCGGTTGCACATGTGAACAGTCCACTGGTTCTCCTTTTGGTCCAAGTCCTATCCAAGGCTCGTGATCTTTATTATTTTCATCCAATTAAGTTAGTAATGTCTTGTTGTCTCCAGAAAACGGAGTACACGTAAGCCTCAAGTATGATTAACAAATGAGGGATTACTCAGATGTTATGTTTCTGAATTTTATCCTTGGTTTAAATTTGTTGTCCCTTTGTTTTTGGGTATGGCAATGTATGGTAATTTATGATAAGTTGTTGAAAACAAAGGAAAAAATTAAACCAAGTATATAATAAAAAAATTGAACAACAATACAGATCTCCTCTCCAACCCCCATTTCACCCCCCCCCCCCCCCACCCCATCTCACCCCTGCTAAATGTGCTAAGCGACCATTTCCCACCTGAAGCGACCAGCAATGGTTGATATTCTGAGTGGTTGCTTATGGGATGTGCGACTGAGAGTTTTTTTATTTCTTTTTCACTGCAAACTGATCCAATGTCATAATTGACAATATAAATGGCGCACTTGGTCATCTTTTAGAATATCTTATTAATTATATTTTCTTGGAATACACACTCGCCCACAATTCATTTGTGTAGCAAATGGAAAACAAGGGACTCGTGGAATATTCCTGGCATGGTATACAACTCGATTGTATCGCACATATATGCAGTACTTGACTGATAGTATTTCCATTGCTGATTTTCTCATACCAAGCTTGGTATATTGCACCTAGCCTTAACCCATTGACTACCGCAGGTTTTTACATTTTCGGAGTGGTTTTCCACCTATAAACGATGAATAGCAATTCGTGACTCTTTATTTGAACTACCAGGGAAAAGTGGTGCTGTCCTAAGCCACTGGAGGCTCAAGGTTTCTGAAAACGTCATTTTGACGTAGCTATTTTTTATCCGTGAAGCGACAACAATGGCCCAAGTTGGGTTTGGTTGCGATTTCTGCTAAATTTACAGCCATTTTTCATCTTTAGCGGCTGCCTGATGAGCATCATTAAGCATGACGGTAGCTAAGAGTCCACTTTCTCAAAGAAGCGAGCAAGGTGATGTACTTTGTTGTTGAAGTTGGCTTGTTACTTGACGAACTGGGAATTTGGCCGGTCGAACACTTAGTACCTTTGGGACTCGACTATTGATGAATTTCTCGACCTACCGCCACATATTTTGGAATTTCTGTGTACTGAAGATGACCAGGAGCAGGAAATTTTGGCGGTAGGTCGGAGTGGCTATGTGAAAGAATTGGGGGAAGGAACGGGCGCTGTCAAAAATTCTCGTTAGTTCCCAGCATGCAATGCGCTCAAGATGTTGAAAATGTCGGGAAGGCCTGAATGCACTGGAACAAAAGGCTGTATCTACGCTCGGGAGAAGAATATGAACAAAAAAAGTCATTTCTAAGCTAGAAAAAGGACTGAATTTTGTTATGATGGTTGAATTTTGGTTTTTGGACGATGATTTCCCTAAAAAACATGAAGGCAAAAAGGGGCATTTTTGTTGTTTCTCTTTGACGTTAAAAACGGCCAGTTTCGTTCTTGTCCAAACTCAAAAGGCCATATTTGGTAAAAATCGCTACGTTTCTTGCATTTATTGGATATCCAAATTTAAAGGGCATTCCATTTCGTGCTCACAACTAACAGTTAAGGCAATATTCGTGCGATTGAGAAAGTTGCAATGTTTTGAAGCATGGGAGTTTTTTTACGGCCGGTTTTGGCCGGCACGGGTGCCAATGGGTTAAGTACTTGCATACATAATAAGGAATTTTTTTTTACCAGTTCTTTGTTTGGTGCTGAACTTAACATTGATTAAATACGCAACAACAAATCTAGTGGGGCAATTTCTGCTAGTCCGAAAACAGGAACTTAATCACTTAGAGTGTTATTTTCTTACTGTAGACGCTGCTGTAGACGCTGTTGTCTCAAGGAAAAGAAAACAAAACAAAAAAAATGTGGCGGGAAGTTTATTCTCAACCTCGTTCCCAGGGTCTCTCCTCTTCTCTTCCCCTAGAGTGAGAGAAAGGGGGATTGGGGAAAGAGAGAGACTCTGGGAACCAGGTTGGTATATATCAGAAACACCTAAAAGAAGCTTTGGAGAAGAAAAAATTGGAAGAGCGCTGCTAATTGCACCAAGTTATCAGGAATGCCATGCATTTCTCAAAACTCCGGAAACCATTTCAGGCCCAAAAAGTATTTTTAACATCGGTTTTATATCGCTTGGTATTAGTTTTTTTTTTTTTTAACAAACTGGCCCACTGCATTTCTCAGTTTTATAGCGTTCTTTCTTAAAAGATTATTTAAAATATTAGAAATTGAATTTCCGGTAGTGAACCTATTGCATATTGAAACGTTTTCAGGAGTTTCGAGAAACGTGCGACATGGTCTTTCCTTTATTCCTTATTTCCCTATTTTTTTTGTTTGTTTGCTATTTTTTATGAAAAAAAACCTTCATTCATTAAAATGCTCATTTTACTAGTTGTTTTCTATCTAGTACAAAAAACTGCCATAAATGTGCAATGTTGACACATCTCTTCCTTTTTCGGGAATTGGTGTATCACATTTCATCTGTCACGTAATATAACAAATCGGTTGAAACACACAGGCAAGTAAAAACTAGCGATATAATGCTTTCCAGCTGGTCTGGTGTCCAGATATAATCTTCGTCAACGATAACACAAATTTCAGACAGGTAAGAACATATTTCTGTACATCTCTTTAAAGGAATGATTTCTCAGTATGGTGATAAATTGAATGATAGGATTGATCGCGGCTGTCAGTGCAAAGGGATCTTTCAAGAAAAAATTTCATCCAAACCGTCATCAGTTGTCCAATGTATTGGTTTTGGTAAGAGGACTGCCAAACAATTCTATATTAACTACAGTTATGTTATGAGAGGTTTATGATTTATGAAAGCAAAGTTAAAATGTCACACGCAGCCGGTTGAGTTACACGATTACTGATCATAACATGATAGGTCAGCAGGTGCCAACCGTCTAATATTTGTGTGCTTTCATAAGTTGAAGCTTGCGAATGTAAAACAACATTCATTTATGGTATATTATATTTGCGCCACAGGACTGGCTGTAGCCAAGATTGGAAAATACTAAAGTAGGCGACAGGACAATTTCAGGAATAGGAAAACACTTGATCCTCCACAGAACGGATCTACCATTGCTTTTCCATGTCATGTCCGCGGCTTGCTTACTCAGCACTCAGAGGAAGTTAAACAGAACAAAAACTTCATGTTAAGAGTCTTTCGCAAATGTAACAAGATAGAAAGGTGCCTAAATTAAATTCATCTGTTTAAATGAACAATTAAAAGCACTATTAGAGACCAAAGACGTTGAGTTTTCTCTTAATGTAATGCGTGACTTACAATAGGAGTACGATGTCAAAAATGGCAAAACCTTGAAAGTACATGCCACATATCTTCACGTAGCGTGTTCGTTATTAGCGGGCCAAACTAACCCTTTTAGTATGATAAACGAAGAATTTTCCATTGATGAGAGCTACGTGTATGTTATGTCCTGTAATTTCCTATACCCCCTATGTTATGGCCTTCTGAAATATAGCAAAATTCGGCGTATAAACAGAGAAGCAAACATGTTATTCTTTACACGATTTTATAGAAATCAAAGAAAGCTTAGTTGGAGATGGAATATGGCTTAAAAGAAACTCCAAGGGAAGTAAAATCAATTGTGAAAACATCAATTGAAGACAAGGTTTGCTCGTCTTGTACGAGCGTTTTGAAAATGGGCTAATTTGCATAACATTCTTGGGTCTTTCAAGCGCGTTAGGCCGATTTCAAACTTTCCTGATTTTCGCGAAAATAAAAAATCGCTGGAACTTTTGAATATCATTTTTGAAAATAGTTCACTGAAAGGGTCTTTTTGGGCAAATAAAAAGAAATTCGAATTTTCGCTTTTGTTGGCACATACCTACTCAAAAGTTACAGACAACAGCTCTTAAGCATTAATGAATATTTTTCAGCTCATCTAAAAATTGTCAGTTCGCTGCTCTCCAGACCTTTTATCATATTTTAATAGACTTCAAAACTGCGACTAACTGCTAACAACAATCTTAAAACATAATTTTAAAGAGCAGTATCATAAAACATTTCCTTGACAAGTACATGTACTACATGTACAATTGTAACTGTAATTGCTATCAGTTCTGTGAAAAAGTTAGAATTTTAAAAATTTGCGGTACTTTGCAAACAGAGTGCAAACAAATTTCGTTTTTTTCCTGACTTTTAGGTGCTTTGTATGAAACAATATTTCAGACCAAGTTTCATGAATTTTTGAAACGGCTATCATTTTAATGAAAACAAAAATCAGCGCTGTTCTTTGCAAGACTGCATGAATATTCAAGCGAAATATCGCTAAGTAAAACGAACTTTCGCGAGAAGAAGCTCGCAGCTTGACAAAAGTTCACACGAAAATTCGCTCATTAAATGATGTTCGAAAACAGTGATAAACATCCTTTAAATTTACAACTGTAACTTATTCTCCTCAGACTCCATCTCCTTGGTCACCTTGTATGGTGTTGCTGCAAATGAATGCATAAACATGGCAACCAACAGTTGTTTATATCCATACATTCGAAGATTGATCGTTAGTTTACATGTACTCCCGAGCTATCATGCCCACGGTATCAAACTACACACAGAATCAAATTGTCTTTTTATTGAGAAAATCTATGCCCAGCAGGGATATCTAAGTTGTTAAAACAAAAAAATTTGGAAATCAGTTTCGCAAGTGTGACCCGTATGGTTAACAAACTCAAACTCACAGGATCTACAAAGAAACAAATAGTACTGGAAGACTTAGAAAGTTAAATGCTGAAGCCAGAGCGTTCATAGAAGACCAGATGCGGCAGGACAATGAAATAACAAGCCGCATGTATTTTTAGGCAGTAGCAATAAATATTTAAGATAACAATTGTTGTTTTAATGTCCCTAATGGCTTGTTTACAAAATTCTTAAGATTCTGTGGGTGCTTACCATTTGTCAGAAAAATCTGGAGGGAATGACCATTGAATAATGGTAAGCGATTTTCTGAATTAACCAATCAACCGGATGAGATTGGCACTTACCATTTACTTCAAGGTGTTCTGTCATTCGCACTCACTCATTCCACTGCAAAAGGACCTGGAAACAGAACAATTCCCTCAAATGGTAAGCAATTTACCGAAATTCTGTTCCGAACAGAAAAAGAGGACTACCTCTGCAGGTTGTCCACAATTTCCAAAAATATTTTCTGGAAAATTACCTCACCATTTGACTTCAGACCAAAATTTCCATCCATGTCCAATACACCTGAATCGAGTCGAATCGTGAGCAAGCACAGACGATTCGTCTCACCGGAAGTTAGATCGCGGGTTGAAACTGACTCACTGGACTCACACGACTCGAGGAGGAAGTCGTGTTGTGAATATAAGCGCAAACAAGGTTAAGCGCAAAGGTTCTGCCAAATGTTGACGAATTGATCGATTTGACTTGAGTTGATCAATTTGTCTACAGGAAAGTCGATTTGACTCACCGGAAATCAGGTCGTGACTCAGAGTAAAGAGTAATGTGCAAAAGCGTGTGCGCGACAGAGGATATGTGTCACAGATAACGATCGTTGTTCAATGGAAAACCTAATATCTGTGAGAAGACTTGAAGTAAACGTGAGAAAATACCACATGCACCTTCCTTGTTCTTAAAGCGTGTGCGCCAGAGTAACACAATAACACGATTTAACTGCCAACACAGATGAATCGATCAATTCGATTGAATCGACTTGAATCTACAGTGTATTCCACCCTCCCTGTTACGAATTGACTTCCAGCGAGACGATTCGACTGCCAACACAGACAAGTCAATTGAAGGGCTCAGTGGAAGAAGGGCATAAGTGACGATTTTGACCGTTTTTTTAAATGCCGTCCAAATGAGTTGAATTTTTGCATGTGGCCTTTGATTAAGTAGAAAAACATTACTCTGTGTTTTTTTGCGCAAATTTCTGCTTTATTTTCGAGAAAAACCGTATGCAAAACCCACGTCGGCGTCTTTGCATCCTTTTATATTCAAAGCGAAAACAAAGAAAGCGATTAAGTTCTTTGTTTCGTAAAACCGACGGAGCGGAAAGTATCAAGTTCGAAATGAATAACAATGGTATTATAACAGTTTATTTCAGGAATGAAAATCAGTGTTTGCCGCAGTAGCAAACTCGGTTTGTAGGTGGAATGTTGGTGCAACAGAGCACAGAGCACCGGATCGACTCCTGCGGAAATATTTTTCCTCTCCACTCTCGATCTTTTTTTTTTGTTATAATAATAATAAGCAGCGGCTGCTCTGTCATCATTGTTTTTTTTGGCAAGGTTGATCTTCGTTTACGCCAAATCAAAAGCTATTTGAGCCAACTCGTGAATTGGGACCAGTGCTTTGTTGCAAGACTTTTCAAGACGGAGAATTGCTGGATGATAGCCGATTGCATCTGCCTAAAGTAAACCTTGAGTTTGAATTCGCGTGTAAATACAATTTGTTAAAATAAGTGCTAAAAACACACGTCGGCGATCTTTGCATCTGTTTATATCCAAAGCGAAAACAAAAGAAAGCGATATGAAGTTCGAATGAATAACAATGGTATTATAAAACTTTATTTCAAGTACATAACGTAGCGTTAGTCGCCGTAGCACACTCGGCTAATGGCTGGTAAGTTAGTGCAAGAGAGCATCGGATCGATTCCCGCGGAAATCATTTTTTCCTTTCCACTCTCGGTCGTTTCTTTTCTTTTCTTATTATAACTTAATAATAAGCAGCGGCTGTCCTGTCATCATTGTTTTTTTTTTTTGCAAGGTTGATCTTCGTTTAAGTGCCTAATCTTACTACCGTGAACAGCTAATTTTTTCCGCGTTGTTTTACGCGCAAAGCATTCAAGTTTGGCTAGACAAACAGTCGCGATTTTTAATTAAACCAGTAACGTGTAGAGCGTCAACATGTGAAGGTTAACAGCTCACAGACGGAACTGTCAGAGAGATGGAGGTGATTACAACCCAGGTCAAATGCCGTACTTCACATGAGCCGAATTTAATTACAGTTTAGTTCGACCCAAATTAGTTAAGTTCGCCTGTTGAGCAAAGCGCCGAACTTATGATCACTTATATTCAGCCGAACTTATCTAGATCATGAAAATAAAGCGATCAAGGTTGACTTGTACATTGATATACATTAACACGATTATGCATTTGGTTCGGCTCATGTGGAGGTCGACGTTAGACCCAAACTCTATCTCCTTCAGCCGTTGATTCCATTGAATCAAGTCGAATCAACGTATTCCACCCTCCCTGTTGCCTTGTAGCGATGTTGTGTCTAAGACTTTCACAAATCAACTTCCGGTGAGACGATTCGACTGCCAACACAGACAAATCGATCGATTCGATCAAATCGACTTGAATCAACAACGTATTCCACCCTCCTTGTTGCCTTGCAGTGGTATTGAGTCTAAGACTCGCGCGAATCGACTTCCGGTGAGACAATTTGACTGCCAACACAGACGAATAGATCAAATTGATCGAATAGACTTGAATTGACAACGTATTCCACCCTCCCTGTTGCCTTGCCGCGATATTGTTTTTAGATGCTCGTGAATCGACTTCTGGTGAGATAACCCCCCAAAAAATTGATCACGTAGGACCCCCACCACACAAAAGGTTAGTACTCAGATTATGATAGACTGATACCCATAGAACATTTCTAGGCCGGTCGTACTGGTAGAATGTGGGGTCAGGGATCTGCTACAGCACATTTTTTATGGGTGGGGGAGGTGTTACAATAAGTACTAAATTTTGTAAGAGTGCCCTAGCTGGGAAGGAAAATAATCATATCTCAAGAGTTATTAAAGCTAGTTCCTTGAAATTTGGATATGTGATGTAACTCTAGGAGATCATTATTTTAAAACATTTTTAAAGTGCTACTACGATCAGAAAATCACTTGTCTTTTTTCTTCAAATTTCGAAAGTATGTTTGCTTAACACCCAACTCGCAAAATTTCAAGCTTTAATTTCAAGCAGAAGACTGTTTACTTTGAGTGCAACTTTTTAATTTAACAGTCTGCCATTGCTAACTTCAAAATCTTAAGAGAACTGGATCGAGGATGAAATGACGTAAAAAGCTCACGAGAGTAAGAATGGAGTGTAAACCCGGCTGATTTAGTATGCAGCATGGGAATTTATAATTGCCTGGTAACTGTTACCATGGTAACAGAAGTGACACCTTAAAGTGCTACTACGATCAGAAAATCACTTGTCTTTTTTCTTCAAATTTCGAAAGTATGTTTGCTTAACACCCAACTCGCGAAATTTCAAGTTTTAATTTCGAGCAGAAGACTGTACTTTGAGTGCAACTTTTTAATTTAACAGTCTGCCATTGCTAACTTCAAAATCTTAAGAGAACTGGATCGAGGACGAAATGACGTAAAAAGCTCACGAGAGTAAGAATGGAGTGTAAACCCGGCTGATTTAGTATGCAGCATGGGAATTTTGAGCTTCTCGTGTTTTGCATACTTAATAACCTGCATTCACACAGTGCAATTTTAAACCAGTGCGCATATGACGTCATTTTATCTTGGATCCAGCTCTCCGAGTCCTAATCAGTCAGTTACGAACGTGAGTAATGGCGGACCGTTAAATTAAAAAGTTGTTCTCAAAGTAAACAGTCTTCTGCTTGAAATTAAAGCTTGAAATTTTGCGAGTCGGGTGTTAAGCAAACACACTTTCGAAATTTGAAGAAAAAAGACAAGTGATTTTCTGATCGTAGTAGCACTTTAAGGTGTCGCTTCTGTTACCATGGTAACAGTTACCAGGCAATTATAAACAAGTACGCAAAATCTCTTAATAACTGCTCCTTATAGCTTCGTTACTGAAAAAAAATTGGAAATATATGCTTCTTGTACTAGAATAGCAAAGTTCATGCTCGAGTTAACACAACTGTGTTCTACCATTGTTTTATAACACTGGAGTTACTGTAGGCTGCCTACTGAAGCAGTAGGGCATATGAGGCCTGGGTATGAAATGTGTCTGGCAAACAGGTTTGATCAACAATATCTTCCACAAGATTGTGTAGAACAGCATGAAATTTTCCCTAGAACTAAATCACGATGGGTACTCTTGCCTTAACATGAAAGTTGGATCATGTGACATGTCTCGTGATCACATTCAAAAAGAAGTTAAATCAGCGATTTGGTGACAAAGTTTTGCTTTAAATGAAACAATTTTAAACTTATAGCCTTAGCATTTGCATATCTACACCATTTTACTGCTTTTGTACAGTTACTTATAAAGATTTAATATATTTAACCTTCTCTGCTTGGAATCACAGATCTTCAATTCTAAAATTAAGGTTATAAATCCTTTAAGGTTGAATTTTGGGTTTAAAAAGTGGCTGTTGTCCTCAAAATTATTTTTGAAAAACAACGGACAGGCATTCCAAATGGTAAGAACTGGAAATAGTTAATCTGCATCAAATAAGCTTTTTTACTTCACGTTTTCTCTACTGTTACCAATTCCTCAAATGTGTACTAATTTCAGAAAAAATTCCATGTCTCAATGTATTTTGATCAGTAAGAGAACCCGTTGCACTTAAATTAGTCAAGGACCATGAGAAATTCCTGTGTGCAAAATTTAAAGTGAGTGCTCTTCCCCTGAACAATCATCATGATTAAACCCTTTCTCTTAAAAACTGCCCTTTAAGAGTAAAACGTTAAGCTTTGTTATTGAAAACCAGTCAAAATACGCCTCTTGAACATGTATTGTGAAATAGATTACTTAATAATTATCCTGCAAAATCGTGCGTAGTATCTCCTGGCACTTAAGGAATGAGGCTGTTGACCGAGGTGCTAAAATATGGGGATATTCTGCAAGATTAAGCAGGATAATTGCGTTATTATTGAAAATGAAGCACCTTTTACGTACTAGGTTACGTACCAGGACTTGGCAGGAGTTATATTTAATAATTTGTGAATACACGGCTTAATCGTTTATCTAAGTGAGGATAACTGACTTGACGGAAGAGGAAAAAAAGCATCTACACTGTAACTTTGAAGTGTGACTTGTGATCATTATCAAAACGGTAAGGGGATTACGCTGTTGTATCTCTACAGACCGGCTACCACTCAAATAAATGCTATAGGTTGTGGAAATCACTTGTAAATGCTTGTCTACAGTTTCATTCGGGTCGTGTTTACACTTAAAGACCCACATGTACAGTTGTTGATTTTGTTCATTCATACTACTAAATACAAACTGCTTACCGACATTTTATGAAATGTTGTTTCAGGATTACGACTTTTTGATCGATAGGTTCTTGAATTTTAATTTCTGTGCATACTAACTCTCACCGAAATATTGTTGTTAGATTAGCGAATTTTCATGCATGTGTTGGAACTTTTGTGTGGCTCAGCGAAATTTCTTGAATTTTCGTTTCAGTAAATATGAAATGTCACCAAAATATTGTTGTTAGATTAGCGAATTTTCATGCATGTGTTTGAACTTTCGTGTGGCTCAGCGAATTTTCTTTGAAATTTCGGCTGAAAAATCACACTTCGCCCAAAATTTCTGCAATATTTCGAGTGAACAATACCAGAGTTTGGGCAAACTTTGTTTGATTCTTTTTGCACAGTACTGTACTTTATATAACCGTATAACACACAAGGCATTTGTCTTTGAGACAAACTGGGAAGACGAGTGGAACTATGGCAGTCAAGATCAATGATTATTACTATACGTACTTTGCCAAATGAAACAAAAACTATTATAGTTGAAATGTTGAGGAAGTTTTACGTTTTATCCCAAGCTTATGATGCAGCAACCATGGGATTTTGTGAACACTTGCAACCAGTTTCTGCAGTTAATTCTGTGAAATCCCTAAAAAAAGCACACATAAATTATTCTCTGTTAAACCAAGCAGTGTCACCTGTGGCGCAGTTATCACTCAGTGTGTAAAGAATGTTGCTCTTTAAACCTTTTGTACTTTTCACTTTATATTAAAATTGAAGGTCTGAGAGCATAAACTGCCTACGTGTAATTTTAGGTCGTTTTTCGATTTTCCTTGGAAATGAAGCAAATTTTTGCATGTGACTTGCAAGCAATTCGATTCAAAAACATTTTCCGGTATTTTTATTCACTGATTTTTGTTTCATTTCCGAGCAAAATAGAAAAACGACCTAAAAATTACACATAGGCAGCTTATGCTCTCAGCCCTTCATATGTCTGCCTTATTAACATGCATGAGGCAATGCCCAAGGGTATTCTTTATGCACAATGTGCCTTTTTGACTCATAAACAGCCCACAAGATGCCCATCCGACTTGGAAATGGTCGACTTTTTTAAATGCAGCACTTATTACCAGTGTTTTGCTTACTGATAGTGCTCAAGAAGCTTCCTTAGCTGGAAAACAGTGCGCAACATTCTGGGTTGACTTAAAAACAGCACACAGCAACCTTGGTTAACCTTAAGCCAGCGCGCGTAGATTTTGTCCGATTTGAAAACAGCACTCAAAAGATTTAGGGTTATTGTTAAGTTTAGAGTTAGGGTTAAAATTAGGGCAAGGGTTAGAGTTAGGGTTAGGGTTAGAGCTAGGGTTAGGGTTAGGGTTAGGGTTAGGGTTAGGGTTAGGGTTAGAACTAGGGATAGGGTTCGGCCTAGGGCATTGCAAACGTTAACGTTAAAGTAAGCGGCGTATTTTGAGTCTCGCACAGGTTTCTTGGTTCCTCCGAAATGAAAAGAGCACACAGGTTTCTCGGTTGATTCTTAATTCTTTCGGGAAGGCTTTGGCCGATGTAAGTAAAGTGTTGAAGAGGGTGTTTTGGTTGAAAACGGCATACAGCAGGATTGGACTTGATTCTAACTCAGTGCTTAAAAAGCTTGCTGTCGGCTGAGAAATAGAATAAAATATTAAAGACGGCTGTTTTTACTTGAAGATAGCTTCTGGCCAATACCAACAACTTCTGTTCGTGAGCAACACCGAAAATTTGAGTTAAGGATTTCAAGGGCAAAATTAAGAGTTAAAAGAGTAAGTTGTTTCCTGTCGGTTTCCACTTCAAAACAGAGCTTTGACTGGCGTTTCGCGTGCTTTGGTCATTACTGAAACGATTTTGAAGGGTTCATTTTCGTCATCAAATGGAACCAGTGGAATGAAAATCGTATCACAAATCAATGTAAATGACGACAGTGAAAAAAATTGGAACAAAATACTTAACTATTTTTGTTGGCTTCAAGACGTAAATATTTGCATAAGATGTGAAATTTAATCCGTATTGTCTGATGCGTAACACAACGACTTGTTAAAATGTCTCGCGTGCAAATACTTTTTGCTGTTGTTTAGCTTGCTTGAAAATACATTTTGCTGATGTTTACAAGCCTTCACAGAATCAAAATAACCAAGTTGATTGACGCAAAACTGATTTATATGTTGAAATTCAGCAGCATGTCTCCCTGTGTTTACATAACAACTTGACAACCGACCATGAGTAATCTTTTCCACGCGCGCCCATGCAACTTTTCGCTGGATTGTTTTCAAGATACTCATCGAAAACAGACGGACTTCTCGTCATGCTGATTTCCCTCTCTCGGATGAATTCTCTGTAATGTTTCCGAATTTTGACGAACTGTTTCACGGCTTCGATGGCCTGCGAGACAGTGCCCACTTTGGCCGCAATGAATTGTGGGAATGTTATGCCCTCCGCGAGCGAAAGACACTCTGCAAACATCAGCCAGTTTTTTGCCCTAAACTCCGAGAACACCTCTCCTTTTAAGAAATTCTAGCACGGCAACCATTCAGAAATGGACCAAGACTAGCAAAACCGAGCCGTTTTTGAGACGAGAAATGTTTTCAGAGTTTTTTTTCTGCCCGGCTCTTAATCTCTACTCCCAAACCGGAGAGTCAAATTAATCTCTCTCTTCATGGTTTGGCAAGCAGAGAAAACACGACTGGCTTCTTTCAACCATGTTAGACTTGCGGATCTAACGACTTCATCCACTGAGTGAACAGGCAAACTGACATGATTCGATTAAACCAAACAAGCTAGCGCGGATCGAATCGGGAGCTTTGGAGAACACGTCGTGTAAGTACCAATGTTTTAACAGCCAAAACTTTTAGTCTACGTCACACTATGGAACAATCCTTTCTGCCTGTCAATCATTTCATGGCCAGTTTCAGTTTTACCCTTCAGTCACGAGCATTTGGCGCTTAGTTTTCAAATAAAGAATACCCTTGGGCATTGCTTCATGCTGTTAATAAGGCAGACATATGAAGGGCTGAGAGCATAAACTGCCTATGTGTAATTTTAGGTCGTCTTTCCATTTTCCTTGGAAATGAAACAAATTTTTGCATGTGACTTGCAAGCAATTTGATTCACAAACATTTTCTGGTATTTTTATTCACTGATTTTTGTTTCATTTCCAAGCAAAATTGAAAAACGACCTAAAATTACTCATAGGCAGTTTATGCTCTCAGCCCTTCAATTGTAACAATCAAAGACACCGGCTTAATCCAGATGCTTTGTTATTGGTGCATTGTTCTTGATCCTTTATCTTCACTGAAACTTAACCTTAATGAGGTCAATTTTACAACATGGATGGTTATGTGGGTGTTGACTGTGTTCTTAATGATGTCCAACTGTGTTTAAATTGGGGAGCAGGGATGGCGCAGTGGTGAGAGCACTCGCCTTCCACCAGTGTGGCCCGGGTTCGATTCCAGGACTCGATGTCATATGTGGGTTGAGTTTGTTGTTGGTTCCCTTCTCTGCTCCGAGAGGTTTTTCTCCGGGTTCTCCGGTTTTCTCCTCTCCACAAAAAGCAACATTTATAAATTCCAATTTCATCTGCTTGTAAAGCACATTTGATCATATACACATGGAAAATGCGCTATATAAGTTCTAAATTATTAAATTATTATATTATTATTATTAAATGGTACCATCCTCTCAAAGAGTAATGTTGTTTTGCGGTCTGTATGTTTTGCCCTTTATAGTTTGTAAGACAGCAAACACACCCTCACCTGAGAGGGATGAGAAGCGACCAATTGAGTCCCTGGAATCATTGGCTGAGTACAAAGGCTGCACTGAAATTCAGGGAAACTTAATCATTAACATCAGAGGAAGTGGTGGTTCAGGTCTGTAAAGCTTCTGTTTCATTATTTGATTCCTTCATTAATTGCAGTGAACAATAAAAAACACTACTAAAGAAATGACATTGTAAAGATGGTCTAAGTATCAAGTATCCATCTCACAACAAGTACTGTAATTTCCAGCCCATTACCCATGGCTAACATGTTAATTTTTCATCAAGCAACAGTTGCTGTGGGCAATAGGAAGGTGCACATTATGTGATAATTTTCAAATCCAAAAGTGTTAACCAATAAAAAATGATACCTTATGGATTGCAGAATTTAGCTCATTTCAATTGAAATTTCAGCATTTGATCGCAGTTATTTAAACAGCATTTCTCACCTGCATGTGTTTTTAAAGTAGTGTCTTTTCAAAAGAATTGAAAGGTTGAGAGCGAAACTATTATAATTATTATGACACGATTTGGCCTTCAAATTCCAAATTGTTCAGAATCAGTTGAATTGCAAGTGGCTTTCAATTGTATAGATAACTAATTGTAATCGTAGATCAGGAATGTGTTTGAGTGTCTATTGCTGCGGTTGTTTGATGGGATAATAATGAAATCTATCACAGGTTTGTAATATGAGGTGACAGGGTTTTGAGCAGCTGTGTTCTTCCTTGTTGGCTAGTATTTCGCTGTGA